>JAZEWU010000012.1:5235772-5250207 GCA_036362915.1 Geotria australis
CGGCCCATCATTCCTTACGAGGGGTTGATAAAAGTGAGTACTTTTTTGTGGTTGTCCTTTGGATAGATAGATAGATGTTTATCATTATAGCATAAAAATACCCAGCGAGCATGCAAGCTCTTTACGGGACTCCTGCAACACAACAAATAGATAGACTAGTCCCCAGCACAAGACCGGCCCAACCAGACCATACCATGGAGAAGCAGACCATACTATGGAGCACTGCCTTGTCTGCGCTCTACTACACAACCTCTGCAGCTCAAAATACCTTGCAGAGTTCAATAATAATGCAAAGAACTGTGTAAAGAAATGGGAAACTGTCGTGTAACCGTTATGCTTCGAAGAATCGAAAAGAAGAAGAAGAAGCACAGGAACGTGGAACGTGCACCACTGGCTCAGGGCTGTATACTGGTGATGAGCGATACGTCAATTCTGTCTTGAGCAGAAAATCGCATCGACGATGTTTTTTGACCGACAACCTTCACGTTGTCATCACCAACAGTAGCCGCTTAATCCTGTACCTATCTCGGTCGTCACAGAGCGCCAGGCAGGGATATACGCAGGACGGGACCGCCGGTCTAGCGCAGGACACAGGGGGTAATTTAAGTCAGCAGGCCAATTAACCTACACAGCATGTCCTTGGACTATGCAAGGAAACGGGCGAACCCGGCAAAAACCCACACGGTGAAAATACGCGAACGCCGCGCACAAAGGCACCCGGGACGAGAATCAAACCCAGGCCCTTGTTGCCGTGAGTTGGCAGCGCTACCCGTGACGCCGCTGTGCCGCCCCTACAGCGATGATGAAACCAACATAAATATCACGCTGCACTCGCGAGGTCAACGCTCGCAGAGTTTACAGAGAGACAACTGCTGTGAAACTATGTGTTTATGCCAACAAATCGGATTTTCTGTTGCTCTGGGCTACACAACAAAAGGCAACTTCTCATCTCCGCTGTGCATGTTTATTTTCCACTGACGTGACGATAACACGACACGCAGCTGGGCACCGCTGGACAGAAATATTATGTGTATCATTAACAAACACATATAGCTCATATTCACGATCGCGCTTACGTACAGAAATTGGCACACTCGCACAAACGCATTAGAATTAGCACACATCTGTGTTGAAAATGTGATATTAATTGTATCTACCGACTCACACAGATGGCTTAAATTGCTTTAAACATACATTAAACAATTGCATCATTTCAGTTATTTCATCATGTTAGGAGGCAGGGTTACCGCTATGCTATGAACCCGGTAATCTGGGTTAAATTTCCGGCAACGGCTAATATCAATAGCAAGCGATATCTGAACCGGTCTCGAGACCATGCCAACCACCCCCAATTCATCGATCCACACTGGCCGGCGTTATGAAGTATGGCCACGCATGACTGGGAGACTGTGGGGAGGCCTTCATGCACTGGTGGATTGACCATTATATTAGTAGTGGAGAACAGGATGTCACTCAACAGAGCCTGAGATTTAGTTTCTGAATGTCCTTACGTCATTCCACAAACGTACACAAATGGCAGGATGATGGTATACTGCAGAGAGAATATTGTACACTCTCTGTAGTTTTATTCTCAATCCAGTTTTCCTGAGCTCAATTTCCAATGCTGCCACCGGACACTGGGGACCCATAATCCACGCGCCAGCAATTCCCCATCAACACAGCCTCGTAAAGGATTGACATTTGGTAGATTATTCTGCGGGCGGCACGGTGGCGTAGTGGTGAGTAGCACTCCCGCCTCACAGCAAGAAGGCCCTGGGTTCGAATCCCGGCTCGGGTGCCGCCTTTCTGTGGGGAGTTTGCATGTTCTCCCCGTGTCCGCGTGAGTTTTCGCCGGGCACTCTGGCTTCCTTCCACAGGCCAAAGACATGCTGCTAGAGAGCAGCTCCATAGCATCACCTTGTTTATGGGGGGGTGGAGGGGCTTATTTAAACTTAAGGGGGCATGACGCAGTGAATGCTAGAATAAATTCTAAACATGTTATAACTTTACACAGAATGAAGAACAACGCGATCCGTGTTCACCTGTCGAACTTTTTTTGCTCTAGCTCTCACCGTCAGCGTTACGATATTGTCCAGTAATCTTTTCGAATTGACTACAATAATTTATAAGCCCCACCGGGGCCACGAGACAATTTGCCAGTAGATACGCCTCCGATAGAATTTCACTTTGGGGCTTGATTAATAATAATAATGATAATGCCGCGATGGATTTCACTGTGAAAGCGCAAAAATATGACATATTGCTACGGCCGTCATAACGTGGCGGAACTGAAATTTCACGATTAGCGCTCGGAAAGGTTAAACCAGAAATGCCTCCGCTTTCCGCTGACTGACCTTTGGTAAGATATCGCAGCCGCCGCACACAGCCCTTTAATTCTCTACTTTCCCTGCGTACGAGGCTCTGTGTTTTTTTTTCTTTCACTTATCAATGTCTTCACCTGGCTGTCCACAAAATGCTGAGAGCTGAACGTGAGAGACACAACGTATAAAGCAAATGCAAATGGAAGTCCTACCCGAGGCGGTTGGATTCCCGCCTCGGCACTCCTGTTTGGCCAATAACATCATAGTAGATAGGACGCAGTGGCAAATGTTGGCACCGGCTAACCACATGGCTGCCTTCCCCTCTCCCTGCCTCTCTGGGGATTCCTTCGTCCACTGAATTGTTCTCTGTGAATGAATACCTTCGAGATACCAAAACGAACAGCTCTGAAGAGCAACCATCATGAATTGAGCCCTGAAAACATACGTCAGTATGATCATGGCATCGGCCGATTAATTAATGAGTGCTTTTTAGTTGTGGGACAAAACCGGAGAACCCGCAGGACACCCAAGCAGGAAAGGGGAAGAACACATAAACTCCACACAGAAAGGCACCAGAGGTGGGAATCAAACTGTCTTGGGTAGGACTTTCTTTCTGCGAGGCATGGATGTTACCACTGCGCCACCCTGCCTCCATGCTTAACAGCAAGCCGCCAACGGCACTGCTTTAAAAACACAAAGAAAATAATTGCAAGGTTTGTTTATTTTTTTCTGAAATTTTTTTTCTAAACGATAAGTACGGGCTGATGAAAGTTTCGTTCAATTATGCAAAGATAGCTTGGGTGGATGTGCATTGTCAATACCAAGTGAAATGAAGTATGCTAAATCACTTTGCAGCCACTAATCTTTAAATTCCTGGCACGCTGCAATTTGAAATGTATAATTACAATGTTCGTGCCGTTTATTTGAATGTACTGCCTATTAGAGGCAAGCTCCTTGGCTCCGCCATTAGCATCGCGACAAAGCGAGATGTCAGTCTGCATTAGAACCAAACACAATGTAAAATTCTAGTTCGCATGCCTTGAGCGTTACCTAAGCTCGAATAATAATAATAGCATTTATATAGCGCCTTTCACCCGAGGGTCACAAAGCGCTGCACAAAGCTGCGGAGAGAACGACATGTCAACGACAGAACACGGAAAAGCAGCAACAATTTTTTTTTTGGGGGGTTTGTTAATGCAATCTGCCTGACAGTCTTTGTCAACGTGTTGCTAGTACCGTACAAACTCTGGTCACATCCTGTAATTGAAGTTTTCTGTACACCGTTGTTGTATCTAGGCATCTAAATCGCTCAATTTTCACAGATTATTTTTGTGGCGTCATCGTCATCGGCTAGGATCTAGCCGTCGTTGGCGGCGTCCCGTCCTGGGTGTAGCCATGCCTTGCGCCCTTTGTCTCCCGGGATAGGCTCCGGCTCAACGCGACCCTGCACAGGATTAAGCGGTTTCTGATAATGAACAAATGAATGAATAATTAGTTGGCCGATAACATCATAATATATAGTAAGCAGTGTGTGGCAATATGGCGCCGGCAATACCGCCTGGCTGCCTCCTCCGCCTCTCTGCGCTTTCCTCGCTAGGCCTCTGAGTCGTTCTCTCGTCGAATTAATATCTTCGACATTGAATGAATATGTGGCTACAGGCTGCAGCCCACGCGTGAGAGTGCGTGGGCTGGAGCGCTGTGTTAATCGTATTTATTTAGCTTAAATTTGTTGTACATTTGTAAAATTTCATCTGTTCCTTTTCTCTTTGGTTGGTGGTTCGTTTCTTTGTAACTTTGGTGTTTGTTTTTGTTGTCTGCCATGCTCTTGTTGCTTGTTTGTTTTGTCTGTTTTGTGTGGCCTACTCCTGGCCCAGTTCGTTTAAGTCCTGCCTTGCCTAGACTCGCCTCGTGTTGTTGCCCAGGTGTCGCGTGTGGAAGTTGTGTTTTTGTTGTTGTGGGTGGCTGCGTTTTTCTTTGCTGTTGCGTGTGTCTATGTGTGTATTTTTGTGGTTCATTGTTGATTGCTTGATTTGGATTGGCGTTGTTTCCCCCTGTGTCTGTCTCTCTGTGTTCCTGTCTCTGTGTCCCTATGTCTCCCCCTCCCTCCTTGTCTCCCTCCGTGTTTGTCTTTAAGAATGTGACGGCCACCTTAGGGGACGCTGGCATTTTTGCCGCTCTTAAGATTGCCAGTTTCACTACCTGTCATTATATATTTGAAGCAGCCTTAATAATTTTGTTGGTGTTGTTCCTTTGGTTTTTTCATTGTTGACATACCGTTCTCTTCGCAGCCCTTGTGCAGCGCTTTGTGACCCTCGGGTGAAAGGCGCTATATAAAACGCTATTATTATTATTAAATGTAAAATTATTCTTGTTATTATAAGGGTGCGCGTCAAGTGACGTCACTTACTCGGCAATATTCGTTGATGGGTTTGAGCCTCTTCACTGCGACATCGCGAATGTGGCTCCTCCGGAACAGGATTTTTCCTGCAAAGAACAGCACAGTAAAGAGACGCTCCTGGTTAACTCGCTCAACCGTAACAGTCGGAAACATCAAACGTCATGTTCAACACAGGGGCGGCACGGTGGCGCAGCAGTGAGCAGCGCTGCCGCCTCACAGCAAGAAGGCCTCGGGTTCAAATCCTGGCTCCGGTGCATTTTTTGTGTGGGGTTTGCATGTGCTCCCCTTGTCCGCGTGGGTTTTATTCCGGACGCTCCGGTTTCCTCCCACAGTCCAAAGACATGCTGCTGCACAGGTTAATTGGGCCTGCGGAATAAATTGCCCCCGGTGCTCTGTGATGGACTGGCGGCCAAGTGTGGGTATAGGCCTGACTTGCGCCCTGTAAATGCCGAGATAGGCTCCGACTCACCGCGAACCTGTACAGGATTAAGCGGTTTCTGAAAACGAATGGATGGATGTTCAACATTTGTGGGAAACCCATTCAGTTTCACACCCCTCCACGAACGGCACCTGCCTATCTGCTGTGTGATTTTGAAGTAGGGCTTGACTCACAAGCCGTGCATTTATAAATGTAAGAGTGGATGAGCAGTGCCAGAGTTGATCGGACGAATTAGCCAAGTAATCGGTGTTTGTGTCTTTTTGCGGTTGAGATCTCATTTACGTAAAGCACACGTCATAAACTTGGGAATCAATTGTCAGTCATTATAAGTGGCGAATGGGGGTCAAGGTAGAAGCGTTCACGTCGCGATCCCTGTCAGGTAATACTTGGTATTGCCTGCGAATTCTACCAAACACTTCTAGGCCGAGCTGAAAGACAACGATGTCCAGAGGCTGACCATCGTGCTTCGAAGAATCGCAAAGAAGAAGAAGTGGCGAATCGGTCCCAGAGGAATTTTCAGACGAACATACAGACGTAAATTCAATTATTAATGTGCTGCTGAATTGGCAGTAGTACACAAATACCATTTACAATAACACTGTGGCCTTCAAAAAATATATACGTAATGACAGGCAGCGTATAGGGCAATGGTCTTTTTTAAATAGCTTCTTAATAGGATGTGCTGCAAAAGAATGGCTGTCGCGCGAAGCCTCGCCTATTATATTCATTCATTGTCAGAACAGACTTAATCCTGTACAGGGTTGCGGTGACCCAGAGCCAATCCTAGCAGCTACAGGAAGCAAGGCAGGGCTATACCCATGATAATAATAATAGCATTTATATAGCCGTGTCGGCCACTCACCCTCTCTCCCTGACACGAAAGATGGCTATCCCGAAAGACTATCCCGAAAGAACAACTTTGAAGAGCAACCATCATGAATCCAGCCGTGCAAACCTACATAACTACACATAATTTATTCCATCTTAAAGCAATTCCACGTATAAAAAATACCGTACCCGCCTTGTTCAATGCAATTGACTGGTAGCTGGATTTTCCCATTTTCTATTGGCACAAGTATCACACTCAGCGGGAGGTAAATTACTTGTTTCACCGATGATTGACACGGTGTAGTTTCAGGTTTTTAGAATGAGACTTAAAGCAAATGAGATATTTAGGCTCGCTGTGCCCTCCGAGTAAAAAGCAATCAACCTCTGGGCTGTAATTTTTCGTGGCCGCAAATTGCCATTTCCTCATATATATATATAATTACATCCCTCGACTCGCCGAGAAAACCACAGGCTGGGCCGCGCGAGCCAGACCTAAGCGCGTTTTCTGCCGTAATTCAACTTTCTAGCGCTTTCAGAACGCCATTATAATTCGCGTCAGTCACTCGGCTGCGAACCTCCATACGCATTAGAGGTGTGTGCGTTGTAATCCTCACAAGGCTAACCCTTGGCCTAACCCCGCCCGTGCCGCGCATTGTTAAGGCGACGGCTAGGGGTGAGCTCCGGGCTTGTTAACAACGAACACAATTCCTTGGGGGTCACCCCTGTTTAGCGTGTCACGTTTTCACATGACAGCGTCTCTCTGAAGTGACGCTTGATAGACTTCACATTCTAACTGCCGGAAAGACGCTGGCTGGGTTCGGAGTTAACCCACAGTGGCAGCGGGCTGTAAAGAGTGAGCTTGCAAGCTCACTGGGTATTTTTTTCTGCTGTAATAATAAACATCTATCCGTGTGGGCATTTAAACCGCGCGCGATTTCAAACGATCCGCTTCCTCGAGAGTGGGACTTCCCGGCCCGCACCGCCTCGCATTTTAACAAACGACCGGCGACGCGCGAAAGAGTAACACTCTCGCCCGAGGGACAAAAGACGCGACGTTAACCGTATGTGCAGGTTGGGTCGAGCGGAACCACGCGCGACGGCTCCCCGGAGGTGTGGCGGGAGGGTCGGCTTCTCAAGAGTTCGCGAGGAAGCCAGAGCCCCATCTGCTATCATCTGTCCAATCGCACAAACTGTCTCGGCTAAATCGGTTTTTTTTTCTTTCACCAGAGCCCCTTCCTCTATTGAGGAAGGTGCCCTGGGAACTGGATGGCTTGTGGCCCATCATGGGGAGGTGACTATCGGGGCAGCACCCCACAACAGCCGTTGCCTCTGTCTGAGAAAGCAC
Source organism: Geotria australis (assembly GCA_036362915.1). Lineage (NCBI taxonomy): Eukaryota > Metazoa > Chordata > Hyperoartia > Petromyzontiformes > Geotriidae > Geotria > Geotria australis. The sequence continues at coordinate 5,243,104 of JAZEWU010000012.1, forward strand.
AGAAGCCGCTGGTTAACGAGTCCGCGGTGTCCCATTTCGGGCAGGTTTGTGTTGAAGCTGCGAGGTACTGTTGAGCTGTGTAGCTCTTTTTAACGGTTGTCCAAGCGGGGAGGGGTACGCAAGTCATAACACGCTCAGGTCACCGGCGGGCCATTTTGTCACGGACGATTAACTGAGGCAGCGTGTGTTTGGACTGTGGGGGAGGAAAGCGGAGTGCCCGGCGAAAACCCACGTGGACACGGGGCGAACATGCAACTGCCACACAGAAAGGCACCCGAGCTGGGAATGGAAACGTGGAGATTCTTGCCATGAGGCAGCAGCGCTACTCACCGCGCCACCGTGTCCCCCCGTGCCATTTGTTAAGATATACTGATGGTATTACAGTGGTAATGTCCACTAAACGGACAGAAATGCACAAGGATGGCTGCATTTTTAATCACGTCCATTTCTCAAATACCCGGGAAAACATTGAGTATATAACAGTATCCACGCATGAGTATCTAAGTACCAGCGCTGCTTTGCAACGTTGGCGTGAAAGGTAGTTAAAAAAATGTAAATTATTATAAAACATCGCTCTTATTTCTCTTTATTTCAACAACTTCCACAATGATGCGGCCGAGTCAATTCCCTCCACTCCTGTCGGTTACGTCAGCGTGTTCTGAAATTTCAAAAAAATCTCACGTTCGCACTTAATAGTTGTAAAATGCTAACATTGTAATAATTTTATTATCACGCGAGAGAGCGGAAACACGCCGTGATTCAGACTGGCCGTGACCCGCGGCTTCGCGTGAAAGCTTCGCGTGAAAGCTTCGACCGCTCTCGTTTCAGCGCTGGCCTTGTCAATTCAGTGTCAGATGGCTTCTCGCCCAATGTGAAACACGCGTTTTCTTTGCACTTTTTCATTGCAACTATCCTGCGGGTAATTGCACATCTCGCTTCCGGAATTTCGCCAAAAAAAATACCAAGAAGATTATTCGCACATATACAGGCTCTCTCAGCCGAGAACAATGCACGCACTCTGTCATATTTACATTCCGACAATTTATTCAAGCTGTACAGGGAGACATGCCATGAGAGTGACTGCATTGAGAGTCTCCTCGTAAATTCTCGGCCCAAGAAGCATTCCGGTCGCCGACGTGAAAGCATTCTTTGTTAACCGCAGCATTTTAAACTTCTCGACACTGCGACGGCACCGAGTCGGGCTACACTCTCCGGCCGTCGTGTTAAAACTCCCAAGGTTAACGCGAACGTCTGTCTTTAGCACCGGACGCTGCGTCTGTCAAAGCCACGGTGAACGCGCTCGAGCTCGTGAGAGAGCTTGTGAGCTTGAGACGAGCCGAGATAGGCCTCGGATGCCAGACCAGCATGCGTCTGACACGGGCGTAGTAAGCCGTGTGGACAAATAGAGGGCAGCAAAACATCCATCCATCCATCCACTGTCAGAAACCGCTTAATCATGTACAGGGTCGTGGCGTGCCAGAGCCTATCCCGGCAGACACAGGGCGCAAGGCAGGGGTATACCGGTCCATCACAAAGCACCGGGGGGCAATTTAGTCTGCAGGCTCCCTTCCACCCTCCGGTCATTGGCCTAAGACAGCGACGACAAAAGCGCTCGAATAATTATCGCGCAGAGACAACCGCCAGGCAGAGAGAGGGGGGACCGGAGTACGAGGAAAATCAAGCGAGAGAAAATACAAAACAGACGGCACGGCGGCGGCGGTGGCCCCGCTCTGTCCGAACGGCAACCGCGAGCGAAACGAGGCGCGACGGCGACGCGCGGAATACATCCCGGGCCGCCGACGCTAACTCAAAGAGAGCGCGGCGCGAATCGAGTTGAACTCAGCGGGCTGGCGCGCGGCCAAGCGAACAAATGAGCGATGACACGGTGGCACAAAAAGACGGCGGGCGAATTGGGCGGGACGGACGTCACTTTCTAAACCAATAAACAAAACCCAACGGAAGGAACGACGAGACTGGAAATGGCACAGCGGCGACTCCGCGGAGACGTTTATTAACTGGGCACGCCGGGGGCCGGGGGGGAATTGCGGAATGCCAAGCAGCTGAACGGAGCTGCAACGCGGGGAGCATCCGTCTAATGCGCTTTCACGGGTGCGTATTACAGGCAGTCCCCGACTTACGAACGCCCGACTTACGAACGCCCGTACTTACGTACCGACCTCCGTAAAACCTATGATTTTTAAAAATCCAGTTTACATACAATGGTTCGAACTAACAAACGTGCGGACTACTTTGCGGGACGCTCAATACACTGCGCGTTTTCAGCGGTTTATTATTATTGCAGTGCTTTGTTACCCTCGGGTGAAAGGCGTTCTATAAATGCTATTATTATTATTACCGTGTTATTATTTTTAATATGTTTTAGGTAAAAGATATACTATTTACTAAGACAAACATTTGACTCATTGACGCAAGATTTGAACCGTCGTAACTGTTCCGACTTACGTACAAATTCGACTTACAGACAGACTTAAAAACAGAACTCGTTCGTAACCCGGGGACTGTCCGTATTGACTTTGAAATAGTTTGACACGGCTGGCTAATACACGTGACCGTCTGCTGCTGAAACAAGTTCGATGGCCATCGTTTGGGGGACGTGACGGTATCGCGACCGAGGCTGGAATTTCAACTGCGTTCTTCTGACTGAGAACTGCGGCCATCGTCTGCGGCTATGCGCAATCCACTGCTGGACGAAGGCCTCCGTCACAGGGGGGTTGTTTGACCATACTTCACCACTCTGGTCAGTGTGGGTTGCTCTAAAGAGAAGCCAGGACCGATTCAGATATCAATAACCGTTAATCATGGCCAGGAATCGAATTCAGACCGATGGGTTCATAGCTCGCGAAATCGCACCCCAGTGCCCTGAGATGGTTACGCCTCCCCGCCGGACAACTGTTTAAAACAGCTACATAGCTCAACGGTTCTTTTCAACTTAAATTACAAACTGATTCACTGACTGAAGAGGGCAGTGCCCTTACCACTGCAACTGCTCAGCCCCCAGCTTAATTAACAGCGGTTAATTCCGTTACATAATGTCATATTAGAGGTCAAATAGACCTAATGACGGTTGCGGAATTATTTCTAACGCAACTGTTGAATGGAACTAATGTCTTCAGGGGCTGTTGAGTAACCGGTGATTTATTACGGCCTGTCCAGAAGTATTTGCGCTCACTAAAACAAATACTACGTGAGGTGTACAATAACGGCGATTTCTAGGCAGAAAAAAATAGGACGCGTGTTTTATTCGTAAAATAAACAAAAGTGAAACCACCAAACGATTGATAGTTACAAATTACGAGTGAATCGATCGGTAGTTATGAGTAAGTCTCATCCGGTCGCCCGGCGGTACAAATGGTTTCACCACAGTCAGTCGATCGGCCGGTCAAGTGCGGTGGAGTAAAAGTGCAGGCCTCTTTCAAATCGCCCGGCGAGCGTGGAAGAATAGGCCAAATACGCGCTCTAGAGGCACCTCTAGGGCCTCATCTCTCGGAAGCCTGTCCGCCAGCAGTGGCGTGAGGTGTTGTACGCTGCGCCTACTGGTATCGAGTCGAGATCGATCCGCTCCGGTCTACCTCACGCAGACGAGCGACCCTTCTCGCAGCCGATTCCGATCGACGCCAACTCGGCCACTCGACCGGTGGCGCGGATTGAAAATCCCGCTGTTGCAGGGCTGCGCCTTTGACCTTTTACCTTCCGAGCCGTTACGGAAGCTGTAAACGGAGGCAACGCGAGCGAGGGTGTCACGGATAGGCTGACGGCCTTGATCCGCAACGCTCCACCGTCACACATCCTGTCTCTGTTGTTGTTGTTGCTCCGACTCCGCAGCTCTCTTAATTTGCACGCGCGCTTTCGGGGGCCGTCTGTGCGTCACGAAAATATAATTGACATTCAACGCCGCGAAACGGGCTTTGAACCGACAGCAGTGGTGCGGCGGTCTTTATGTAATAGGCCATGGTCCATGTGCACACGCGTGCTAGTCATCTGTACTGCCGAGAGGCAGAAACACGACGAATTCCGAAGGAGCTTCATCGACGGAGAGAGCCAGATTGTGTTGATAGACGAAAAATCGGCTTTGGTCTTCTTTTGCTTGAAATTATTTTAAGGAGCCGTGGGCGGTGGTTTTTTTTGTGCCGTAATTATTTTGCTCGTAGCGGACTCACAATTCATCCAAAAATTAAGCTCGGCGTTAGTTCTTCTGTAGATTTAAGCTGCCGAACGGTCGGGTCTTTTGTTGTTGGTGAAGTAATGAAACTTGGCCCCCCATCTGTTGCCCATTTCACGTTTAAGTTGAAGTCTAAAGAAGAAAGCGCTTCGTTACGCACAAATAATCTATTCAATCGAGCAAGCGAGACGCATTTTTCCGACAGATTCTCCACACGTTGACATTGTTAGAAGAAAACGTTAAAATGATTTCGTAATTGAGATACGCCTACCCAGGGTAACGCTTTTCAGAGCACGGCTCGGAAAACATCAAAAGCCATTCGCTTGATGAATTATTTTAACAGGCGGAAATCGCGAGCGATGAAGCGTTTAATTACCTGCGGCAACTTTGATGTTTAAAGAAGGGTCCTTTAAATATTAAATGACACGTAAACGCCGCGCGTCAATTTCTGCAGCGGATGCGCCGCCTTTAATCGTTCTCGACGCGAATCTGTTCGGCAGTTGAGTGCAACACGCAGCCGACCCGAAGATGTTTACGGATGTTTACTATTACAGCAGCAAATACCCAGCGAGCTTGCAAGCTCTGCAACGCACGAATTAACCGACATAAACGATATAAAAAAATCAGAAGGTAATACAACAAACTTACAGCATTAAATCGTAATAATTATATTAATTCTTATTATCAAATTGTGCAGGGATGAAACATTATCCATAGGCTGCTGGCTTGGGAGAGTAGCCTGATGATGCCTGCAACATGGGAGGCGAAATTAACTTATACGAGAACTGATGGTTGCTCTTCAGAGCTGTTCTTTCGGGATAGCCGTGTCGAACGATCTCCCTCTCTCCCTCAAGACGTTTTGCCTCCAACGTTAGAAGAATCGTCAGGCGTCGGAGGCGAAACGTCGCGAGGGAGAGATGGAGATTGCTCGACACGGCTATCCCAAGAGAACAGCTCTTGAGGGCAATTTTCATACATCGAGCCGTCTTCTTCTTTGCGATTCTTCGAAGCACGATGGCCAGCCTCTGGACATGGTCGTCCCTCAACTTGGCTTCGAAGTGTTTGGTAGAATTCGCAGGCAATACCAAGTACTACCTGACAGGGATCGCGACGTGAACGCTTCTACCTTGACCCCGTGAAAACATACATCAATACATTGGGAATGAGGGCCAAAATACCTCTACAGAGGCTCTTTAGCACTACCATTGTCAGAAACCGCTTAATCCTGTACAGGGTTGCGGTGAGTCAGAGACTATCCCGGCAGACACAGGGCGCAAGGCAGGGCTATATCCATGATGGGATGCCAGATGGAGTAGTGCAAACAAGAAATGACAGGGCTGTACCTTTAACTTTTTACATATATGTTATGATGCTGGTTAAGCATATGGACAGCTGCAAATAACAAATTATAGTCAATTGACTAAAGCATCTGCGTGACCGACTGCGAATCAATGCACTCGACGACAAGCGTGTGTGCATGTCTGTTATTTAAAACGTGCTCGCTTATGGATTTATAGGGTTATCGTTCAGCGGAAATTGACTTACGCTAGGAGCCAAACCGAAGCCCGCTAACGAGCAGGGGGTTTCCAACGTGAGTCACAGACACTGCGAGAAACCGCGAAGCTTTAATAATAATAATAATTTTACATTTATAACGCGTGGCACACATTCATTCAATGCCGGCTACAAATCGGGCCACCAACACCAGCCGCGATTTTCCGAACCAGTCTTCACCATGCTTCTGCCGATATCCGACTGATTCCGTCGCCGACCTTAAATTCATTCGAGCATACGTCTCTGGATTGGAGGTCGGCTCAACCTGTGAAGTTGGTGCTGAGCTACGGCCCACCTGGAGCCTCCACTTCTTTTGTCAATGAATTGTCTGAGCTGCTTTCTAAGATGTGCTCCTATTGTGAAAGGATCCTGATTCTTGGCGATTTTAACATCCATGTTGACGCTCTAAAGAGCCCTATTGCAAGGGATCTCTTGGCCACTCTGACCTCACTGGGCTCCACTCAACACGTGACTGCTGATAAAGGCTTGCCAAGTATTCTTGTCCTTCTTGACCTGAGTGCTGCCTTTGACACCGTTGATCACCGGATCCTACTTGAGCGACTTGAGAGTATGGGGATCTCTGGATCTGCCTTGAATTGGCTGGGATCCTATCTTTCCGACTGCGCAACATCCTGTTACCTGTTGATGCTGAGAAGCTAATACACATCTTCATCTCCACACGAATAGATTATTGCAAAACACTGCTTCCTGGCATCCCTGCCTACCTGATCAATCGTCTCCAACGTGTGCAGAATGCGGCTGCCAGAGTCCTCACTGGCAAACTCATCCGTGATCACATATCCCCAGTACTGATATCTCTCCACTGGTTACCCGTTAAATACAGGATTGATTTCAAGATCCTCCTGCTCACTTACAAGGCTCTCACTGACGCAGCTCCGACATACATCCGTGACCTTCTTCAGGCACCCTCCTCAACACGACAACTACGATCCTCCAATACTCGCTTGCTGTATGTTCCCAGGTCGCACCTCCATTCGATGGGAGACAGAGCCTTCTCGCGCGTTGCTCCAAGACTCTGGAATGCTCTTCCATTGGGAATTCGTTCAGCGGAGTCCTTAAACATCTTCAAATCTCGTCTCAAGACTTACTTGTTCCGTAAATCTTTCAAGCCGTCGTGCTAGGACCACTTATGCGGCTCAACGCTGTCTGAGGCCCTGTGCAGCGCTTTGTGACCCTCGGGTGGAAGGCGCTCTGGAGATGCTATTATTATTATTCTGCTGTCTTTATAACCTATGTCCTATAATTTATCGCTATTGCTTGACTCTCAGTTTATCTGTCTTGATGTTATTGACATGCCGTTCTCTCCACAGCCTTGTCCAGCGCTTTGTGACCCTCGGGTGAAAGGCGCT
>JAZEWU010000012.1:5250314-5297680 GCA_036362915.1 Geotria australis
CTCTGCGCTTTCCTCGCGCCTCTGAGTCGTTCTCTCGTTGAATGAGTACCTTCGACAGTGAATGAATATGTGCGCGTTATAAATGTAAAATTATGATTATTTCATCAAACGTGTCGCTTCGAAAAAGTGCACGCGACAAATGGAAAACGGTAAAAACACGTTCGCGAAAAACACGCGCGCAATGCAGATATAAAAAACGCAAACCGCAAAAAAACTTCAAAGCGTGAAATACGGGTCCGCGCTCCGCGGCCTGAATACTGATGCTGCCGCGCCGCTCGACCTCCGCGGACGGAGTTGGTGTTGCGCGGGGCTCGTCGAGGGTAAGAAATCTCCCAAATTCGGGCGCTGCGCGGGACGCTTTCACTTTCTCCCGACCTTGCTGCCGCCGCATCCTGCCGGGTTCGACGGCGCTATAGCGCAAAGAACAGGCCTCGCGAACGGAGGAATGGTCGATCTGCGTTCGTTACGTCGGGGGGCGGTGGGGGAGCTTTCCTGGCTGCGGGCCACATTAAAGAAAAGCCGGGATTTGACGGTCCGCGTCACACCGACGATTCAGCAGAATTGACCTCAAGGAAAAGCACTTCCTCAAAAATTACAAACAATCAGCACGCGACCCGCTACCGTGCGGCGCGACACCGCCATGTCCCCGACAATCATCGCGCGCACGCTGTGCTGCCATTTCCCACGACAACAACAACAACAACAGCGGTAGCCACAACCGTGGCAACAACACGACGCATCGCGAGAAACTGTTCAATCAAGGCAATGAGCCCAACTCCGCTCCAGGCGCAACGCATACGATGAATTGCCTACCTTTCATCCGTCGGGTGAGCGTACAAAAGGCTACTATCGTACGACAAAATCACCCGGAAGGCACCTGATCCTATCAGACCTCGCGAGCTAAGCCGGATTGAGACCAGACAGTGCTTGGACGGGTGTCTACAGTGCGCGGCCAAGTTGTCACAGGTGGCTGTGGGCCTGCGGTAGGCATCAGAGGGCAGGGCAGTGAAATCCATCGCTGTTACGCACTTCCTACGGTTCCAAAGCTCTGTTCGCCAACTTAACCAACCCGCCCTGGTGTAGTGGTAACATCTGCGCCTCAAAGAAATGAATTTCTGCCCGAGGCAATTCGATTCCCACCTCGGGAGCCTTTCTGCGCGGAGTTTGCGTGTTCTCAACCTGTTCTGCGTCGGTTTCCCTCTTGGTTCTCTGGTTTCCTCCCAAAACTGAAAAGCACTCATTACCTAACTGTCCTATAACGTCGTAATATATGGGAAGCAGTTTCTGGCGGGTTGGCACCATGCGACCGCCTGGCCGACTCCCCCGCCTCTCTGCGGTCTGCTCGCGCCTCCGCGTCCGTGTCTCATCCACGAGCAGGCGTTGAATTTGCACGCGTCGTAAATCGTTTCGTTATTATTCTCACGCGTGTCCACTTGACCAAACACCTGTGCACGCCCTCTATAATTTCTGTCCGCGTGTAAAACTCTTGACGGCGGCTGAATTGCCAATTCGACGCGACGCCCGGGCACATCCGTCGGAGGCAGGTTTTTATTATGCATACATGTATTTTTTAGCCGATGTAACCGGTAATGGAATTTTAAATTCCGCCACAATAAAAAATTGTTTTACTGCCATTCCCGACGGTGACGCCGCGTCACTGGCGAGGACACGCTACCCTTGAAGCCGCCAGACATGGAGACACGGGGACACGGGGACATAGAGATTAAGCGGTTTCTGACAATGGACGGATGGACGGACAGCTGGCATTTTACGCAACCCGTCGTCGGCAATGCGATGTGAAGTGTTGTTAAGAAAACTAACAACGTTGAAGCCGTCAGATTCTGATTCTTCATAAACGAACAGAACTCGTTGCACATTTCTTTAAAGATCGAATGCAAAAAGTGTCAGTGGTCTGTGGCCCACCCGGCGCGCCGTGCGGTAGAGTTATGAACTTAAAACGCTTGGAGTAAATCATCGGGTCGCGCCGTGTAATTGCAGTTGTAAAAACTGGCAAGCGGGATTTGTGAGAGGACCCCGTCTCGAGGTGGCCGATTGACTGTGGGGGGGGGGGTGTGTGATGCGAGCGCTCGACCGGCACGGCCAAAGACCTGGGTTCGAATGAGTTCAGCTCCCCGTGATTAAACCGGCGTCTCGAGTCCAGCGGGTTGAGAGTTTCGGCGTCGTTACCCAATGAGTGCACGCACAAACCCAGCGAATCAAAAATCGGTCCTTCATTAATGTGGTTCTAACGCTGCCAGGAACCTGCGTTAGAGACAGGAGCCAGCGTTAGAGATGGTAGCCAGCGTTAGCAATTGAGCTTGCAAGGTCACTGGGTATTTTCTGCCGTAACAATAAACATCTATTTGTCTATCTGTGCCACCACCACACACCCCCTTTCGCAAAACTTTATGAGACAGAGAGCGGAATACACTGGCCAGAAAACAAACACACGTTAGAGGCATCATAAAGTGTTAATAAAAGTTAGTGCGCTCCGGGAAAAAACAACGTATCGGCTGTTAAGAACGTAAGTGGGTGTGGGCACGGCAAGGTGCGAGAGGGCACGTTGGCGGATGCTTGAAGCTGGCGATGGAGTGGCAACCGAATGATGGAGTGTGCTCAATTATAATTATAATTTTACATTTATAAAATAGTTTTCTCTTTCGTTGTTGGCGTGCCGTCCTCTTGTGCAGCGCTTTGTGACCCTCGGGTGAAAGGCGCTATATAAATTGATATTATTATATTATTATTATCATATTCAACGAGAGAGGGGCGAGGAAAGCGCAGAGGCGGAGGAGGCAACCAGGCAAACCGCCTGGCTGCCTCCGCCGCCTCTCTGCGCTTTCCTCGTAGGCACGGCAGCGCGGCGGTCGGCTGTACCCGTGAAAGCTTCCCGGCAGACGAGAATTAAAACCACGATACGTCGGCGAGCAGTAGATAATAACCCCGTTTATTAAGAAAGAGGAGAGGTACCGACCGTCTCGACCGCCCCCAACATTAATAAGCCGTTGTAATTGCACAAAGAAAATCTATACGTTAAAATCGGAAAAGGGCCTGAAGCTCCACAATTTAATAACTGGGAGAAAACGTCCGCCTCAATATATCTCCAAATAGAGGCCCGAATGATTAACATTAATGTGCCGCCTTAATAAACCGGCAAGCCCTCTAGGGAGCCGGCTTCCAGGCCGCTGGTGCCAGGGCGGGTGGATCCCGTGAGGCCCTTCCGAGCCGGATAGACCCAGGAACGTATGAAACCTCACACTGCGACTAAGGGGCAATTGGTCCTTTTACGACGGCTTTTGAGCACCGCAATAGGAGCCTGTCAAAAGTGCCCTTCTTTAGCATTGGCTGACCCGCCGCTTGGCAAGAGAGTTTGCTTGAAAATCCCTGGCGCTTACTCTTCTGAAATATCGTCTGAAAGAAAATAATAATAATATCAATTTATATAGCGCCTTTCACCCGAGGGTCACAAAGCGCTGGACAAGGGCCGCGAAGAGGACGGCATGTCAACAACGAAAGAAAAAACAATAAAAAACCAAAGCAACAGAAAATAAATAATTAAGGCTACTTCGAATACACTGAAAGGTCGTGAAACTGGCAATCTTAAGAGCGGCAAAAATCTGCCAGCGTCCCCCCAACAAAACTTTTGTTGACGTCGTTAGCAGACGCAAGCTGCAGACGTAAAAAAAAATGTCGGTAATTACTAGTTTTGTGCAGTGGTAATGACGTAGCATTGGTTCACGCAACGTACTATAAACCTGATGACATGGGTCTTCAGAGCTGTTCTTTCGGGACAGCCGTGTCGAGCGATCTCCCTCTCTCCCTCGCGACGTTTCGCCTCTCACGCCTGATCATCCTTCCAACGTGGGAGGCGAAACGTCGCGAGGGAGAGAGAGAGAGTCCGACACGGCTATCTTTGAAAGAACAGCTCTGAAGAGCAACCATCAATTCTCATATCAAATCAATATTATGCATATGAATGAAAACCACACTGATTCTCTCTCCCATAATGCCACGTATCCATCGTGTATCCTGAGCATAAGAATCTATTGTAGACATGCCATCGTGACCCACCTCGAGTAGGAATGAACGTTAGCGGCACGCTCTGGCGATGACGCACCGTTATGATGAAACGTTATAAAGATGATCCGCTCCAGATTACATTTCCAGTCGCTCAGCTTGGAACCGAATCCGTTTGAAATCTGACACGATGACACATTGAACGCCTTGAGCTTCGCACCCAGGGATGTTTCCACAGCAGTTAGCGCACTGTGCTACGAACCGGTGAACTTTAGGTTCAACTCCCGTCCAACGCGGGCGTTAGCGGGCGAGTGGTATCGCCAGCGGGTGCTGGGCTCCGACGCCAACCCCGCACCCGCTTCGGAACGACGAATTGACCGGCGTGGTGAAGTATGGTCAAACAAGCCCCCCACAACCCACACGACGCGTTGAAGCCTTCATCCGGCAATGGATTAGTAAATGGCTGAAAGTTATTCTACTATTGTTATCCATGCTGGACACGGCTATGGGTCAAGGTGGAAGCGTTCACGTCGCGATCCCTGTCAGGTAATACTTGGTATTGCCTGCGAATTCTACCAAACACTTCGAGGCCGAGCTGAAAGACAACGATGTCCAGAGGCTGACCATCGTGCTTCGAAGAATCGCAAAGAAGACGGCTATCCCGAAATAACAGCTTTAAAAGGCAACTGTCATGAATCGAGCCGTGAAAACCTACACCCGTATATTATTATCCTCATCAACATTATTATCAGCCGTGATCTAGCCACTGCTGCAAGAAAACTTATCCCTATTTCACCGGCAGCAATCGACTTGAAACGTAAACAGCCGTCCATAACGGTACGCAGTCGCAACAATAAATCATCACCAAGGCTCCAGCATTGCTTTGAGAGTGTTCAACAAAGTTTCCGAGGACTTTGTCTCACGCGGACTTAAAGAGCAAGTTCCATCCGTCACGTTGTGACACTGACGGCATCTTGAATCGCATTGATCACAACAAACAGAAAAAAGAATGCCGCCGGATCATCCACTGAGAATTTCTATCCACAAACAGAAGCTTTAATATCGTGCCCCATACCATCTGAGTAAATAGAGCTTTCATAGAGGCTCAAGCCACGGGTAGTGCTTGGGTGCAGGGATACTTCGCAGGGATAGAGGAAGAAAAACAGACATGCGGGGTTGAATTTGGAAGTGGAACACTCATTTGTCTGATCTGAAGAGATTGCAGCTCTCGCTGAAATCCAGACAGCTCCCGGGCTCTGACCAAGGCAGCTATGCCACGTGAATACGTGAAGGGCCCATCTGAAAGGAGAGAGGCAGCAGTGAAATTGCCCGTTTGTCGAATGTAATAACTGTGTACTTATCGGTAGATCTATATTGACACTATTACTCCCAGACCAACAGCGCTAACCACTGGAGCGGTGGCCCCAGTGGTTAGCGCGCTGGGCTACAAACCTGGCAAACCCGAGTTCGAATCCCGCACACGGCCAACACCAGTGACGACTTTCTCAACCGGTCCTGGTGCTCCCCTAGGTCGACTCAGCCTCAAATGAGAACCTAGTGCAGTGTGTAAACATTGCCACTCGGGAGACAAATGCGGCCGGGCGTGGTGCTGGTCACCCACCTCCTCGTGTACCGTGTCGACCTTCATAGGTGCTCGCTAACGGCGCTTGACCCTACGGTCTGTTCAGGCTATATGGGGGATCTTTGTCTTTGGACGGAAAGGTGGGTTTCGCAACAGCCAGCGCCAACTGGCTCATGCAATAAAATGGTTTCATAAGGTGCGCAAACAGACCGTACAAATTCTCTCAAGCCGTAATAATTTGTTTTTTTTCCACCTTGTAAGTGTGGAAGTGAAACTTGACCGCAAATATAAATAAGCAAAATGTATAATGCGCACCTATTCATTCACTTTTGAGGGTATCCACTCGAAGAGAGAACGACTCAGAGGCGCGAGGAAATCGCAGAGAGGCGGAGGAGGCAGCCTGGCGGTTTGCTGGCGCCAACATATTGCCACACACTGAGTCCCATATATATTGATGTTATCGGCCAATTAATCGATGCCTCCGAATCGTTAAAGGAAATTATAATAAATCAAACATTCACCATGCCCACGTGATTTGGCAGACGTATCATATGGGACATCATTTAATATTTTTTAAACTGTAATTGCGACCGCACCTGTGAATTGTTCTACGTCTACAGTATTGACCACCGGTCCACGTGACAGGATCTCTTCCCTTATAATACAATTTGTACTATTTGTAAATACTACACAGCAGAAGTGTAACGAAACCAAGAAATATCAATGTTGACTTTAAAGTGAAACAGAAGGTCTAGTGTGATATTGCATGTATTGATATTGATCGTTTTCTCGTTTCCGGTTGCAATTTCTTTTTCGGAGAAAGCCACTTACAAAATCAATAGGGGGGTACAGAGACTATTACAGGCCAGATTATCGAAAAATATTAATAATTTACGTCCCTTTCGGCAATCTGCTGCTGGATGAATGTCTCCCCGCGGCCATGGGGGTCAACGGGTCAGATCCCATCTCGCTGGGCAGTGCTGGTTGGTAACACGGGCATCCAGGACCGATTTCGGATATCACTCGCCACTGACGTTAGCCGTTGCCAGGATTTAACTCTGGTCACCCACGGACTGGAAGCTTATCGTGTTGGAGGGGTTCGCGTGTTTCAACGAACCCCAGAGCCATCCCAGCACTCAGGGGCAACCAGCCAACTCGGGTCAACTTAGATAGCAGCCGTTTAACACGCAACAACAATAACAGCACCAGGGGTCACAGTATAGGGCAAAAACCTCTGCGGCTTGTAAAGTATAGCTTAACAACATCACGGGCCATTTTCAATGCACAGCTGGATGAAGGCCTCCCCCGATGCCAAATGGGCCGTGGGGAATGTTTGGTATGAGACCAGCGCTGCGGTCATTACGGACTGGTCGAGCAGGTCGAGGGGCTCGGCGGTACCAGGACCTCAGCTCAGATGTCACTCGCCACTCATGTGAGCTGTTGCCGGGGATTGAACTTCGGTCAGCGTGCTCACAGCGCAGTGCGCTAACTACTGCCACACCGCCCGCAGTATAACGTTCATATGGACCTTCGAGGATATGTGCTAAATCCCAGCATATACAGCTTTGTGGTCTCAGCAGCGCTTAGCAGTAAAGGTGGGATTTATTTGAGCAGGTGCCTCACACAATCTCTTTCAAGTAGGCACATACCACGGGGTGGCATTACCAGCTTAGCTCTACAGCCCGTGCTCCCAGCAGACCTGCGCAAGGCCACTGAAAGTCTGTGATTTATTGGGATATTAAAAAAAAATTTGTCTTTCACCGAAAGCCTCGCGAATCAGTAAAGGAATGTAAGCGGCTATTATTTATTTATTAATAATAATAACAATGTCCTTTAGCCACAAATGCGATGATCAGTCACATTTTCAAAAGGTTCCGGCATTGGGCTGTTCGTACAACTGAATTTCTCAACGTTTCACTACATGTGGGAGGAAATCGGAGTACCCGGAGAAACCACAGGCATACATGGGGTAACACTCACAAGTTTGCACGGATAGATTTAACAATACACCGTTGTGCTGCCATCTGGCTGTACAAACCCCCGCTTATAAATCAATGACGCCATTTACAATATTCCACTGCTCTTCTCCAAAATAATAAAATTCCTTGGCAATAAAAGTGGACCATCTCTCGTGGCCACTGTGGAAATCCGCACAAAGACAAAGCCAAAGATCCCCCCGTATAGCCTAAACGGACTGTCGGGTCAAGTGCTGTTAGCGAGCACCCATGAAGGTCGACGCGGCACACAAAGGGGTGGGTGGTCAGCACCACGCAGCAAACGAGGCCACACGGGTTTGGTCTGAAGTTCACATTTGGGCCCACCTGGCAAGAAGGGGATCGTCCTCAGCTTGGGGTCTCTCTGCCCCCCCTCCACTGGAAACTTGTCCAACAGCTGCATCTGTGAAAGGAGAGAATAAAAAAAAAAACACATTAATCCCCAAAAGCTGAATCTTCTGCCTTTGTAATTTTTTTGCACTTTATTTTTTTTCCGGTTGTCTGCTGACATTTAACGATCGCTGCTGAAGGCCAGGGGTGCAACCCTGCAATTGCCAACGCACTCCTCTGCCGGCAGAAAGGGCCTCAACTAGACGGAGCTTTAGAGAGCCGCCACGACAGCCCCCTCGACAGGCCCTCTCTGGGAGGCATCTTTGGCCTACTCTTCCAAGCCGGACACCTTTCTTGCACAGGGAGAAACCGTCATAATACCGTGGTGTGTTGGATGCTCTCAGGCAAAACTGAGTTTTTAATTCCAGTCTGGCTGGCATGGCGACGGTGCATTTAGTTTTGTGCGCGTGTCAAACCACCGACAGATTCCATACATGAGCCACGTGTTTTCAAATCTGTACATAATCGCCTTCAATGTGACACGGCACGCACATTATTAGGAGGGTTTTGCGGAACTGCCTTTCATCAAATCGCCAGGGGAACTGGAGCAGGGCGGGCAGGGAGGTGTGTGTGTTTGGGGAGGAGTACTGGGTGCATAATTACATTACAACCTATATATTATTATTATTATACATGACGTAGCATAGGTAAACACAGAGCAAGTGTATGCCTGTGTGAGCGCTATAGTAAAAGCTTCTAGCGGGCACGACGGCGGTGGGGCGGAAGTCAGCCACCTTGAGCAACGTATAAATATAAACCGGCAATGCCCCCCAATTTCATTAAAAAGTGACGCCGAGCTACAAGATTGAGCTTTTAATACAGGCCCCTGAGTGTTTATTGAACCGTGTGTAATCCATCATGCTTGCATGCCGGCGCTATGGCCGAGTGTCAACTCGCGCAGCGGCGCGGGGCATACAAATAAGGTCGCGGGACATCCCAGCAATCTCCGCGTCGTATCGGGAGCGAGCGTTGGAAACGCTCCGGTCGGTGGACGAACCGCGTCGTCCCGAGCATCTCGCCGGCACCCTAACGCACGCGAGATACTCGACCGCGGTGACGAGTCGGAGGGGTTGCGCCGACGCGAGAACGCCCGCGAACGATGTGGTCGCAAAACACCGTCAGCCGGTCAGTTTTTATTCAAGTGTGAAAGATCGTCACACTGCCGGAAAGGGTCAAAACCTCGTATCTTTTCACATCGTCTGGAAGGAACGGTTGAGAAATGTCGTTCTTTCTAACAGGGGGCGGTGAGCAAGTTACAACATCTCAGGGCACCGGCGGCAATTGGCTTAGGCAGCGTGTCTTTGGACTGTGGGAGGAAACCGGAGTACCGGGCGAAAACCCACGCGGACACGGGGAGAATGTGCAAACTCCACACAGAAAGGTACCCGAGCTGCGAATCGAACCCAGGGTCTTCTTGCTGTGCGGCAGCAGCGCTACTCACCATGCCACTGTGCTGCCCATTAAGCATGGTGGTGGGGGGATGCATAATTTTGTAATTAACGAAGCATCTCAAAGTACCAGTCTCTTCCCAGCGCGATCTTGTTTACGTCTCGTTTTTACTGCCTCATTCGTAAAGTTTCTCACTCACTCCGGTTTGTTTATTCCAGGTTCGTCGGCCCGGTTAATCCAGAGGTAATGCCACGAAGGAGAGGAGGAACGCTTGACACGGCAAGCCCGGAAGAGCAGCTCCTGACAGCAATTCTCATTTGCAAGTCGTTTTCACGAATCATAAACAACCGACGGTTGAGCACACGACTCCGCGCCTACATCACAAACCCATCTGAATATCAATATAATTAGTTTACCATTTTTGCCGCCTCTTGTGTATAGTTTCACGGATTTTTTTCCCCTCGTTTTCGCACTTTGCTTCACTTCATTTAACCTAAACATTCGAACTAATAATTTGCACTTATCAGGCGCCTTTCGCGCCGGCTCGAGGCGCCGTACACGACATGCGCGAATGCCACATTTGCGTAATCAACGGAGCACGTCCCTGCACGCATCGTGCACATATCCTTTCGAGCGAGCGTCGAGCGGCCGATGGTAATCGATGGGGCTGACGCGTCGATACGTGGCCCAGCTGGATCGCCAAAGTTGTGAGATCGAGAGAGAAAAGCCAAGTGCCGCGATGGTCTTGCTGAAGCTCCTTTCATCTAGGTGTTGACATACTCTCGGGGGGAATGTTGGGTTTAGTCCGGACATTCCTGTTTCACGTGGCTTCCATTATAATTACACGATACACAAACCCCACCAGCGTAAACCCAATACGTATATGACCGAGCGACGTGCAAATCCTAATGACACTTTGGAAAGGACCGAGAGCTCAACTTTGGCGCACATCTACAGAATCTATGATTAGTAAGTTAATATATACAGTATGATATGTGCAAGATGGCGCGGTGAGTAGCGCTGCCGCCTCGCAGAAAGAAGGTCCCGCGTTCGAATCCGGGCTCGAGTGCCCTTCTGTGTGGAGTTTGCATGTTCTCCCCATATCCGTGTGGGTTTTCGCCGGGCACTCCGATTTTCTTCCACAGTCCAAAGACATGTTGCTGCATAGGTTAATTGGCCTGCTGACTAAATTGCCCCCAGTGCCCTGTGATCGACTGGCGTCCCATCCTGGATAAAACCCTGCCTTGCGCCCTGTGTCTGCCGAGATAGGCTCCTGCCCACCGCCAATCCTGTGCAGGATTAAGTGTTTCTGATAATGATGATGATCTGTACTGATGTAGGTTTCCATGTTTTCACGGCTTGATGCATGAGAATTGCTCCCAAAGCTGCCGTTTCGGGATAGCCGCATCGAGCGTTTCTCCTCCAGCCTTTGTAACGTTTCGCCTCCTATGTAGGAGGCATCATCAGGCTCCCCCCACACGCCCCAAAAAGTTTGACTCAGTCAGACTTCCCTGCATGAATGTGTAATCTATATATAATGGAGCAAGTGTTTGATCTATGTATATTTGTCCACACTGAGGGTACTAGTCAGAGCAAATTTTATCTGCACAACACCAGTAACATAACGCAACGCCTCTGTCAATCCACTGCTGGATGAAGACCTCTATCCAGGTCACATCATCATGGAGGATGTCTGACCGTCCTTAACCAGTTCACACACCACTCTCCACTGATGGTGGCCTTGGCCGAGAATCGAACTCAGTTTGCCAGATTTGTGGTGCACCGCTCATTACTTCTACAGGAAAAGTTTTGAAGTTGGGCCCCTTAAAATTACGTCCCTGGGGATAATGCATTTCTCTCCGTGGGCAGGGAAGGCCAAAAAGTTTACTTAAAGTTTCACGGTAAACACATACGAATATCCGATCCCTATTATCAGCGAACCACGTAACTCTCCTCCGGTGAAGTCGATCATTAAATCTGATAGACAGCAGACCAAAAAAAAACGTAGGTTTTACACAACGCCACAAAAATGTGTCAAGAGCACTCTGCCTAGCCAGTCAGTCGGTGACGTTGATGCAAAAAATATTTTGACGGTGACCTACGACAACAGACGACCATAAATAATGCAGTTCCTCAGGAACTGCTGATGTCTTGTGCATAATGTACAAAGGGCCGAGCGATTTTTACACGTCTTGGTGTTGTTTTCTGACACTCGAAGCGGACAAAGTCCACTCGCGGTTCCTGGCGCGAACATGTGCGGTACAGTGCTCTACACACGCCGTACGCAAATGCGCTCATACAGTATTTGCATGCATCATTACGATTGCTGCGATGGAAATTGTGTGGCGAGGCGGGGGAATCACAGCGGGACCATTATGGAGCGCCGGGAGAGCAGGCGCTCTGTGTGTGTGTGTGCATGCAAGTTTGTGTTTCATCGCAGATGATTGTCGAGCGAAGCAATGCAATACTTTGGCCTCCAGTGCACGATGAGGAAAGTAAATATGAATTCAGATTTCTCGTTAGTAGGGAGCACTTTATGAGCGGGCACCAGTTTGACAATAAGAATGAACGTACAAACGAATGTGACCATACTCGGCATTAAACTAACTTGGCAACGATAATTACAAAGTTGCAGGATTTTTGTTGATGTATCGGCTCGAGGTACGAGAGTTGCTCTTAAGAGCTGCTCTTTCGGGCTAGCCATGTCGACACGGCTGTCCCAAATGAGCAGCTCTTACGAGCGATTCTCAGCCGACTGTAAGTCCACTCATGGGCAAAGGTCTCCACCACAACTGTTGGACACTGGCCGTTGTTTGACCATACATCACCACGCTGGTGAGCATGGGCTTGTGAATGTGGGGAGCGGTGGTTAGCACGCTGGGCTACAAACCTGGCGACCCGAGTTGGAATCCCGCTCATGGCCAACACCGGTGACGATTTTCTGAACCGGTCCTGGGGCTCCCCTAAGTCGAATGAGTACCTAGCGCGATGTGTAAACATTTCCGCTAGGGAGACAAAGGTGGCCAGGCGTGGTGCTAACCACCCACCGCCTCGTTTGCCCGTGTCGGCCTTCATAGGTGCTCGCTAACGGCACTTGCCCCTACAGTCTGTTAAGGCTATATGCGGGATCTTTGTCTTTCGTGAAGGTGGCGGGAGGCTGATGTTTCAGACAAAGGCCCTAATTCAGAACAGACAGGGGAAGCAAGATTGACCGACAGAGATCACAGGGCACGGTTAAGCAATCTAACCGAGCAATCTCAGATCACAGTTCGGCCACTGCAAGGCGGTCAGACAACAGCGTAAATGGTTTCCAAAAGCCAGACCGCGTAAACATGTGCTGCTGCGGCTGCTGTGATCACGATGGGGCCCAAACGACCTCGTAAACAAACTCCCACAAGATGGAAACGGATCCAGATCTCGCTGGCCTCAACAAATGCTGCTGGACGGCAGTGTTTCATAAAGAGAATTTCCCTCAAAAGCTGCCCTTTTGGGATAGCCGCGTCGAGCGTTCCTCCTCTCTGCTTCACGGTTCGCCTTCCGTGCTGCCCTGGTTAATTGTCCTGACTAACTGGCCTGAGATGAGGTAACTTGCTTACCCCTAGTGAAGCTCTGTTTATGAGTTTAGGTCATGTGAAAAAAGTGTGCCCTGATGAAGCTTAGTAGAAGTCTCAGCGAAACGTCGGTACCATATTTTAAGGTAAGTGCTGCGTGTGCTCGCTCGTTTTCTCAAACATATCGACGGGTGCACTACACTTACACACTTTTTTCACATGACCTAAACTCATAAACAGAGCTTCATAATGGATAACATTGGTCATGAAAGCCTACGAGTTGCTTACCCCTCCCCGCTGGACAACTGTTAAAGAGAGCTGCATAGCTCAACGGTTCCTACCAGCTTACATATAACTGCCTGACTTCCATGTTAGATGGATAGATGTTTATTACTACAGCACAAAATACCTAGTGAACTCGAGAAGCGGTATTCCTGCGACAAAACAAATGTACGAATTAGCCAACATAGACAATGTCGGAGGAGGCATCATCAGGCTAATGAATTCGGAGAAAGATCAGCTGTTGAGAGTGACTCATACATCGAGGCCGTGAAAACCCACGTTTGACATATCACTTTGAAAAAGCCAATTAAGTCGCGACTTTGGCTTGTTTAACCAGGTGAAAAATCGAGAGAGAGAAAGAGGGCCCGGAGGACCGGGAAACATTTGTGTTTATAAACGGAGACACGGAACAAAGTCCTGCTAATATTTGCTTTAAAAGCCCGCTCTGAAGCCAGAACGTGGCACGTCCAGGGGGTGAAGGCCCCAGCTCGAGGACCTCCAGGAACCTGGGTTAAGATCAAAGTCAAGGTCTCGGGCCCGCTCCCCCGTCGTCACATTCACGCTCGGAACAGAAGGCGCGGAGCAGAAAAAGAATAAATAAAAGATCGCGAAGAAAGGCGAGCGCCGCCACCGCCGCCACCGCCGCCACCCCCACAACCAGCTCCACACACGCCGACGCCACGTGGAGTTAGGGAGCGCGCTAAATTTAGCCCGACATCCGGAAAGCGGCTTCAGGTGGGAGACAAACCATCCATCTGGGAGCAATCATGGCCGCTCGAACCTCCCTATCCATCTCCTCCCCCCCCCACAATCCCCGGCAGCTTTTCGCCGCGTGGCCCGCTCGAAAATTTCTCGCGAAGGATTCCGTTGACGAACGAAAGGACGAGCGAGCGATATTTTCCGCTATGTACCCGAGGAACGAAATTTTGGCAAAGTGTTGATTTTTTTTCGTTTCTCTCCAAACTTGTCGTGGCCAGCCACATCTGTTGGAACGGTTGAGCGAGCGAACGAGCCAAAGATAATATTGAAGTATCTATCAGTGCCCGGCGTCTCGTCCTCTCTCCTTATTCGCGAAGTTTCGTCGCACGCTGCCAGTCAGGCGCGAACGCTGGCGCAACGGGCAGCGAACCGCGACGCGTGTGCCAAACGTGCTCTTGGAATGTCTCATCTCATTGTCACAAACCGCTTAATCCTTAACAGGGTTGCCGTGAGCCGCAGCCTATCCCGGCAGACACAGGGCGCAAGGCAGAACTATACCCAGGATGGCGACGCCAGTCCATTGCAGGGCACCGGGAGCATGATTCCTGCCACGCAACAACCGTTCAAACTAACCAACGCAAACAATATGTAAAATCACAAGGTAGGACAACGAATTTACAGCATTGAATTGTGCAGGGATGAAACCCTCACCATAATCATAACGTTAACAGTAACACACAGTATTGCAAAGGACTAAAATGACCGATAATTCAAAAAAATTAATACAAGACAAATCAGTGCAAAGGTGTAAGAGTGTGGGGGGAATACACATAGGAAGCGTATCACGTAATAACATTAAATCGCATATGCAGCCTTTCAAACCACCTATCAATTTTTGCAATTGCAGCTGGGCAGACATTTTGATTTACAAAAAATGGTGCACTTGGCCGAACGAGCCACAGGGCATGGTACGGCCTTCATCCAGCAGCGGATTGAGAAAGGGCTGCGAGCAAAATCCATTTACTCCCGTGACGAATATCTCAAAACACCCAGAGCACTTTAGCCGGCCTCGTGATTAACGTTGCAGAGCGTCGGTTCCCCTTTACACGAACCACAATCGGCGCGTGGAAAAAAGGTGAAATGTATAAAGATAAGCTGAGCGTGTATTACACATGTAATTTAAGACGCGGGCAGATAGCACACGCGGCGTATAATTCTCGCTCGCCGAGTAATGAGAAGCGCTGATTTAAGAGATGACAAGGCAGTGACAAATCTATAGAGTGGGGCTGCGCGCATGCATCACCATTTTAAACGGTGCCCTACACGGTCCGACTCAACAGCTAATAGCTGCCAGCGGATTTCGCGAAACGCATTTTTCGGCAGCAACGGAAGCTATCGGTCACGTAAAACACCGGCGAGGAAAATAAAAAGGTCACGCAATGCATGGATTTTTTTTTAAAAGCGATCACTTCATTAAAACGTGGCTTTTTTATTTTAACGGTAGCTTTCCATCCATCCATTGTCAGAAACCGCTTAATCCTGTACAGGGTCACAGTGAACCGGAGCCTCTCCCGGCAGACACAGGGCGCAAGGCAGGGCTATACCCAGGATGAGAGCGCAGTCCATCATAAGGCACCGGGGATAATTTAGTACGCAGGCCAATTAACCTATGCAGCAGCAGCATATCTTTGGACTGATGAAAACCCATGTGGACACGGGAAGAACATACAAACTCCACACATTATATGTTAGATAAAAAAACAGCCGCCCTTTTTCTCTCACACCTATGTCCTTGGTGACCTTTCACCCGCTGTAAATCACAAACGTCCATTCAACGTGAGCCAACACATGTTTTTTTACTTTTCAACGCATCGTGTTTGCGAGCACCTGTTAAGGAAGGAAAATTGAGCCGTAAATCAGCCGACTGAATAGCTGACGATGCTCGACGGCGAGAACGATGACGCTAAACATTAAATATTTCACCCATCTGACCTCGTATCCCCTTGATGCTTCAGGGGCCAAGGGTGCAGTCCTGTCGAGCTAGGGTTTCCTTGTATAAGTGTTACCAGTCTCGAGCGATAAAGGCTACTTGTAAATATTGTGCTTAGCAGTGAAGGTGACGGTGAAGGCGCAGAACCTGCAATGGCTCGCTCGAGCCACAGAAGGGTCTTCGCTAAATTGGATACTCAGCCGTGTTCTTGTAAAAGTTCTGGGCGGGATGGGAGTACCGGGTGAGCTAATCACCCTGAAGGTATGATTTCGAAATCTAAGCGCGAGAAGGGATGTGACGTTTTCGTAACGCTTCATCCGCGCCGGCTCGGCGCACCGATTCCTGCGCCACCCAACTTCCCCTGACAATAATAATAAGAATTTTACATTTATTACGCGGACATATTCATTCACCGTCGAAGGTACTCATTCGACGAGAGAACGACTCAGAGGCGCGAGGAAAGCGCAGAGAGGCGGAGGAGGCAGCCAGGCGGTTTGCCGGCGCCATATTTCCACACACTGCTATATATTAGGATGTCATCGCCCAATTAATTAACGAGTTATATTTTTAAGTTGTGGGTGGAAACCGGAGAGCCCGGAGGAAACCCACGCAGAACAGGGGGGGAGAACACGCAAACCCCCACACAGAAAGGCGCCCGAGGCGGGGATCGAACCTGCTCGCGGCAAAACCATCCTCTCGCAGAGAGAATGGGCCACCCTGCCGCCAGACTCCTTCTTCGTCGCGAGTTTCCAACGACAAACGACGCCCGGGCGCGATCAGACGCCCGCGAAACATCTCTCTCCCAATAACACCCTCAGTTTTCTGAGCGCAAAGATAACAACAACACAGACGACCCATCTGTCCATCTGTTTACCCTGCCCCCCCCCTCCGAAATGTAAAACAGGGACATTCGACACCGGTCCCCCCCCCCCCTTGGCACTGACAAACCCGCGGTCGACCGTACGCCAGGGGAGGGTCAGCTGCTGCGGATCATCGATCCCCCTCGGGGACAGGTTCCATTCCCCCGCCGCTGGACTTTAACAGCTGAGCGGCAGCGGTGCCACGAGCCGCGGACAGAGGGCTGGCGGACACGTGGGACGCCCCCCGAGACACCCCCGCGCCTCCCGCTATCCGCGACGGCCCCCCCTGCGTTTAATCGCGGAGGTAATTACAGAGCGGCGTCGGCCGTTGATAGCGGCGCGCTTAATTACGGTCGTGCCGAAGGGTCGGGGCGGCTGCGCTGGGTAAACCGCCGAGCGGATGCATATAAGCGCACACAAAGATCCCCTATATAGCCTGAACAGACTGTAGGGACAAGTGCTGTTAGCGAGCACCTATGAAGGTCGACACGGCACACGAGGGGGTGGGTGACCAGCACCACGCCCGGCCGCCTTTGTCTCCCTAGTGGCGATGTTTACACACCGCACTAGGTACTCATTTGAGGCTGAGTCGACCTAGGGGAGGCCCAGGACCGGTTTCAGAAAATCGTCACTGGTGTTGGCCGTGAGCGGGATTCGAACTCGGGTCGCCAGATTCGTAGCCCAGCGCGCTAACCACTGGGCTACCGCACACACACACACACACCTGCTCTCAGCACTAACCGCTTTGTCCGGAACACGACTGCTGCTAACTACTCGTCCTGGCGATGGCATATTGCTTGCACATCTTTTCATCGATATCTGCACTATATTCGTTCTATTTGCACTATGTTTGTTTAAATTATAGTTTTTGTTCTAGGTCTGCGTCTTATTATTGACCCCCAGCTTAGCTTAACTTGTAAATATAAAAATAATTGTTAGTATTTTGTTGTTGGTATTTTGTCTTTTTTTTATTCTAGTATTTTTAAACCGTTGTTATTGTGTTCCAGTCCGTGTCTATGCCAACACCGGGGTCTGAGAGAAACGGCATTTCGATCATCTATATGGCCCTGTAGATATGGCAGCATTGACAATAAAGTTGAATCGAATTGAATGCATAAACGGCCGGCGCAGGTGCCGCGAAAGCACCACGGCACCTGACTTGACGAACGGCGTTAAAAGTTCACGCCGCAGACGGTCGCGTTTGCTCGACTCCCGATCCTCGCCACAATCGATCCTTGCAATTGTACTCGATCGGCATAACGCGTTGCAATCATCGCCGACCCCCTACTAAAGTCCCGGGGTCACCCTGTCGACGAGCAAGTAAGAGTCGCTCATCCGGGGTGTCTTTAGTTTTTCTCGCGTGGTGAAACTAAATGAAAAAACCGAAACGTAAAAAAAAACGGTGCCACGGTCCGCCTCACCGTGATTACCGGTCGGATCAAATCCATCCGAGGGGACGGTCTATGAACCCGCCCGGTTTAACCGCACGCAGCCAATTGCGCGAAAAGCCCCAGAATGGGACGGTTGAACCGCGCGAGTCTCCGACGGGTGCTGCCAGAGCCGCGTCTGAATCACGTGCCCAAAAACAAAGTCAACCTACTGCTGGATGAATGGCTCCACATGCCAGGTGTCCAGCACCCGATGGCATCTCGCGCTTAATCAGTGTAATTACCAGCAGCCTTCTCGTGCTATGGATGAGCCGTTTAAACGTAAATTATAAAACTATATAAATCCACTTCGCGGCACGAAAACTGCCAAGGCAGGCATGCCCCTCAGATCGTGCGGAGAGACAAGGATTATACTTTTAATTTCCCAGATTTCAAACAATTACCATCGCGGCGTGTTATATTTCCCCCGGCGCCGGCTTACGCACCGCGGTTTATTTTGACGGACAATCTTTCTATTAAAGGCACATTTCCCCATTTCCTAGAACAGTTACATTAGAGGAATTGCACATAAAGGGCAACTTAGCGTTAAAACAATTTTTGTCTGCTCCCTTGAGTAGCCTTAAGGGAGGGAGAGGTTTTTTTTATTATTTTCCCACTGCATTCGCACTCGGGACGGTTGGTCCCCTACAATTACTCGCTCGTTGGGTTTGCCGCGGCCCTCGGCTTTCGGGGTGTACGACCCAGCACGCGAGGCCCTCCGTCTAAAAGGAGGTCGGCGTCAGGAAGGGCATCCGGCCCGTTAAACTTCTGCTCCAGTACCCCCCCACCGCTCGGGGGAAACCGGGCGAGCCGGGTCGACCTGGAGACCGGCCGTTTAAACCGGCGGTGGCAACAACAACAACAACACACGGCGGACCAACTCACACCGGCACCAGGGAGGCCGCCGAGGTGTAACCCTCGGGTGAAAGGCGCTATATAAATTGATATTATTATTATTATTATTAAACGCTTAGCGCGCCGGGCAACCATTCTCTAAGTCGCCGCTTCGATCTCCCGGAGTCGCGGCTGAAACGACGAAGCAAGTTTCTTGAATCCGGCCGGCGCTCTGTCAATCGGCTGCCTGCGTGCGGCGGCGTAAAGTATCGGTACTCCGATATCTCTCGCACGACATCTGGCCAGTGCGGAAGAGAGTAGGCCAAAACACCCGCTAGAAGAGCCCTCCCCGCCGGCTAGCGGCGCAAGCGAGCATTTCCAGGGGCCGCACCCCACCAGCGCCCGATGGCATTCCCCCGCGGGACGCCGCAAGAGAGACCCGTTCGGCTCACCGAAGCGTACGGGACGGCGAACCTAATGAGGATCGGTTGCCCTCTATCACGCCCTTCCTGCTACGCAGCAGCGGCAGCACTGGGGAGCTGGGATTGGGCTTTAAAGAGACAAGCCTTGAGCCGCTAACCCTTGCTCTCGGAGACAGGAGCGCTTGTCTCCGAGCCAGCCCCCCCGGGTGATGAATGGATCGACAGCCGAGAGCGGGGCCGCACGTTTCGAGACGTAAGCCGCGCTTGCAAGAACTCGTGTTTCCTACTATTAAAAAAAAAACACACACACCCCGAAATGATCTAAAACCGCTAGCGAAATGTCAAATGTGCGAGAGTTTATGATATACCCCGTGTCAAACGGATATACCACTTGCTGTTTTGTTTTATTGTTATTTTATTTTTTACCAGCGGGCACGTGCTCACGGCAAGCGTTGCACGTGACAGCGTAAACATAAATCGCGACGAACGCCCCGAACGGGACCGAAGGAAACGAAGGGCGCCGCAACGGAGAGGACCCTCGCGGCGTGAGATGAAGCGCAATGTGAAAAGGGCGTCGTTACGGTATTTCTGTCGAACGGGGCGGGAGACCTAACACTTCGCTTCCTTTGTCGGGCTACGCGGCGCGCTTATCCAGACATTTATTTTCGGGACGCCAATTCGATTTGGTTTTGTTTTTTTTTTCAAACCGTTTCGAAGATCATCAATTTCTTAGATCGGCCCGGCGCGGGATAAAAGGCCGTAAGGGAAAAACGACCGCGAATATGAACTTCAGATCGTGAAATCGAACGGAGTTTTCGCCTCTCGACGGAACGCAAGCCGTCCGTCCGTCAAAATCCCGTGTTTACCTGGAGGTCGAAGAACTTGCTGTAGCGCCTGAAGATGGCCTGCGAACTCCCGTCCGACCACGAGACGCTGATGATGTAGACCTGGGAGGGAAGGAGGACGGAATATTGCAAGACGTTAGCCAAAGATATCACTCCCATATAAATGTATGTAGTTAGTTTACAATAAAAAAAAAAATTACTCCACACATTTTCTCCAGTTGATCCAAAACATTCTGCCGGAAAATAACACTCACGCATTCATCGAATAGCAGCGAGTACTTTTTTTCTCTTGTTTAAAGCAAATAAATAAAAACACCGCAACGTGGCAAACCTCCTCGGGCTTCCGGCGACAGAGAGAGCAACGCTCGCCCTCTCTGAGACCGATTTTTTACCGCGGAAGGAGGCCGCCCAACCTTTTCGCGAAAAACGATTCGAAAATGTATTGCAGTTGATCAATCGGCCATTATCCTGTACAGGGTCGCGGTAACCCGGAGCCTATGCGGGTAGATACAGGGCACAAGGCCGGGCTATACCCAGGATGGGACGTCAGTCCAACACAGGATCACAGGGCACCGGAGGCAATTTAGTCCGCACGCCAATTCACCTATGCAGCAGCATGTTTTTGGACTGTGGGAAGAAACCGGAGTGCCCGGCGAAAACCCACGCGGACACGGGGGGAAAACATAAACGCAACCCTTCCAATGCAAAAGTGTCCCTCGTTAAACCGTGTGGGTTGTTACACCTACACGTCACCACACCGTTCAGTACAGATTAGCCAACTAGCAGTGGTGTGGGGAACCGGGGGGGGGGGGGGGGTGTGGTTGTGACTAAGGCACCCAGAACCATTTCCATATCGATTCCTGCACTGCAGTCGTGCAGGAATCGAACCCAAGTTTGCCGGGCTCATCGCACGGTGGACCAACCGCAGCGCCACCGCTCCCACCGATGCGTGGTGGTGGCTGGGGGGAGGAGGGCGGCTACGCTACAACCGTACGGCGAGCCGGCACGACTTAACCGCGAGAATCACCGTGCACGGCCGAGACGAAACGCGACGTCCTGGAAAAGTGAACATGTTCACGGGGCTGTTTGTTGAGCCGGGAAGGACAACAACGGCTGCTCATTAGAATGCGCCGCTAAGCGGACGAATTCGATTTGGAAACGCGCGCGCATCTATGCCTCCTCTTGTTTGTTTGTGCTGGGCTCCGGCCAAACCACAAACAAGAATGTTTAAGATGTGCCCGTTGTGACTTGGGTATCCTATGACATTACAAACGCCCAATATGCCACCACCACCTCCCCCCCTGTTTCCCCACTGCTTCCCCCCTGCACCAGCAATGATATAAAATAAACACAAGTTTGGAAAACTTGCCAGCCATTGTGTTTATTTCTTGTCATTTAAAATTGTGTCCTGCAGTATTAATATACATTTTAAGAGCTGCTCTTTAGGGATAGCCGTATCGAGCGTTCAGCCTCGCTCCTTCGCGATGTTTTGCCTCCAACGTTGGCGGGTAGCCTGATGATGCCTCCAATGTGGGAGGCGAAACGACTCGAAGGAGAGAGGGGGAACGCTCGATACCGTTATCTCTTAAGAGCAATTCTGATACATCGAGCCGTAAAAACATACAACAATAAAGAAAAAATTTACCCTGTAAGGAATATAAACAAATTCATTCTGATGACTAAACATGCTTAAAGTCGGCAATATTAAGCCGTAAGTTAGCTACTTTACAATTCCATATTCACACGTGTAATACACCTTCACCGTTAAAACAACGCAGATCTCAAATATAAAAGTCACAAAACGTGTACTCGCTTTCATTGGCCCTCATCAGCTCAGACGCACAGGGTAGAAATCCAACAGGTTCACCGTTCATTTCCTAACGCGCTGGTACATTACTCTAACCACACCGTTCCCTCCCTTCCCTGACCCGTCAAGCCGGGCTGGCCCGTTACAAAAACAAACCGCAGCTCCTCCCGCCACAGACGCTACGTGCGACTTACCCCGGAGCCAGCGCGGAGACGAACAATACTCTCCCCTCCTTTGCGCTACGGCAGGAGAATTTCAAAACTCATGAGCGCGGCTCGGTGACGCTGAAGATCGGCCGCGTGCGAGCCTGCGAGCTCACGTCGCTTTAAATCGCGAGACCCGGGCTGCCCCTTTCTATGAGTCCTGCGGGGGGCGGCGGGAGGGGCACGTGACCGAGCATGTGTTGTCCACGGCACGTGTTCAAAGCAGCTGCTGCTGCTGCTGTCACCGCCGACAATTCCCCTATGGTGTGCGCCCCCTGCAACGTTTCGCGGGGAGGGGAACGCGAAGGGAGCCGTAGTGGCGGTGGGGAGCGGGCGGGCGGGCGGTGGTCTTTAAAAACCCGGGTGGAATATCGGAGACGAGCTGCGTGTTGTCGTTGTTTCGCCTGACGACTACCGTGTAATCGCGGCGGCCGTTTAAATATTGAGCAAATGTTCCGCGGCGCGCCCACGCGCGCCCGCGCGTGCATCGCCAACATTTCCCCACGGTTAATTAGCTCGCTTAAGTGTTTTATATATATATCGCAATAATCTATGGCCTCGGCTTCAGTAGAAGAGTGTCGACGGTGCAGGACTGTTAATCGGGATTAATGTAAGCAAATGCTTAATGGGATTATTCGCGTTTGTTTTGCGTGTAATTTGTTTCGCGTATCAGCCGCTTTTTAAGGGAACACGCACGTTTTCCGCCGAGCAGGCATTCAAGCGTGGCCCGCCGTCGTTAACACCGCGTAGGTTGTAACACGCTCGTGAAAACGCGCACGCCTCTCCGATCCGATTAAGGCGCTCATCGTGACGGCAGGTTTTTCAAGAACGCAACTGAAGAAGCTCCCAGCGCGTGTGGAGAAACGTCGGACACCGTAGCGCAGGACGCGGTGCGACCCGAAGGCACGTCCGAGAGCTAAGCCCTGTCCCGTAACGAGCCAACCGCGCCATTACAACTCGCATTAAACAACAAAAAAATAACTGGCATTCCTGGCACACTGGCAGCTGCAGGGGACAAAAACCCTTACTGGCATTAAGGTGAACAGATGGGCCCTGGCAACGGTCTATTCACTGCGGTGTTGAAGAACTAATTGTCCTTAGGATTATAAATCAAAGTCGCCAAATTCTATAGTGCCAGAGGACAGAGCGACTGAGCGAGTGAAGTCTGGGAGTGGCGTCACGAGATTGGGACCTCTCCCTCGCCAGGTGTCACCAATGAGGCTCATCTGGCAAATAATTATAATAATTTTACATTTATAACGCGCACATATTCCTTCAATGTCGAAGATATTCATTCGACGAGGAAAGCGCAGAGGCAGAAGAGGCAGCCAGGCGGTTTGCCGGCGCCATATTGCCACACACTGCTTCCTATATATTTTAATGTTATCGGCCAACTAATTAATGGGTGGTTTTTTTAAGTTGTGGGAGGAAACCGAAGAACCCGGAGGAAACCCACTCAGAACAGGGGGAGAACACACAAACTCCAAACAGAAAGGCGCCCAAGGCGTGAATCGAACCGCCTCGGGCAAGACCAAGTGTTTACCGAGCTTCAACAATTTATGATAAATACATTTCGAATCTGTTCTTCATCGGTATTGTAAAACAATATTTTCTCAACTATTTTTCCTTCCTACTCGCTTAGTTTTTTCCACTTGTACACCAACATTGCACACACTCCATGAACACGACACAAGCCTGAGGGGCAGTCGAATGTAGCCCGCACAGCGCCAGCGCCCTCCATCCTTCGCACCGGCGCGATAGCTCCGGCGCACTGTCGTAATTTTCACAAAAAGTTAAAATTGGCTTTCACGCCGCGCACGTTCACACGTCACCGTGACTGATGGGAGTGTGCGAGACGGTGTGCGAGGCGCACGGACAGGAATCGTTGCCCGATTTTGGTTAACGTCGCGAGCGCAGCGCTTCTCCCCGCAGCGCGGCGTTCGCAAACGCCAAAACTCGCCCCGATGTTTACACGGCGTTATTTTGCAATATGTCGTATTAACATTCGGCCGCGACGCGGGGTTTTCTTCACGTGGCATGTTTGGCGAGGGAAGACGCACGCTTGGAATTACAATGAGAGGCGGCGAAAGCAGGCACGTGAAGTAGAGAACACGCAGGTTAATTAAAGACGAGCTGTTGAGGAAAGGAAGCGGGGCCTAGGGTCGGACACGGCGCTAGAAGGGGTTGGCGGACAACGGTCGAGGACAGCAACGGAGTGGCAGCCACGGAATGGAACGCATCCCAGAGAACCATCACAATATCCAGGTGATAGGTGGCCTGTTAACATCATCATCATCATCAGTCAGAAACCGCTTAATCCTGTACAGGGTCGCGGTGAGCCGGAGCCTATCCCAGAAAACACAGGGTGCAAGGCAGGGCCATACCCATGATGGGACGCCAGTCCATTACAGGGCACCGGGGGAAATTTAGTCCGCTGGTCAATTAACATATGGAGCAGCATGTCTTTAGACTGTGGGAGGAAACCAGAGTGCCCGGCAAAAACCCATGCGGACACGGGGAGAACATGCAAACTCCACATATAAAGGCACCCGAGCTGAGATTTGAACCCAAGCACTTCTTGCTGTGAGGCGGCAGCGCTACTCACCACGCCACCGTGCCGCCCTGGACCGTTAAATGGAAAGGTAAAGTGAGCGCGGCATGGTGGCACGGTGAGTAGTGCTGCCGCCTCACAGCAAGAAGGTGCAGGCTTCCATTCCCGGCTCGGGTGCCTTTCTGTGCGGAGTTTGCACGTTCTCCCCGTGTATCCGCATGGGTTTTCACCGGGTACTCGCGTTTCCTCCCCACGGTCCAAAGACATGCTTCCTAGGTAAATTGTCCTGACTAAATCGCCACCAGTGTCCTGGAGATTTCGTATTTCGCTTACCCTTCTCCCGCTGGACAACCGTTACAAAGAACTACACAGCTGGACGGTCGCTTAAATAAAAACTGACCGACAAGCGGTAGCGCGGCAGCTTGGGGGAAACATTCAGCCAGCAGTGGATTTACAACAGGGCTGTACGCGTCCATTAACATTGGGCGGTCAAGACCAGATTCAACGTGCTTCCAGCCTTAAACAAATGCTTAAGAGCTGCGTAACGTCCGCAGAGGGAGCCCGGTGACCCCAGAGAAGGCTACGGATATCTGCTAAACGCACATTCAGGAGACGAGAACACTGTTTAGTTGCGGGTGCGAAGGCACGGGTATCACAGATGGGTCTCCGGCATAAAGTTCAACCAACTAAATGAGGACCGCGTAGTTGTTTTAGGGGCTATATTTACGGAGATAGCGCCGCCTTGTTTGGAACGTGATCGCAATGGGACTGGAGGTGGACGTCGGAGCCAAGGTTATGTTGAGCGTGTCAATTTCGTCGTAAAATATAGCCGTACTATTATTTACCCGTTGAAAATTCGTCGTCCCCCAAGAATCAAAAGAATCCATTCCTAACGTGTTTGCTTCATTTTATTAATATAGCATAGCAAAACTATTCCAGCTCTCAAATCCCAGAATATTAAGAAATGGGCCGATATATTCAAGTAGGTTTTTACGGCTCAATGTATGAGGAATGGCAATCCGTAGCTGTTCTTTCGGGATAGCCGTGTCGAGCGTTCCGTCCGTCTCCTTGCCGACGTTTCGCCTCCCACGTTGGAGGCATCAGAGCCTGATCACCCCACTTCTCAACGGGAAGATGGTTTAGTTATTTAGGGAAACGCTACAGTAATTATTTCTCACCTAGGCCGAAGGTCATAGGTTAATGGGTAGCTCATCAGACTGATCACTTGCGCGACTCCGTACGACAAAAAATACTCAAAAGCGCCGTGACCGCCAGACCGCCTGACAGATCAATCGACTTTCTGAATCGAAGACAGTCATGCGGTGATGACAATTCCTCCGCCCAAAAGCCACCCGCGGCGCTTGAAAAAAATCCCACCCCGTTGTCGAAGACTAAGGCCTTTATAAGTGCCCTCTCGCACCCTCATCCCACTCGGCGATGGGAAAAGTCACGGCACAGCGCAACGCCGACACCGATCGCGGGCGCTGCGGCGTTGTCTCTCGTCGCGAGACGGGGCCTCGCGGGTCGGCAAGGCGGTTCGATTCCCGCCTTGGGCGCCTTTCTGCAAGAAGTGCGTGTGGTCTCTTCCTCTGTTCTGCGTGGGTTTCCGCCCGGTTCTCCGGTTTCCTCCACACAGCTAAAAAAAAAAACTCATCGCTTAATTGGCCGATAGCATTATCATATATAGGACGCAGTGCGTGGCAATATGTTGGCGGCGGTAAACCGCCCGGCTGCCTCCTCCGCCTCTCTGGCGGTTTCCTCGCTACGCCTGTGAGTCGTTCTCTCTTCGAATGAATGCCTTCGACACTGAACGAATATGTGCCACGCAGCGTTATAAATATAGATTATTTATAATTACTACTACACCCGTCGTCCGTCGAGACGACGCTCGCCCCGTAAACAGCATCAATACGGGGCGCGCACTCCATCGGCGAGCGCGCTGTCCGAACCGGCGGCGCGCCGTGAAGGGCCGCGAGGAGAAATCGTTACGGCGGCGCACTGAAGTGATCGCGGGCTTCAGCCCAAGTGCCGCGCGTCAGCGTCAGCCTGACAATAACTCGTGCCACGTGTACGCGCGGAAAAGTATTTCTCCGCGAGGGATTTTTTTTTTGTTACTTCTGCCCATTTCGCTGTCCGAACGCGCGGCCGTTTCGAAAGAAATTCTAAATTCCCCCCCGACGTTGGCTGGGGCGGTAAATCTGGAGCGAAGGCGTTCCGCGAGATATTTTAATCAGGTCACCCTGGGCGTCTGTTATTTTTAAGAATTGCAATGTGACCGCGGTTTATGTATAACTGAAAGTGGACGTTTAAAAATATATCTATCTATTTTATATGCCTGGGAATGCTGCTGGGGTGTTTTAACGGTACAATACGCTGGATGTGCCATCCAGAGGTCAGCGGTTCGATTCGATGTGCCAGCGCGGTGGTCAAAATAACAGGGCGGGTTTATGAAATCCTCCCCACTACCTCTGTTAACCGGTGGTATAAATGGGTTCACCGCAGTCAACCGCCCGCGGTCGCGGATAATGGGGTAAAGTGGAGGTATTCCGACCTAGTGCAAAATGTCAGTCCGGCGTGGATGACTAGGCCAAAACACTCTCTAGAGCCGCCATTCCCAACCGACGGGTCGCGAACCATCAGTGGGCCACGGTCGCCGCCTCGCGGTCCGTGAAGACCATCCCCGAGTGGACCAAGTGGGCCTCGCGATGCCAACGGTTGAGAACCGCTGCCGCAGAGAGTGGCTCTCCGGAGCCCCTCTCTAGTGGAGGCCCTTCCGCCGGCAGGGGAGTGAGCGAGCAATTGCAGGGCCGCACCTTCGCCTGTTGACATGATGATGTGGGGCGACGCGTGGGAAACGGCCCTGAACCCTCTTTATGTCTGTGTGCCAACGATATGACAAGGTGGGGTCTCCGGGCAGTGCAAACACTCAGTGCCCACACAGTCCAGAGGTTCACCGGAACCACTGTCGCCAGCACCCTGCACAACAATATCAGACAGAAAGCTGTCTCTGGTATGGGCCCAATCAGTTTCAAGGACAATGCACATATTCTAAAAGCATTGTTGTTTGCATGTTTTTGCCAAAAGCATGTGTGGATTTTGTAAAATGGTGTCCGTTTTGGTGTTGATAAGATCTTAACACTTGTCTCGTTGCCAAAAAATGTAAAAACTCGCATATTTTTTACATTAACAGCAGACACTGCACTAGTCACGTGTATTTACCCCCACAAGGCGCAGGCCAACGTTCCGATGTGATCTTTTTTCCTCGTGGTTTTAATCGGTTTATATGGAATTGTTTTTCACTCTCAGGGTTTCTTCGATACTCAGTGTCTACATATGGCAAACTGCTCTTCTCCCCACGGTTTCCTGCAGTGCCTTGAGATGCGGCCACGTTTAGGAGCTTTGTAAATTCACAGCGTAGCGGTCCAATGTGTGAAACCAAAACTGTTTGCTTCTCAACAGAGACCCAAAGTGTAAAAAGCACAGTCTCAATTATAAAATCAGCCAACCTTGCTTCCAGGACTTTTCTGCCCTGAAAAAGGCCCATTTCCTGCATCGCCAACCAACTATTGTTACATATTTTTTTGTGTTAAAAGGCAGTGTTGATAATGAATGCGACGATGCATTATTATTCATCAGCATCGCTCCCCCGCCACCGTCCACCAAGCAGCGTGATAAACTATGGTCATCAAGCAGCCCGCCAACAGCGACAGGGTGAGGGAGAGCTCTCATCCAGCAGTGGATCGATAACGCACCGTAGACTTCATCACATCCATCTGCCAGCCGCCCGCACCCCCCCCCCAAACAATCTGACACCATTGCTCTCGCCAAACTGCACCGTTATTTATGTTCCTCAGATCTACGGGCCCCGCACGCTGCTAGTTTACGGAGAAGGCCCCGAGACACCTCGTCACCGCCAGGGAGTTGGCGGCCCCGCAGGAAATATTTCCTCGGCAAATTATATCAGGACGCAACGCGTGATGAGCGACTACTATTGGTAAAGAGAGACGGCGGGGTGGGGGGCAAAAAAATGTCCACGAGAAATCAGGTGAGACAAGCAGGCTTAATGTCCCTCTCAAAGCAAGGCAGGCTGCTTGATAAAGTACGTGCGATGGATAAACCTGGAGGAGAAGTATCGGGGAAGGGGAAGGCGCGCAGACGGCGGCGAAAACCGGCAAACCAGCGATGCACGGTGTACGAGGGAAAGCCGGACCACCGATGCACGGCCGTACATCCCAACAAAAATAAAAACCTGCAATTAATCAACATCGGCCTCTGCTGCAAAAACTTGGCAGGACCCTACTACAATGAGTCGTATTAGCTGGTGAGCCGTTTCTGGGTAAGCAGGAATTAAAAATTATAATCCTGTGTAATAATAATTCCATCAGCATCCCGCATTTCTATATAAAAATTCAAATAAATATCTAGTTTATTGTCCTAGTGTTATATTAAACAGCATTATGCTATAGCAATTTTATGGATGGATTTTCATGGTTAAGCAAATACTTCTGGTTAACAAGTCTACAAGACAATATGCTGACAGACTAAAATGTAGTTCTATATGGAGATGTAGAAAAGAGGTGATTGAAATTTAATTTGCAATAAGTGTCCAGCCACACTGTGAAGGTTGACATTTGGCACTTAATGTCCAATAAATCTTGGAACAAGCGTAGATTTTTAATGTGCAGTATCTGGGTATGCCATTCCCTGCCAACAAAGCACACATTATATATTTTTCCACCCTTTAATATAGAGCAACGTACTCGCATAATTCTGCTATTCATTCTGGGCGTATATTTCGGACACCGAAGAAATGGGTAATCATTGATATGGTCACGAAGCGGCTTTGTGCTTGGGCAGAGAATGTCAACCGTATTAGTACTGTGATTCAGAAATCATCCGTTCACCCTTGGGGACAGAGAAAACTTGTCGCTCAAACGCCTCGGTGGCAGACGGACTCGTATGAACCGGTGTTATCATCCACGCCTGGTTTGGACACCGTCGGTTCATTTCCACGCACGTGTCAAAGCCACTGACCTTTTCGCCGAATAAGCCTCATTTTACAAACTCGTAGATAATTGCGTTCAAAATTACACCGCGCACGTATTATTCGCAACAAAAAGCACTCAGCGCATTCGTCAATAACCCCGAGGCCTGAAAAGAAAATATATATAATAGGAGACGATTTTGGCCATCACAAATAGGCCGGCCGGAGAGCGATAGCGGAGGTAACAGTTGGAAACTGCACTTTGCACCATGCGGGCCTGACGAGCATTTAGATTGTAAAATGTTTTCTGATTACCACGTTTAAGTATAATAAGGATTACTATATTTAGAAAACGTAACCACGAAATTGCTGAAGAACTGCCCTAATGACGCGCAGAGTGTTGCCAAACAGAACCATCAAATGTTAGCAAGTCGAGAAAAATCTTGCACCGGGACGGATTACAAACCGCCCTCCGACACGAGTTTGTCGTTTGCTTTTCAAACGGATACTTTTGAAATTGGATGAATATGCGCGCGTCATAAATTGTATTTATTATTATTATTATTATCATCATCGCGAATGGAGGGACAAACACAGCTGACACACAAACGCTTGTAACCTCAGAGAGCGCCATTTAAAAATGGCACTCTCGTCAAAAGCCAGCCACACACAAGATGCCTCAACACGGCTCAAGGACACGGACGGGCTGTGCCAATCCACTGCGTGGTCACGCAGACTGATGGGGCAAGTGCTGTTAGCGCGCGCCCATTGAGGCCAACGAGATCAGCACCATGCCCGGCCAGTGCTGATGTTTACAAACCGCAGTAGGTACTTATTTAAGCCGGCCGAGTCGACCAGCTCAAATATTCTCGGGCGCTATTGTGTCGTGAAGGGGTAATCGAACTCAGGTTTGTCTCACAAAGCGCTGAATTAGCTGCACGGAACACCAAAGGCTAGCCGTCAGGGGCAAAGCGCATTGGCGTATTGGCAAATGCTGAAGTTCTGTTGCTCTGATTTGTGCCTACAAGTGTTTGGCAAGCTGTTGGCCGTTTCTCAACGCACTTTTCAATGCGGTAAGCTCCTGCCCTACAACACAACTTTACACTGCACAATCATTCATATGAGACCGTTATAGAGTCGTAAACGGGAGATCGAACCACGGCCCACGAGATTTGTGGCACGGCACGCCAATCACTTCACTGACCACTGCAACACAACAGCAAAGCCTTAACAGACTCTAGGGGCAAGAGCCGTTGGCGAGCACCTATAAAGGCCAGCACCACGCCCGACCGCCTTTGTCTCCCTAGTGGCGACGTTTACACACCGCACCAGGTGCTCATTTGAGGCCGAGTCAACCTGCGGGAGGCCCTGAACCGGTTCAGAAAAATCGTCACCCGGTGTCGGCCGTGAACGAGATTCGAACTCGGTCCGCCAGATTCACCACCGCTCCAATCACCACCCCACCGCTCCTGCCCACACTCTCTCTCACACACGCACACACACACACGCGGACACGTGCTCGCCACGATCACACACTCCACCCGCAACACCCGCACAGCGACAGTTGTCAAAACCGACGCGGAGTGACGGGAACCACGCGAGACGGGGCCGGCGGCGGTGGAGTGGGGAGTTGGGGGTGCTGGGGGGAGAGTGAGGGGGGGCGCTGAGAAGGGGGGAGCCAGGGTGCCCGACCGCCCCGCACAAGCGAAAGCAGCCAAACACGGCGGCAGCGGCGC
This sequence comes from Geotria australis, assembly GCA_036362915.1. Taxonomy (NCBI): domain Eukaryota; kingdom Metazoa; phylum Chordata; class Hyperoartia; order Petromyzontiformes; family Geotriidae; genus Geotria; species Geotria australis. Next base: position 5,281,878 of record JAZEWU010000012.1, read on the forward strand.
GCGTTTGTCTGGCCTCTCAACAGGTGGCGGGGCAACCAGAAAGTGGCACTGAAGCGCCGAGCAGCTGGAGGGTGGCACTTGCGCGTGGGCGCCGCCTGCCACGCGCCAACAGGGCCCTTTGTAAGCGGGGGGGTTTTAAAGGCACGTAATCTCAAAGAAACTAACGGCACGCCGCGAATGCAAACAGGCGCGTGTTGGAGCGACGCGTGACGGCGGCCGCGGTGTTTTTGACGCGAGAGTTTGATTCCCGCCCGAGACTACCGTCGTCAGCTGCTGCGGGCGATAGCCGAACGGGTGAGGCTCCAGGCGAGTCGCAGCCGCGGGCGTTGCGGGTGTTGCGACACCCGCACTTTCACAGAAACATGATTCCATCCCCCTCCCCACTTTTTCCTGAGGTAATAATAGCATTTATAGAGCGCCTTTCACCCGAGGGTCACAAAGCGCTGCACAAGGCTGTGGAGAGAACGCCATGTCAATAACATCAAGACAGATTAACTGAGAGTCAAGCAATAGCGATAAAGTAGTCTCATATCATTTGTTGCAACACCCGCACTTTCACGGATGCAACACCCGCGGCTGCGAAGCGCCTACTCGGGTCGTCCCTCACAACTTCACCGACAACCGGCGTTGGGGGTACGGTCGAACGGCCGCTACGACTGGCGTGGCGTAAAGTAAACCGGGCGGTTTATCGTCTGTCATCAAGGTCGACGAGAGGCCCCCACAACGCCGAGAGACCCCACAACGCTTCGCTGAACCTCGTTCCTGGAAATTGACTCCACCTTTGAAAAGCGCTCGCGGTACGCAAGCCTGTTTGACGAGCGCTGTTAAACCGCAACGCACAGAGACGAACATCGCCGTGTAGACTTAACGAACGGTAGGGTCAAGCGCCGTTAGCGAGCACCTATGAAGGCCGCCTTTGTCTCTCTAGTGCCGATGTTTTTACACACCACAGCAAGGTACTCATTTGAGGCTGAGTCGACCTAGGAAGAGGCCAGGGGGACCGATTCATAAAATCGTCAACGGTGTTGGTCGTGAGCTTGAATCAAAACTCGGGTCGCTGGGTTCGTAGCGCGGCAAACTAATCATTACACTGCCACTACACACGCCTCTCCACATTCTCAAGCCCAGACTGTCTCGGCATGGGTGGCAAAGCGGCCAGATGGGGTTGGTGGGGGCGCGGGGTGAAATCAGACTGTTACATTCAACACCTTTAATTATGCGGTGTGGCAAGCGGATGAAGCAATCAGGCGACGCGGAGCAAACACCGCGCCTCTCGACCGTAAACAGCCGCCGTCGCACTTCATATCCTGCCCGTGCAGCGGTCAACCGCGCGCAGCGAGTCGAGGTTGTAAGTTCACCGTTGGAGATGGGGCAGGCTGTCCCCATCGCCACTCAAGTCTCGGCGTGCAATTGTCGTGCGTTACAAATTACGTCATCCTTATTAAACAGAATGAGAGAGCGGGCGGTCTGTACGTACGTAACTCGAAAAAACTCCGGACCTTGAAAAGTGACTTGTACCTTCAAGAACAGAATTTTTCCCAACAGCACAGCTGCCTCGTCAAGAAAGGAGGCCGATCCTGGAAAACAACCCCGGGACAGGTGGCAACCCGCGCGGCGGTCGATTTATTCTATATGATCGCTTTCCAGAGAGAGAGAGAGTACATAATCCTCAAGTTTACGGTTTGTCGTCGAGGCGCGCCCAAACCTCTCCGCGCGGCCGTGGCGGTGCGTGGCCTTGGGAGAGTCGTTGCGATCTCTCCGGGCGCTCGCGGTTTTGATGATGAGACGCTGGCAAGCCGGGCAGCTGCGAAACCACAAGTCACGTGTGCGGCAACGCTGACAGAAACCCGCATCGCGGTGCACGCCGCAAGGTCTCGCGCTCGCGCCGCAGAGCGGGGAATAGTCCTGGTGAGGGTGGCGGTGGCAGCAGTGCAAGGAGAGTGGACCAGACATCCCTTTCCTCCGCAACAGATTCTAATCGCGCAATTTCCGTTCTCAACAACAACAAAAAAAAAACCCAAAAAAAATTGATGCTGATTTTCCGGGCTCTGTCGTTGTTGACATGTCGTTCTCTCCGCAGCATTGTGCAGCGCTTTGTGACCCTCGGATGAAAGAGTTCGATTCCTGAGGTGGGAATCGAGCTCCCTCGGGCAAGACTTTATTTCTGTGAGGCGCGGATGTTACCGCTACCCTGTACACTGTCTCCCGGTTTGTTGTGCCTTTAAGGTGGTAACCCTCTGCGCATGTAAAGTCGCTCAACTTTATTATTTCTGATTATATCACCCTCTGTTTATTTAATTTAGAGCAACACAACCTTTCCTCCTACCAAATTATGGATGTACAGAATTCTTATCTTGTTGTACAAGGAGTCAGAGTAGCTTGCTTGGCAATAACCCATCACAGGATAAATGTTTAAACAGCACTGTAGTGCGTCAGATTTACACATGTACAGATTTCACCCAAAGCAACCTTTCCCCACTTCAAGTTAATTCTGTCATCATAGCCACACAATTTATAACGGGAACAGTATTTGTCCAATGTCAAAGGTATACGTGACAGGACAGAATGACCCACAGGCGCAAGGAAACCGCAGAGGTAGGGTGAAGGCAGCCACACAGTTAGCCGGAGCCAACATCTGCCAGACACTCCGTCCTATATATTATGGTGTTATCGGGCAAATAATGAGTGTGCGTTTTAGTTATGGGAGGGGGGTCAAGGTAGAAGCGTTCACGTCGCGATCCCTGTCGGGTAATAATACTTGGTGTTGCCTGCGAATTATACCAAACACTTCGAGGCCGAGCTGAAAGACAACGATGTCCAGAAGCTGACCATCGCGCTTCGAAGAATCGCAAAGAAGAAGTTATGGGAGAAAACTGGAGAACCCGGGGTGAAACCCACGGCACTTGTGCAGCGCTTTGTGACCCTCGGGTGAAAGGCGCTCTACACAGAAAGGCATCCGAGGCGGGAATGGAACCGCCTCGGGCAGGACTTTGTGCGAAGCGGGGGTGTTCCTCCCGCGCCACCTTGCCGCCCACGCCAATTCTTCTAATCCGGCAAAAGAGATAGCAGGAATCAAGACTCCGATTAGCGGCACCCATTCACCGACAACACGCCCTAACATCCGCCGACGTGACACATCGCAGCCACTTTGTGCGGTCGGTTGGGCCGCGGGGGCGGTTAGTTACGAATTCACGACGGTGAGGTGTAACCACATGACCGTAAACCGACCGGTACCAAACGGTACCATTTTTTACACTCGTTGTTTACTTTTCGGCCGACCGGCGCGAGGCGGCAGCGATGCGTCCCCGGGACGGAGCCGCGGAGAGACTTTGAATTCGCGACGCTCCTCACCGAGACGCAAATCTGTCGCGGTGGCCTCTACGTAAGCTCGCCAATTACCGCGAGAGGCATTCTCCAACGGCGGCGCACGGCGTAATTAGGGAAGGAATGCGTCACCCCGGATTGGAAAACGGTCCATCTCGTGGCACGAATCGCGGGTTTTTTTTTTAAATCCTCCATAACTCACGTTTAATCAAGGGAGAGGAGACGAACGAGCTGTTTTCAACAACAGCAAAAAACCGCCGCGGCCGTTAACGAAAATTAACGGTGGGGATTCTTGCTCCGTTTCGTCAAAGCGAGCTCATCGGCGTGCCATCCCCAAGTTTGGGATGTACAGTCACCGCCTTGCGGTTACAATGCGCGCCACTGTAGCGTCCCGCTCGAATCGGTGCGGCTTAAGTCTTGGGGGGGGGGGGGTAAAGATGAAATTCTCTCCCGAAATAGCGGCATGCATTAACCGCTGAAAAGTACGCGGGATTCTTGGAGTCATCTCAACGAATGCAGAGAAGGAAACCGGACACGCGCCATCGCAAGACATTGCCCGCCTCTGTTCACGATCACGGTGAACACAAGAGAGCCCAATGGTACAAGAAGGCCAGCGTAACGGTGAAGGGTTTTTTTAACGGCTCCACGCTTGAGAATTGCTCTCGAGCACCGTTCTTTCAGGGCGGTTGGAGTACAGGGTGTTCCAATTGTTGTGTGACCCGCGTTTAATTGGCTGCTAACATTCCGTTCGCTCATTAATTTCTGTTTTAAATAACCGTTATTTATTTTGGACGGATGATACGAGTTCACTTCGCAGGGCACTCCGGTTTCCTCCCACAGTCCAAAGACCTGCTGCATAGCTTAATTGGCCTGCTAACTAAATTGCCCTCCGGTGCCCTGTGACGAACTGGCATCCGATGCTGGGTATGGCCCTGCCTTGCGCCCTGTGTCTGCCGGGATGGGCTCGGGCTCGCCGCGACCCCGTACAGGATTAAGCGGTTTCCGCCGATGGATGGGTGGATGGATACGGGATCACGTGCTACTGAAGAGCGGCGTGTGGTGAGGAGCGAACAGGAAAGAGTATGAAATGGGGGTCGCAACACATCTGAACCACCATGTAAACATCTAGAATAATAATAGCATTTATATAGCGCCTTTCACCCGAGGGTCACAAAGCGCTGTAGTACGGATAAAAAAATCGCTAATTTCACCTGGGCCATCCATTAGCCTAACGAGGCCTCCAACGCCTTCCAGGCGGCATCCTTACCAGATGCCCGAACCACCTCAACTGGCTCCTCTCAATCTGAAGGAGTAGTGACTCTGTCGTGCTGAACTAAAAATCCTTCGCGTGGCCGCATCGTGCACGCGCCTATGTGGCGGAGCATTTCGCGTATTCTTGAAGGACATTTGAGAAGCAGGGAGCTGCCAAAAAACCGTCTGCTGTTTACGTTCCGTGACTCTGAACAATACGAAAGCTATTTGCGCGATGCATACAGTACCATAAGGACGGGAGGGGGGTGGAACGCGCTATTCCCTTGGCAATGCAATGGTCTTGCGTTTATTTTCGGTGCTACAGTTGTTTACCACTGAGTGAATGAATGAATGTCTTCATAAGCCGTGTGAGAGCCGCCAGAGATGAATTTGCGACGTTTTCTAAAATTGCACCTTTGTGACGTGTCGAGCTAAGACCGTCTCGCCGAACGGGGCATTTTCAGGATGTGAAAGTGGGTGATGGGAGGCAGGGTGGCGCGGCGGTAGACATCTGCGTCTCACGGAAAGAAGGCCCTGCCCGTGGTGGTTCGATTCCTGCCTCGGGCGCCTTTCTGTGTGGAGTTTGCGTATTCTGACCCTGTTCTGTGTGGGTTTCCTCCGGGTTCTCCGGTTACTCCCACAACTAAAAAAACCACTCATTAACCGGCCGATAACATCATAATGTTTAGGACGCGGTGTCTGGCGGTTTGGCGCCGGCTAACCACGTTGTTTGACTACCCCCTCTGTGCAGGGTACCTCGCGCCTCTGAGTCGTCCTGTCTCCGAATGAATACCTTATACATTAAATATCTCCACGTTTTACATTTTATTTTTCGTTTCGTGAACGCATCATCGGAAGCCTGATGATGCCTCCAACGCGGCAGGCGAAACGTCACCGAGGAGACAGGAGGAACGCTCGACACGGCTATCGCGAAAGAGCAGCTCTTCAGAGCAGTTCTCACAAATCAAGCCGTGAAAACCTCCATCAGGCCAGCGAAAGCAGACGTTAATAATTAAACACAAGCGGTATTTAATTGTATCACTACTTACAAGCGCGATGGTCGTAACCACCCTTTCAGGACACTTGAAAGCAACTACTGAAAAAAAAAAGGAATTCAAACTGTGGTTCCTTAGAGTCACCTCTTGCCTGTGATCAGTTCAACAGGAATTCCCCGCATCTTGCCAGATCTGACCACCAAAGCAAGTTCGAGCCTGAATAGTGCCCTACATAAACAGATTCAGCAGGTATGCTGGTGTCCTTTGACAGTCCAAAGAGTTGCTACTGCTGTTGCCTAGGATGATTGGCCTGTTGACTAAATTGCCCCCGGTGCCCTGCGATGGACTGGCGTCCCATCCTGGCCATAGCCCTGCCTTGCTCCGTGCGTCTGCCGGGATAGGCTCCGTGTCACCGTGACCCTGTACAGGATTAAGCGGTGACTTACCATGAATGAATGAAAACAAACCGATTCTCATCGAGGTCAGTGAACAAGCCCAAACATGGCGGTGAACAGCAGCGCAGCAAAAGCTACGTATTATTGTACCGTAATATAATAATAATAATAGGATTTTATCGAGCGCCTTTCACCCGAGGGTCACAAAGCGCTGCACAAGGGCCGCGGAGAGAACGGCATGTACTATGCAGCATCATCTATGCTCCCCTTCTTCAGCAAGAAATGCACAGACATCGATACGATACGGGAGCGTGGTGACGTATGGTTAGATGACCTACAGGGACCGAGCGGCTTGGGGAGGGCCTGGTCCGGCATTCACACGTTGATCTCCAAGAACCACGACGCGTGCTGGGCCTCTCCCGGAACCGGGTTCTACCAGCCCGTCTCTCTCTCTCTGCATCCTTTCTTGCCACCGCTCCACCAGGGCTCTCCATCCCACGGTCACCTGTCTCACCTCCTCGTGGATAATCGTGAGTGTATCGTGGTGGATGGGTTTGCCTGTTCCAATGAACCCCAGAGCTATGTCACCTGGATTCTAGCGCTCCTGATAGGGTCTGCCTTGGTGAACAGGTCTGGAGTCAAGCACTCCTGCCAGGGTCTCACTTGTTGAACAGGTCTGGGGGGAGGTTGCAGACAAATAAGGATCCGAAGACCGTTCGACTAAAGGAGGTTGGTGTCAGGAAGGGCATCCGGCTGTAAAATTCTGCTCCAAAACCACACTATTCAGCGCCAACCCGGGTCAACCCGGATAGCGGCCGTTTAAACCGGCAATAACAACATCTCTTTTAGAAATTCTTATAACCTCACTCAGTTCACAACACGTATTACCTCGACTTTCCGACTGCACAGCTTCAACCGTGCTGTTTGTTGTTGGCTGCTTAGTGTTTCGGGCCTTTGCTCAGCAACCATGGTTTTTAAAATCTGGATTGAAAACAGGGCTGGACGTGCAGTAAACCCAAGATATAAACAGTAGACTATGGTACTCCCCAGAAAGGCCAGTGTTAGGTTGCATGAACACATCACGTTGCATTGACTGGATTTGCAATGTAAAGGGCAAAGAAATAAAAGGTATTACATGCAACTAGCCACAGGACTTAGGGATTTAGCGTGACGGAACTCGATAATGGAGCAAGTGTTTTTTTGTTTTGCATGTCCACACTAAGGGTACAGGGGGTTCGAATCCTTCATAAGCGCAAATTCTATCTGCACAACACAAGTGATTTTAATTATTTCTAGGCTTTACTTCCCACTTACGGATTACTCCACTGAAACTTCAGAGAACCAGCAGCAATATTCCCCAAAAGGAACCCAAGTCAAAGCAGTCACGTCAGCAGAAAACGTCATCAGCAAGAGACCTCAGAAGAACCGTGTTACAAGATTGGAGCAAGATCTCCTGATGGACGGGTACTCTGCTAGTGGGCACAACAGCTCGACCCGAGCGACTAATGCAATGGTATCTGCCTTGTCCTGAGATGCTTGCTTTTTGGCAACACCTGGCTACCACTGATGAGACTAGGCGATAAAGAAAGCCGTCTCTGGTGTGGGGCAACCAGTTTCAAGGATAACGCCAGATGATGCTTCCAACGTGGGAGGCGAAACGCCGCGAGGGGAGAGAGGGAGATCGCTCAGTGACACGGCTATCCCGAAAGAACAGCTCTGAAGAGCAACAATCACGCATACGCGATCAAAACATATTGTTTCCATATTTTGCCACAAGCATGTGTGGCTTTTTTGCAAACCTGACAATTTGCGAACGGTGTGTATTTGGCGTTTTAACATCTTAACACCTGTATTATTACCAGGACGGGTAAAACATTTTCTATTATTACATCATATGCTGTGAACTGGCATAAACGTACCCGTAGACACAAGGGTGAGACCTGCAACACCATTAGCAGCAGCCAGGCCACACCACAGAAGCGCAACACATTATGTACACGGCACAATGCGGGCGAACACACTCCGACACTAGCCACAAGCTTTACAGCAGCAATTCCCAAAACGGCGATCAGAGAATCACGCACGCAATGTTTCACGCGTCAGAGTGCAGTCCATCATTTGGGGATCCAGCAAGCACACGTGTCGTTCAATGTGAAGGGAGTGTGTTCTAGTGGTACATGTGTCCTACGCGTGATTTCGATTGGAACGAGTGTCACGACTGGGAGGCCCTCGATAACCGCGTTAAAGTTGTAGGACGCATATCGCCCCGGCACGTGGCACATGGTGTCCCCGCATGTGTGTGTGTCGTGCGTTGTGGGGAGCGGTGGTGCAGCGCTTAGCTCGCCGAGCTACGAACTCGGCCAACCCGAGATTGATTCCCGCTCACGGCCAACACCGGTGGCGATGTTCTGAACCGGTTCATCGCCTCCCCTAGGTCGACTCAGCCTCAAATTAGTATCTACTGCGGTGTTTAAAAATTGACAATAACATTGCGACTAGGGGAGACAAATGCGGCCGGGCGTGGTGCTGGCCAGCCACCCCCTCGTGTGCCGTGTTGGCCTTCATTAGGTGCTACTCGCTAACAGCACTGGAACTTACAGTCTATTGAGGCTATCCGTGGAATCTTTGTGGTTTATGAATAAAGCTGTGTGTGTGTGTGACCACGTGTACACTTTCCGTCACAGACAAAGATCCCCCGTATAGCCTCAACAGACTGTCGGGTCAAGTGCCGTTCGCGACCACCTACGAAGGTCGACACGGCACGCGAGACGGTGGGTGGCCAGCACCTCGCCCGGCCGCCTTTGTCTCCCCGGTGCCAATGTTTTACACACAGCACCAGGTAGGTACTCGTTTGAGGCTGAATCGACCTACGTGGACGCCCAGAATCGGTCGCTTTCCGTTCTACGTGTGACTTTGTGTATGGGACACAGAGGCACATGCATTGTATAGTGTGTTTACGGTCTTCCTATGTGTGGATAGACTAGACAAGCAACGTATTGTGCATTGTAAATGTGTGCGTGTTTGTTTTGCTCCGTGCGTGTTTGCTGGATGTGTTTGGACCGTGTAGCGCGCGCGGTGTCGCGTCGCTCGTACGTACATAGTGCTTGCTGGGCGATCTCCTCTTTTCCACGTCTTCAACTTTCACGTCTTCTATCGTCCTCCGTGGCATCATCTTGCCGACCGCGCTGATGAGACGCGCCGACGGAGCCCGGTGCAGTATCTCGTATCGGAATTAAACTGTAGTTTTGCACCTCGAGAAAGTGCGCGGCTTAGACGCACATAATCTCGGGGACGGCGTTATGCAAGTTGTGATTAATGCTACCGCGCTATTCCTGGCCTTTTGTCTATCTATCCGGTTGCAATGGTGTCCTCACATTGCAATGAGTGTGTCTGTGTGTGTGTTCTGTGTGTGCGCTCTCTGTACGTCTGCGTGCATGGGCCTATCGGTGCCAGTGTATGTGCACGTGTAGTGCATGCACGCAGGTCTCTGCTATGCACGTATACATGTGTGTGCGTGTGTGTATGTGTGTACGTTGTACGCTCCTCGTGTGCAACGACGTCAATCGAGCGGCTAGTTTACACCCAGGCTAAGTGTGGACACGCCACGGCATCCTTGTGCATGGTAAGGTTGGTGAGATGACCCTGCTATGCACACGTGTGTGTGTGTACGTTCGTGGCATGTACGGTTCGTGTCTGTACGTATCGCCGGTAAAGCTGTGTGGAGCACAGTTGTCTCAAGTCCCTAATGGAGACGGCTGAAGGTAATTCTCTCTTGGGAGCGGCAGGAGGAAAACACAAAAACGGTGGGGGGTTGGGGGGCAGGGAAGATAGGGGGTGGGGGCATGAAAACAACGGGGTGGTGAACTCAACGAGAATCTACAAACACACACAAATAAACACCGAGTTTAATTACACACATGTCCCTGCGACCGGAGCGATACAAAGGCAGAGATATAAAAATAGACTTGCCCGATGTCCACAATCCGTCTAGATTACGAAGCTAGCCAGCGGCGCTCGTCTCCAGCGAAGGGAGACCGAACCAGCTCACTCCGCGGCGTGTTCGCGACTTGTGGACGTTACCGAACCAGGAGCAAGCTAGCTTACTGTGGGGTCGGTGCCGGCGTTGTTGAGAGGTGGTGGCGTGGTTGGCGGCGGCGGTTGGCGGTGGCGCTGGTAAACAAGATGACGGTGGTGACAAGCGGCCGGAGGAAAGCGGGCACGAACGGAGCTCCGGGTCGCGGAAGGAGGCAGCCGGCAGCGGGCGACGACGGGAGGCGGCTTGAGAACGACGATGTCGATGATGACGAGGGGATGTGCAGGCACAGCGGGCGAGAGTAACGCGCTGCGCTCCCGTTAAAGGCGGCGGGAGCGAGCGAGCGACGCCAGACCGCACAAGCTCACGGGTCAGGGCTAAGGAAGCGTTACGCGAGCGGCACACAACGCAGGAGCCGAGGAGCGGAGGAGGGGGATGAGGAGGTGTGGAGGAAGGAGCGAGCGGTGGGGGAACGCGGCGGTGGAGGAGGCATCCCCCGCTCCGCCCTGCGAGCTATCGGCGCAGGCGCACTGCCCCGAGTCTCCGGAAACATCCTGCCGTCGCCCGCCTGAGTGGATAGAGAGAGTGGGTGGGGAGCGGTAGCTCGGTGGCTTGCTAGTGGGGAGCGGTGGCTCGGTGGTTGGCGCGCTGGGCTACAAACATGGCTATGAGCCGAGATCGAATTCTCGCTCACGGCCAACACCAGTGACGATTTTCTTCAACGGTCCTGAGCCTCCCCTAGGTCGACTCGGCCTCAAATTATTACCTAGTGCGGTGTGTCAACGTTGCAACTAGGGAGACAAAGGCGGCCGGGCGTGGTGCTGGTCACCCACCCCTTCGTGTGCCGTGGTGACCTTCATAGGTGCTCGCTAACGGCACTTGACCCTACAGTATGTTAAGGCTATACGGGGGATCTTTGTCTTTGCTCGTGTTGGGTTAGCGGGGAGCGGTGGCGCAGCGGTTAGCGCGTTCAGCGAGCAAACCGGTTTTTCAACCCTCACCCCCCCCCCCCAATCCACGGTTCGATCCCCACTCACGGCGATTGAAAGGGCTGGCGAATGATTAAACCGCCCCTCCGCCGTAAACGGATGTTAACCTAACTGCTGTGTTGTGTACATATCCGGGAAGACAAAGGCGGCCGGGCGTGTTGTTGATTGGCCATCACACCTCGTTGGCCCTGCTAACCGCACTTGCCCAAGTCTGTTCAAAAGGCTATACGGTGGAGCTTTGTCTGTATGCGTGTGGCGGGGCTTGATTCGAGTGTGTAATACAAAGGTGCGTGCGTCTGAGAACGTCGGCGTGATGTGACAGCGTGTTGCGAACTGTCGTGACAGAGTGTGGTGTGTGTGTGACTTAGTGGGGAGCGGTGGCGCAGCGGTTGGCACGTTGCGCTACGAACCACAGCCACCCGAGTTCGATTCCCACTCACGGCCAACAAACAGTGACGATTTTCCGAACCGGTCCTGGGCCCTCCCCTAGGTCCACTCAGCCTCAACTTAATATCCGGTGCGGTGCGAAAACGACGCCACTAGGGAGGCGAAGGCGGCCGGGCGTGGTGCCGGCCACCCACCCCATTCGTGTGCCGTGCCGACCTTCATCGGTGCTACTCGCTAAGCAGCACTTGCACCTACAGTCTGTTAAGGCTATACGGGGGAATCTTTGTCGGTGGCGTGAGCTACGAGAGAGTCACGTCTCGGTGTGTGTGTGTGAGCGCGGATGGAAACCCGGTGTTTTGTGAGCCGGTGACATTGTGTCAGGTGACACGAGACAGGGTTAGTGTGGCTGAGTGTGCGAGTGAGTGTGGCTGATGTCAGCATGAGTGACACGGCAATCTAATTCTCTATGACGTGCGTGAGTGACGTGTGAGAGTGATCTTGCGAACTGGCTCATTGTCAGCGTGTATGATCCAGACGTAATAATAATAGCATTATATAGCGCCTTTCACCCGAGGGTCACAAAGCGCTGCACAAAGCTGCGGAGAGAACGACAAGTCAACAACGACAGAGCACGGGAAATCAGCAACAACAACGCGCTCCGTTCGCAAAGCACCTCTACCAATATATACGCTTTGTTTTATCATTTGAATTGTGATTGGATATGTATAGCACGTGCACTTGCATGTGTATGCTGTTCAGTATGTTAAATCTCGCATAGTTTATTTACGTTAAGGAGTGTACAGCACACTGCGGAGGATATATGAGCCACCATCGTCTCGCGTGTGCTATACAGAACCGCAATGCACTTTGAATGTACGGTACAGAATAAACTGTCTAAACCGCATACATAGACTTAAAGTGTACAATATACTTACAGTAGATGTACTGTTTATCTCATATTCTGTAAGCTTACTGTATGCATCGAATCGCAGAAACATGAGAACGTGAGAGGCGACGCCTTTGGAAGTCCTTCATCCAACAGTGGATAGATCATGGCTAACGGTGATGATGATTCACAGTGATACCATGAAATAAAAACAAATCAGATAACACGTCGTGTCCTCAGTTCGAATCCTGTCTCGAGTGCCTGTCTGTGTGGAGTTTGCATGTTGTCGCCGTGTCCGCGTGAGTTTTCGCCGGGCACTTCGGTTTCCTCCCACAGTCCAAAGACATGCTGCTGCATAGGTTAACTGACCTGCGGACTAAATTGCACCGCGGTGCCCTGCGATGGACCAGCCTCCCATCCTGGGTATAACACTGCCTTGCGCCCTGGGTCTGCCGGGATAGACTCCGGCTTCACCACAGCCCTCTATAGAATGAAGTGGGTGCTGCTAGTGAATCGCAGGTACGCACTGTTGTCACATTTATTTCAGTTTTGTTGCTTTGGTTTTTATTGGTTGTTTTTTTTCTTTCGTTATTGACATGCCGTTCTCTTCGCGGCCCTTGTGCAGCGCTTTGTGACGCTCGGGTGAAAGGCGCTATATAAAATGCTATTATTATTTGCACGAACCGCAATACTAGGGGGGGGGAGGGAGAGCGTAGTGTGCTCGTGGGATATTTTTCGGGTGAAGAACTGCATATATATTTTCCGGAACTCAGCCCCGTTCGGGCAGCGCCGGCTGAAATGCAGCCACGACTTGTGGCCAGATTCCCATTGTGATGAAATGTGGCTGAAGGGCAACGCCAGCAATTGTGAAAGGAGACGCCGGCTCGCGTAAGCAAAACAAGATGAAAATGACCATTGGATAACCAACGCACATTATCGGTCCATTTGCTGTACAAGTGTTGTTTAGTAAAGCGTAACGTTGCTTTACTGCCGTACGTATTGATGTGGGTTTTTCACGTCTCGATAGGTGGGAATTGCTCCTGAGAGCCGGTCTTTCGGGATAGCCGTGTCGAGCGTTCCTCGTCTTTCCCTCGCGACGTTTCGCTCCCCCCCCCCCACGTTGGACTCATCAGCGACCTTGAGGAGCGTGTGATTTAAAGCAATTCCCTTTCTGAAAAATTATATAAGAAAGTAATAAATCAATAAAATACATGAAATAAAATTACATTAAATAAATACAACATACTCTGTAGGCCATCTAGTAAGCCGGTTGTGACATTACAAAGCCTGTCAACCAATGAGAGGCCAGGAAATAATTGGGTGACCTGACGCATGCCTTAGCCCTATTATATATAGCTCATCGCTGCCCTCAACTATTACCCCGGATAACTGGCGAGTTGACTTAACCGGGCGACGCTTGGATGACAACTAAGATCTCCGTGACAGCTGAAAAATGCCCACGATCTGCAGAAACGTCCTGGCAAATGCCACCACGCTCGCGGTGACATTGTGACTCGGTTGCAAGAGGCTGGCATTTCTGAGTCCTTCACCCCCATCATCAACAGAAGTTACAAAGCTGGCACATTTTCTGCCAGTACGATTTGCACTGGGACGCAGGGAAGCACAGGCGTCACGTTAAAAATAGAGGTTACTGGAGGAAGCTTCTGTTTGGCGCGTTCATTATCACGCGGGCGGCTCCTTGGGAAACGGGGAGGCGCGGTGTCAGTGGCCGCATCGACACCTCTGCCGTCTGTCAGCCCCCTTTCTCGTTCCACTCCTCTGAGGCCCCTCCGTCCAACGGTGGCGCAGCGGTAAGTAACAACTGCGCCTCACAGAAAGAATGGTCTTGCCCGAGGCGGTTCGATTCGCGCCTTGGGCGCCATTCCGTGTTGAGCTTGTGTGTTCTCTCTCCCTGTTTTGCGTGGGTTTCCTCCGGGTTCTCCGGTTGAACTGCCGCCTCACAGCAAGGGCCTGGGTTAGATTCCCGGCTCGGGTTTTTTCTGTGTGGAGTTTCCACGTTCCCCCCCCCACCCTAACTAAATTGCCCGCCAGTGCCCTGCGATGTTGTAATTTGCTTACCCCTCCCCGCTGGACAACTGTTTATCCAGTAACGCGGATATTTTTTGTCGTCATGTATTGCCGTGTTTGCGCTAATTATAGCAATATTATCTGTGGACTGTGCGAGGAAACCGGAGTACCCGGCGAAAAGCCACACGGACGCGGGAAGAACACGCAAACTTCACGCAGAAAGGCGGCACTCGAGCCGGGAATCGAACCCAGGGGTTTCTTGCTGCGATGCTCTTACCTCGTTCAACGAAAACACCTCATCACAGCTATTCTTTCTAAAGCCTGATGATGCTTCCAACGTGGGAGGCGAAACGTCGCGAGGGCAGAGAGAGCGGTGCGTATTCGGTGTTTTAACATCTCTGAAGAGCAACCATCATGAATCGAGCCGTGAAACCCAACATCGGTACTAAAACACCTCAATGTTTCTTTCCTTGACCTTTCGACCTTACAAGGGACGACTGAACCTTCAGTACGAATCGGGCGATGTTGTGGGGGCACAACCCACTCCAGCCGCCCCTCCCAAGGCTACGTGTCTCGTGTCGCGTGGGTGCACGATGTAAGGCTCACTAATGCTCCACGTTAAAAAAAAAAGCCACCGGCATGCATTGAACATTAAAGCAACCTCTCATTGTGCTCGCTCTTGTAAATCCAGGATGCGAGCCCGTATAATAAAACGCAATGCACCGGGGACTTAATTGTTTTGGCAGAAGCTCGCTCGAAGGTGGCATTTAATACAATTGATTTTTATGCTTTAGAAAGGTTATAGTGTACTCCCGGCAGCAGTCGACCAATGAGAATTGAGCGGCGCAAAGGGAGAATAATTCTGTATTAGGGCTTCGGCGCAAGCCATGGTTTGGCCACTGCTGCCGCCTGCTGTTTATCAAGCCACGTGGCAGGTACCGTGCTCCCACGATGCGCCACGTTGTTTCGACCCAAGTGAAGATGGATGCTTCATTTTACTGGCGCAGCTTTTTCACGGCTCGATTCATGATCGTTGCTCTTCAGGGCTGTTCTTTCGGGGTAGCCGTGTCACTGAGCGATCTCCCTCTCTCCCTCGCGACGTTTCGCCTCCCACGGGAGGTCGCTCGACACGGCTGTCCAGAAAGAACAGCTCTGAAGAGCAACCATAAATCAAACTGCAGCGCATGGCGGGCGAACAGAACATACCTAGAGGCACACCGGCGTACCTGTCACATACTCACCCAAATTGTGATTTTCATCGCTGGTTAAAACAAATTAGCAAAGTACCCGCCCTACGGTCGACCTCGTTCCAAGCGTGCAACACGTTTTTTTCTGAAGTCACGATACTGGCGCAAGAGCGCTTACGATGGTTGATGCCACTCGTGGTAAAGTGGGACTCTAAAGCTGAACCGGTATTGACCTTTCAAAAGAGTAATCAATAAGTGGCGGGCAAAGCGGAAACAAGACATTGTTGTGCAGATAAAAACCTAAGCTTACAAAGGATTCAGACGCGGA
>JAZEWU010000012.1:5354184-5364359 GCA_036362915.1 Geotria australis
GGCTCTCTCTCTCTTCCGATCTGCGTCTGCTCGGGAACATCTGTTCCCTCCTTGCTTGTTGTAAAATTATTATTTTCTCTCCTGTCTTTATGTCATATGTCTTATAATGTATCGCTATTGCTTGACTCTCAGTTGATCTGTCTTGATGTTGTTGACATGCCGTTCTCACCACAGCCATGTGTAGGTAGCGCTTTGTGACCCGCGGGTGAAAGGCGCTCTATAAATACCATACCATTTTCCGAAACCGATTAATCCTGTACAGGGTCGCGGTGAGCCGGTGAGCCGGAGCCTATGCCGGAGACAAAGGGCGCAAGGCACTGGGTATACCCAGGATGGGACGCCAGGCCATCACAGGGCAATACGACTATACTATCACAGGCACCACAACCACAGTTACAACCACGGTGGGATTTCCTACGAGGGCAAACCTCCGACTATCCTCCGAAACGGCACAATACGATTAAGAGGGACTGCCGGGGGCTCTATAAATGCTATTATTATTATTACAGCTACTCCGCGGGGGTCAAGGTAGAAGCGTTCACGTCGCGATCCCTGTCAGGTAATACTTGGTATTGCCTGCGAATTCTACCAAACACTTCGAGGCCGAGCTGAAAGACAACGATGTCCAGAAGCTGACCATCGTGCTTCGAAGAATCGCAAAGAAGAAGAAGCTACTCCGCACCTCCGACGAGTTGGAGGGGTGGCGTGTGGGAGCGCGTCGTCATCTTCAACCATATTTACAGACGAGACGATGCCGCCTCTTCTCGATGTCGACGCGCCGATGGAATCCGCCGCCCGCAGTACAAACTCCACCGCCCACCCGGCGTAACGCTGCAGCGGCGTCGGCGCGGTTGGCACCGGCTCTGGTGCCAGCTGTGAAACGGGGCACCGATCCGCGCAAAGCCGGTTACGGTCTGCTACGGTCCGGTACGGCGTACCGGTGAGAAAAGTGGCCGAAGCATTCGGTACGGTACAACTAATAAGCACTCTATAATTGAGCGATACCGTCGTGATATATAGCACGCAGTGTCTGGCGGGTTGGTGCCACCTGTCCGCGTGGCTGCCTTCACCACCCTCTCTGCGGTTTCCTGCAGTGCCGTGAGACACTCTGGGTGAACGGAACTACGATAGAAACGGAATACATTCTTATTAGTAGTAAATACAGGTGGTAAGAGGGGTTGCGATACGACCGTACCCGGTATGACGTTTAAGTCACTATCACCCCGTGGCTAGCCGTCCCCAATTTAAAACCGGTCAGTTTTTATTTCAGCTGGAAGGAACCGTCCAACCGCGTAGCTCTTTTTAACAGTTGTCCCTCGGGCAGGGCTAATCTCAGGGCACCGGTGTCTTGCCCGGCCCCGTGGGGCCCACCGGTGTAGTTGCACCACGAGCCGTCGATCGGTGCAAGGCGCGCGTTTGCGGATACAACTCGGGGACCGTTGACTAGGCCGGAGAGAAACAGGAGCAGGGGGAGCGGCGGATAACGAACCGCGTTCACCCCGAAACGCTGTCGGGGAAAAGTCTCGCGTTTGGCAGATAATTACCAAAGCCCTTGTGCGCGCGAGTGTTGCGTGCATGCTCGGTCTTACGCCACTGCCAGGGCGCTCACAGGCACAAACAAAAGACCTCCGGATTATCTTAAAATCTTTATTAATTAATCTAAAGTATTTATTTTGCTCAGCACTCCGCGTGTAAACACACATCTCCCAGATCTATCTGCGCCTAACAAGGCGAAAACACGATTGTTATTTTTTTAACGTCCCCCACAATTTAGTTTTTTTTTCTCTCTCCTGCCAAACGTCATTTTGCAAAACTTACACACCACGTACGCTCGGTGCAGCCATTCGTTCGGTAATCCTCCTACGTCTGCATAGCTTCCCTTTGCCTGAATTAGGATTAGGGTGGGGATCGGGGGAGGGGTGGAGGGGAGGGGCACGCAGGGGGAGGTGGGGGTGAAGTGAACAAAAGGGGGATGCAGAAAAAACAACGGCATTAATGCAGAAAGCTGAACAAAAACTGAGCATTTCGCTGGGTTTTTGTTTTTCAAATTATACTAGCAAAGTGCCCGCCGTATTGGAGATCTTGTTCCAAACCTCTAACGCGTTCTTCTGACGTCACACTAAAGGCGGAATACTGCCCGAGGGTTGGTAGTACTGACGCAAAAGTGAGGATTAAAAGCTGAAATAGTGGTAATGTTTCAGAAGAATAAACTATACGTGGGAATTAAAGATGAAATAAGACAAACACGCCTTGGTTGTTGTGCAGATGAAATGTGCACTTGTGAAAGATTCGAACACGGCACCCTGTGCCAGGCCAGGTGCACTTCGAGGCCAAGCAGATTGACGAAGGCTCGCTGACGGGAGGTCATGGGACAGACCCAGGTCCTACGGGCTGACCGATGAAGATGACTGACAATGACAAAGATCCCCCGTATAGCCTTAACAGACTGCAGGGCCAAGTGCCGTTAGCGAGCGCCTATGAAGGTCAAGCACCTATGAAGGTCATGATGACTGACTCACACACACACACGTACAAACACTTGCTCTCTCCTCCATGGTGCGCCATAAATCACCGACGCACTTATATTCAGGTAACTTTGAAATCTGTACGTTGTTTCTGGCCCACCCCGAATACAGATTACACGTCGCTTACTAATAAAGCTGGACGGGTAATCGTACAATCACACTCAAAACACTTCTTACCTACGTCTTAAAGTGACGTGTTTTTATAAAATCGCTTGGATAGCGAAGCGCACGTAGCATCGTCGACAGAGAGGCGCCTGCTCTCTAATAATAAACATCCATCCATCTATCGTCAGAAACTGCTTAATCCTGTACAGGGTCGCGGTGAGCCGGAGTCTATCCCGGCAGTCACAGGGCGCAAGGCAAGGCTATACCCAGGATGGGACGCCAATCCATCACAGGGCACTGAGGACAATTTAGTCTGCAAGCCAATTAAGCTATGCAGCATGTTTTTGGATGGATGGATGGACGGGAGAACACCGGAGTGCCCGGCGAAAACCCACGCGGACACGGGGAGAACATGCAAACTCCACACAGAAAGGCACCCCGAGCTGAAATTCGAACCCGAGGCCTTATTGCTGTGAGGCGGCAGCGCTACTCACCGTGGCCATCGTGCCGCCCTAATAATAAACATCTGTACTAATAAACATCTATCTATCTATCTGTCAGCGAGAGGAACACGCGGATCGGAGAATGCGCGCGAGGTTACTACGCGCGGCGCACATTCTGGCCGTCAGGGGAAGGTGCTCGGGCGAGGCGTGACAGGTCGTCGCTCGGAGCGACAGCGGCCGGTCTTCTTCTTCTTTGCGATTCTTCGAAGCACGATGGTCAGCCTCTGGACATCGTTGTCTTTCAGCTCGGCCTCGAAGTGTTTGGTAGAATTCGCAGGCAATACCAAGTATTACCTGACAGGGATTCGAATTCGATTCGATACTTCGAATCGAATTCTCCCTGTCTCCCTCCGTGTTTGTCTTCAAGGAAGTGACGGCCATCTTAGGGGCCGCTGGCAGAATGTTGCCGCTCTTAAGATAGCCAGTTTCACGACCTGTTGCTTTGGTTTTTATTGGGTTTTTTATTTCGTTGTTGACATGCCGTCCTCTTCGCGGCCCTTGTGCAGCGCTTTGTGACCCTCGGGTGAAAGGCGCTATATAAATTATTATAATTATAATAATGACGATGATTCGCACGAGGAAAAAAACAAGTCAAGCTTTTAACCAAGTAACAGGTGTGAGCCGGACTCGCTGTGTTTTATCGGTTTGCTGGGCTGGAGGTGGGCACTTGGCAAGATTCGCCCTCGGGGCCATAATCAATCAGCCTAATGGCCCTCCTAATGGCTCGTCCGCACCCACCACGCAGGCGCATACTTGCACGGCCGCAAGGAGAGAGAAAAAGAAATGTTAAGAAAATAAAAATTAGACGAGACGATGTGGAGGTGGGCGGGCGGGTCGGGGTAGGTGGGGGGTAAGGGACCGAAACAGACACACACAAAAAAATCCTAAGAAGAGTAATTTTCTTCCTAAAATGTCACCACCGTACATGATGAGATAATTGGCAGGGGGCTCGTTAAGGTCAGATTATCGCGAGGTAATAACGGCCAGGGTTACGACTTTGAAGCGCACAATGCAGCAGCCACCCCCCACCCCACTACCCACCTCCAACTCTCCGCCGTTTCCAGCAAACGTCCGTAATAAATCTGGCGCGTTCCGTCGCGTCCTTGGCAGATGTGGAATGCGAGGCCTATCTGTAACAGTAACCCCCCCACGCCGCGGTCAGAGCGCCGGCGGTTCGAGTTACACAACTGCCATCTGGGGAAGTCGGTTATCAAAATTGGTGCCGTAATTACGGTATTTATAACATCAACGTGACGGGCTAGTCCGAGACCTCCCTGGTTTACTCCGATCGCAACGCGGGCGACTATAAACAATAACAGGGTAAGGTCAAACATTTACCACGAAGGCTTTCGTGACCAATGTTATCTGTAGGTTTTTTTTCACAAGTTAGGTCACGCGAAAAAGTGCGTGATTGTCGCAAACCCGTCGGTATGTTGGAGGGCGAGTGAGCCCACAGTACTTACAAAGACGGTAACGACGTTTCGCTGATACTTTACAATCAGCATCATCAGGAACAAAAGGACTGAGAGATTTCCCGATCGCCATTGTATAGGTAGATGGGACGGGGTTGGAGGTAGTAGGTAATGCCTAATAAAGCACCGATCGTCGGCACGGAAACGTAGCACTCCGGTACGCGCGACCGCTGTGCGGTTTGCGCTCTCTGAGGAAAGTAATCGGCTAATAATAATAATAATAGCATTTATAGAGCGCCTTTCACCCGAGGGTCACAAAGCACTGTGGAGAGAACGGCATGTCAGTAACATCAAGACAGATTAACCGAGAGTCAAGCAATAGCTATTAATAATAATAATACAACAAGCAAGGAGGGAAGAGGTTTTCTCCGAGCAGATCGGAAAAGAGAGAGAGAGAGCCATGGCACAGCACCACTGACCCGCACCAACAGTCCAAGCCAGGGGAAGGAATAAATGTTCCCATGAAGGCTAAGGTAGGAAGAGAGCCAACATCCTGGCACAGCAGCATTGAGCCGCATCAATAGTCCTAGCCGGCGGACTTGAAGGCCTGGCGGAATAAATGTAACCGGTGGGGGCAGGGGGGGGGGGCTACACGCCTGGTGATTTCGGTCACAGGTAAGAACCTCATTACGCGATTCAAATTCCTCTCTAATGGGACCATTTTAATGGGCAGCAACAGATGCACGTGAACATACTGAAGCCTTTGTCACCGCACGGTGCCCTCTCCGGCCGCCGCTGGGGCATTCTCCGGAGTTTGGAGGCTCACAAAAGGTGGCTCTGTTGGCCCCGGTGCTGGGGCAAACTGGCGAGAGGTAACTCTAGTGTACGATATTAAGGGCTCGATTACGACGGGCTTGAGCGGGTATCGCCTTACACGATTGGCTGACGGAGCAGACACAATTGTTTATTAACTCCTCAAGTATTCGGCCATTGTCTCCGTAATCCCCAGAGAATTCGCCCAATTATATACGCGACGGGCCTATTAAACGTTCCAGCCCGCCGGTGCGGTGGATTTACCCACGGTACGAAACGCAATTTACCACCGATCGCAGCTCGTTCATTAGACGCCCGCCGTGGAAATTCCCCGAGGTCGCCCGCAATGGCTTTCAAGGTTACAAACAACAATAATAACCGTGCACCAATGTAGGTTGTAACGGCTCTATGCACGATGAGAATCACTCACAAGGGCTGCTGTTTTGGGATAGCCGTGTCGAACGTTCCGCCAACGCTCGGCTCCACAACGTTTAGCCTCTCACGTCGGAGGTATCATCATTTCAGAGCGATTCAACAAGGCAGAATTCACAGCTACCGTGGAGCGCATCACTGAAGCACTAGCTGCTGCAATTGCGGGATATTTTAGCAAATAGTATCAGCTACACCATGATCACCGATTGAAATGTTTTTCACGCGAATAAAACCTCCCGTGTTTCGTCGGTGCTGTGATATCAGAACCGGTGCTGCAAGTTAAACATTTCATTACGCATATGCAAAGTACTGACGTGGGTTTTCGTGGCTGGATTCATGACGGTTGCTCTTCAGGAGAGCGCTCAACACGGCTATCCCGAAAGAACAGCTCTGAAGAGCAATCATCGAACATAGGCAATTTAAATAAAAGCGTCTGTTTTTTGATAACCCCCGTATCTAACGGCACTTAACAACGCGGCAATCCATGAGGTGTTAAGCGATGCACTGACCTGGCCAGGTGAAGCCCAATTCGCCGAAGACGAGAATAGGTCATAACGTGACCTTGGTCTCGTTCCGCAGAAAACAGGGACGCCTCGTCAGCCTCCGCGACGCTGCCCGTCTCCGTCTCGACCCCGCGGAGTTCCGGCTCGAACGCCTCTTTCAGTGCCGGGAATTCTCGCAGCAGGGAGAGATAGGCCATGATTTCTGGCCAACGCCGTCAAGGGAACGCCTCCCCGAGCGAGGAACGCGACGCGAAAGTTAGCGACAGGCGGCGTCGCAGCTGCGGGTGTTGCTGGTGTTGCGACACCCGCACTTTCACAGAAACATGATTCCATCCCCCCTACTGTTTCCTGCAACACCCGCGGCTGAGACGCACCTGGTTAGCGGCTGCGGCGTGATTTAAGCTCTCGACGACGCGAGTCGCTGAACGACAGACCAACCCTCCCACCCTTTGACTTGGCGGAAATCGACGTGGACATCCCGGGTTTCGCAAGAATAAACTGCATCGAAGTTATATTTACAAAAAATTAAAAGTTACGACACTTACAGTAAATCGGACAAGGAGATGCGATTTTGCCACTTATTCGCGGTGACATCGGAGCACGTTCTGGAGAAATAACAGTATAGAAATAATAGGCAAATAAAGCAGCAACCTTCTCAGAATTTGTTGACGATATAGTAGTTATCACGAAATGAAGCAGGCCGCTTTAAATTGATAAATATGGCTACCTCGTCAGCATCGGCATCACGCTGTCCAGCTGTCCGAAGAGAGCGGTACGTGCCCGCATATTGCCTGACTTTTCATAAACAAACCAGCAAACAACCTAAAAACGAATGACGGTGGGCCTCGCTAGGCTGACAGGTTTTTAACTCTCATAACTTTTCGACAGGGCCTCCGCTTTACACTTATTCGTACGCGTTTAATAATAATAATAATAATAATAAAATAAATAAATAAAAACACCAACACAAACACACACGACGCCCGGATGCATTCATTTCGATATCAATTGTCGTCCAAAAAAAATTAGAAACCCCATCGGTTTTAACATGCTGTCTTATTTCCTTCCGTGCGTCGGGAGAAATTTCCACTTGCGAGGGAAAACGCGTCACGCCGCTTAATTTGCCCCGGTAATAATGATGCCGGGGCTTCGTCGCCGCTGCTGCAGCCGTTCGCTGTTGTACTTTTCCCCCCTCGAAGCAGCGCCGCCCCCTTGGATTTTCTCACTTCCTCTCGCAAACGAAGGGATTTGTCATCGTTTTCGCACATCCTATCACGGAGCCTAATGAGTGCGTCCGTGCGGATCCTGAAGCCCGTTTTGCAACTGGCATGCAAAAACGTGTTTCGGAAGAAATCAAACAACGACAACAACCGGCCGAGGCAATAAACCACGAAACGAATATCCACGACGGGGGCCGAGGGGAGATTTTGTTCCTGCGTTTGCCGTCTGACGCGTTACGAAAAAACATTTCGGGAATGGAATTAAAGGTGTTCGAGAGCTCACACTTATTATTGTTGTGTTGTGTGTTTTTTTTTTGTCTCCGCTCAATACACACTCACCCGTTAATATTTACGTGCGCGCGCATCCCATTGTATCGTTACCGCGCTACGGGTTGGCGCTTCAAAATAAGGCGAGCAGTATTATTGGTGTTGACCCGTCGATGGACCTCGCGCTTAAAAACGTGTTCATTGCTCTGCGTCAAAATCAACAACACACTCGTGCGAGCCTGACAATTCGCGAACTCGCCTGGCAAAATAACCTCTCAGACACGCACACAAAAAAAAGCCAGTAAAGTGGTGGCGGCATATTTATAAATCGTTTCTAAATTGGAATAATAAAGCGTGTAAAGAGAACACGCACACTCGCTTCTTGTGGCTTTCGGAAATCGGAATTGGATCACGGAATGTGACAAAAAGCAATGTGCCCGAAGAAGAACGTTTTCAATTGTGCAGAAAGAGCAGGGTGGCGGGGCGGTAACATCTGCGCGGCACAGAAATAAGGTCCTGCACGAGGTGGTTTGCTTCCAGTATCTGGCGCCATTCTGTGTGGAGTTTGTGTTTTCTCCCCCTGTTCTGCATGGGCAATAACATCATAATACATAGGGCGCAGTGTCTGGTGGGTTGGCACTTGCCCCAACAGCCCGTTGAGGCTACACGGGTGATTTGTATTTCGGGAGGGGGGGCACCTATGAAGGTCGACATAGCACACGAGGGGGTGGGTGACCAGCACCACGCTCGGCCGCCTTTGTCTCCCTAATGGCGATGTTTACACACCGCACTAGGTACTCATTTGAGGCTGAGTCGACCTAGGGGAGGCCCAGGACCGGTTCAGAAAATCGTCACTGGTATTGGCCGTGAGCGGGATTCGAACTCGGGTCGCCAGATTTGTAGCCCAGTGCGCTAACCACTGGGCCACCGCTTCCCAATACACACACACAAGTTTGTTTACACGCCTGCAGCCGCATCATTCGCCACTTGACCCCTACTACAGTCTGTTAAGGACGCTGGCAGATTTTTGCCGCTCTTAAGATTTCCAGTTTCACAACCTTTCAGTGTATTAGAAGCAGCCTTAGTCATTTATTTTGTGCTGCTTTGTTTTTTTATTGGCTGTTTCTTTTTTCTTTCGTTGTTGACATGACGTTCTCTCCGCGGCTCTTGTGCAGCGCTTTGTGACTCTCGGGTGAAAGGCGCTATATAAAATGCTATTATTATGATTAAGGCTACGCGGGGGGGATCTTTCGCGCGCGTTGTTACAACTCCAGCGGCAAAGGATACGCGCCACGCTCCGCAGTGGGATGCTCTCGCTGCGAGCCAGGGCGGCAGTCTGGCGCATCAAGTGGCGCCACGGCAGCTCCTCGCCGGCCAGTGGGGAGCCCCCCTGCAGGGCACCTGCCACCTCAGCCGCCGTCATGCGACCCACCCCGACGCCAGCCCGCACCGCGAGCCTGGACTCCCACTGGGAGGCGCTCACACGCAGAGGGGGGCGGCGGAGGGGGCGACACAGGTCGCGTCGGCCCTGGGATGTCGGACGCGTTACGCGCGCGGATTAAATCCACGACGACCGGCGCAATCAGGCGCGTCGCAGCCGCGGGTGTTGCGGGTGTTGCGACACCCGCAATTTCACAGAAACGTTATGCCATCCCCCCTTCCTCCACTTTTTCCTGGGCTAGTCTCATATCATACGTTGCGACACCCGCACTTTCACAGAAACATGATTCCATCCCCCCCACTTTTTCCTGCAACACCCGTGACTGCGACGCGCCTGGGCGGCGCGCAATTAAAGCAATCGTCTTGCCCCTTACAGCGGCTAATTAGCGGCGACGGGGACCAAAACAAAATTCCCGCATTTGTACGTATTTCTTTAGTTGTATAATCACAGCTTTGTTCGGTCCAAATCCTCTTTCTTCCTCGTGTTTCACCGCTGCATCTAACAACCACTTTGGTTTCAAGTCTTCAACCGACTCATATTTACCTTCCCCCTCACGGCCTCTCTGCGGTTTCCCCGCGCCTCCGAGTCGTTCTCTCTTCGAACGAACACCTTCGGCGTTATAAGCGCACGTTCGGTAGGTTCTAACTATTATTATTATTATTAACTGCGGGTGGCCGGGTACGGAGAGCTGCTTGGGCTCGCCGAAGGAACGCAGAGCGATGCCAATCGCACAGCGAAACATTTCAAAGCAATGCGTTTCAAGCACGGCGTGACGTTGGCAAGGAAATGTTCATCTTGAACTCGCGAGAGCGAGCGAAATGGAAATATTTAACGTTATTACATTGTCCTCAACAATTGTAAAGTCTGGACTAAAGCCACTTTCTGCAAGGAATGAACGCACAATTTTCAAGGGTTTCTCGATCGTGTATGTTGTAAGTGTGTTCAAAGTCATCA
>JAZEWU010000012.1:5365122-5379482 GCA_036362915.1 Geotria australis
CCACAATCACTAACGTTTTAACACCGTTATAAATGTTCGGTTCGCGCTGTATAATCACACACCGGCCGATGACGCGCACATCTCCCCCATAAATAGAAAGTTAAAGACGAGCCACAGTTAGTGTCACTGTGACCAAGCGAGCCAAACGATGGACTGCATTGTAAAGCATCGCGGTCTGCGCTCCTTCAACGGAGATACATAGAGATACACAGAGGAGGAATAAACTGTGGGACTGCACAAACTCTTCCAGAAGCCCTGTCGTGGCTAGCAAACCTCGACAATGATATTTCACTGCTGGGCATACTGTCGTACGCAACAAGAGGAAACCTACCGCTGTAACAATAACGCACCCTCCCCATCGCCAACGCACGCTCACGGAATGCCACCGCGTCCCGACCGACCGTCCGTTCGCGAGCGAGCGGAACGAAGACGGCGAGCCGAACTGGTGAATTGCGAGCGGTTTAAAGCGCCGTTAAAGTCGGCCTCGCCGCCCGGGGCAATTAGCGTCACGGGCGACGGAGCGCCTGTTTAGCGACTAATTCTCCCCGCTTCATCTACCTCCTCTCGTGATGCGCGACTACCTGCCTTAATTGCGTAACGGAGCTTACCTGTTTCACGACCTTTCAGTGTATGCTAAGCAGCCTTAATCATTACATATTTTGTTGCTTTGGTTTTAATTAGTTTTTATTGTCGTTGTTGACGTGCCGTTCTCTCCGCGGCCCTTGTGCAGCGCTTTGTGACCATCGGGTGAAAGGCGCTCTGTAAATTGCTATTATTATATTATTATAATACAATTGGCACTTTGACGACCGAATGGCCTTAACCACGTCTTTGTTATGGGTTTTTTTCTGTTGATTTCTTTTTTTCCCGCCTTTTCTTCAGTTTTGGGATCTTAGGCTGTGGCTCAGTATTAACGATCCGTCCCCGCTGATTTGCCATGCTTAAGCCAGATGCCTGACGCATCGCAAGAACCGATTCAATCGATGTGTCTGAGTTTGTCAGTTTGGTGTCCCAAGTCACGCTTGCAAATGAGACTCACTCTGGTCTCTTGAGTTCTCACCTGGTTCAACAAATAATCTTGACTTGATAAAGCGACGCAACATTACACGCCTAATTGTCAGCGCCTGACTGTACACGTAACTAAGACGTTCAGTTCCCGCTGTTAATTCTCTCTCTAAAAATACGTTGTAATGACTGAATTAGGGACTGACATTCCGGTCTCTCAAATTTACTTTCGGTTATGCTGTGTACAACCACACAGGGCTGAAAATGACAAGTGCCACTTGAAAACAATGCGCTAGGTGTACGGCACATTTCTCCCCTTACGGATAGATAGGTGTTTATTATTACAGCAGAACAATACCCAGTGAGCTTGCAAGCTCTTTACGTGACTCCTGCGACACAACAAAAGCCCTACTACAGGGATAACAATGACGCAGTTAATATTAAAATCAAACAGCTGGTTTTGCAAGCCACATAGAACGATTAACAGCTGGCATCGTTTCAAAATAGACCGTGGAGAAAAGCAAAATATAACTCCGGCCAAGTGCTATTGACAAAATACGGAGGAGACAATTTCTCATTGTATCGTTGGACGCACACAACAGCACAGCTGACTCGTGGCCGTGTTGGGACAACACACTCTGCGACACAACACAGCGCACTGCCCAGTGTACATACAGGTGAGCGCGTGACAACGCTGCCTGAGCGGTGACACCATCACGCCGTGATGACGGCGCGACTCCTCCACTCGCTCGCTCGATTATCCCGCCTAATTGTCGGCGTTTGCTTTGTTGTCCGCGTAAACGTGAATACTGACCCTCCGACAGCAGTGGAGGGCGGAGGAGTGACCACTAACGTAGATTAGCGGAGCACCGGGCGGCTAAAACGCAGCAATTCGGGAGCCAGTCACCTCAGTCAGGCAAGCCAATGACACCTGGCTCCGTCCCGTAACCTACCGGCGAGCTTTGGACACTTCGCGTGGCCTCAAAGCGACGGCCCTCCACCTAAACGACACGAGTCGGCGTCCATCCAGCAGCGGATTCGCCGGGAAAACGCGACGACCGCACCGCCGCTATTGCCCCCCTCCCCTGCTAAGGGGGAGGGGGGGGGGTAAAAAAAAATAAAGTAAAATAAAAAAAATACTGGTGCAAATTTCCCAAATCAAATTGGTCTGGCACCAATGAGCAGGTGATGCCGAGGCTCAGTGTCAGCTCAGCCTCGCTGGCGGTTGGGGCGTAAACAAGCGCCGGCGCTCCCCGCTCGGCTCGCTCGCGATAATTGAGGAACGGGTTTCTGTTGCCGCCCCTCGGTGTGGCCGCTGGGACCGCGGGGCTTCGCGAATTTTCGCGAATTCTTAACGACGAGATCTGCGTCCGCGCAATTAGCGGGACGCGCGGCGTTCCGACGACCGGCGGATCGGCGGGCGAGCGTCGCGTTCGACGCCGCGCCCGCTGCTCGACGCGCGAGTTGCTTTCTGGGTAATTGCCGGGCTGCCCGGTGAATTGTGGATGTGCCGTGATCACGGCAAATAGCAGTCGGAGTTGTGATTCCCAGCCGTGGCGAACGCGAGTTGCACGGCGGCGGCAGGTGCACCGAAGGACGTGGTGGAGTACGGTTGAAATAAACGGCTCGTGGTCAACACAGGATAAGGAGAGCTTCGTCCAGCAGTGGAGTGGCAAGGCGCTGTACGCATTAGCACACATGCACATGTGCGCCTCCCAAATTGGAGGCATCAGGCTTCGGAGACATCATCGCATACCTAAAGTTGCCTCCAATGCGGGAGGCGAAACATCGCGAAGTGGAGCGAAGAAAAAAACGCTCTCCGCTCTCATTCCTCTCGAGGATGAACGTCCCGCGCGGCCATCGCGAGAGAGCATCTCTCGAGAGCGATTCTCATACACCGAGGCGTTAAACATACCCCCCATCCAGGCTGTGTCTGCTCGTACCTCCAGGAAGGGGTAGAGCGCGGACACGAGGGCGTAGAAATCGGCGACACCGCGCCACGCCACGCTCCCGGCGGCCTCCGCGAGCAGGCTGGCGTAGCGCAGAGCAGCTCCGTCCAGACTCCCGCTCAGCGTCAGCGCCAACACGCGGCATATCTGCAACGACGGTCGCCGCACGTCGGTCGTCTCGACGAAAACGATGAGTTGAGCACCGAGTCGCGGCGTCCAGGGTCACGGCGGCACGGTGGCGCAGCCGGTAGCGCTGCCGCCTCACGGCAAGAATGTCCCGGGTTCGAAACCCGGCTCGGGGGCCTTTCTGTGTGGAGTTTGCATGTTCTCGCCGCCGGGCACTCCGGTTTCCTCCCACCGTCCAAAGACATGCTGTCAGGTTAATTGGCGTACTGACTAAATGGCGTACCGACTAAATTTCCCCAGGCGCCCTGCGATGGACTGGCGTCCCATCCTCGGTGTTCCCCTGCCGTGCGCCCTGTGTCTGCCGGGATGGGCTCCGGCTCACCGCGACCCTGTACAGGATTAAGCGGTTTCTGAAAATGGACGGATGGATGGATCGTCGCGGTACCCTGTTGGAGGCAGCGTGTTTCGTGAGCGCGCTCAGGAAGTGGAAGGCGGCCTCTCCCTCCAGCTCCTCCGTGTAGCGCTCGCCGATGAACTTCCACAGGCAGGCCTGGGGCGACCACGCGGCGGGGAGAGAGGGCAACCGGTCGGGATAACCGCAGGTTTGAGCCTGGTTGGTGCTTGAATCGGGAGACTGCCAGGGATTGCCAGGTGTTGTGGGTGTGCGCTTGTGTGACCGAGCCAGGAAATTCTAGCAGCAAGCGATGCACTAAACCTATCGGGAGTTAAGAATAAATAAAAATGACAACGCGAAACAATGCATTTTTCACTCATCCTTTTTTCAATCATTTATCAGTCCTATATATTATGATGTTATCAGCCACTTAATTAATGAGTGATTTTTTTTTTATCTATGTGAAACCGGACAACCCGGAAGAAACCCACGCGGAACAGGGTGAGAACACACAAACTCAACACAGAAAAGCGCCCAAGGTGAGAGTCGAAGCGCCTCAGGAAGGACTTTGTTTCTGTGAGGCGCAGATTTTACCATTGTGCCACCCTGCTGCAACAAGTGATAATGATTATTACAGTTTTTCTAATTCATTTTGTCGAGTGGGAGGAAGCCGCATTATCAAGGACACATCCACACCTTACCAGACTCGAGATCTCAAAGGTTCATACAGGTAGGTCAACAACCCTTCTGAGCAGCACATGGCTAAGGCCACCTCGCGGACCTTCAGGTTTGTGTCTCAACCAGATGACTGATCGAACAAACACGTTGATAAATGTTATACCCGTCTGCCAAGATGCAAGCGGCAGTATTATTATATATAGGCCTGTGCCACTTTGCCCATATAGTATTAGTGATGGTATGAAATGTGCAAATGGGAATCACGTATTAAAGTGAAGTCAATTTAACGAACACAGTTTTGTTTTCAATTAACAGTTTATCTATCACGAAATTGCTTCTGCTATTTTTTGACAATAAACAATGAAGTGTTTCTTTGACTTATCAGTAGTAGTCTCACTGGCATTTTTTTCTGGGTAATGCACGATCATAACATCCGCGACTCTTCGCACAAAGCTGACTTGAGCTTAAATTTGATCTTTAATCTGAGCTCCAACAAGCAGTTGAATCCGTTGAATTTGATTCAATAAAATATATTTATCTTTCAAACTCTTTCATGAACAGCGATTATAAAAAAAAAACCCCAAAAAAAATGGTGCTGATTTTCCGTTCTCTGTCGTTGTTGACATGTCGTTCTCTCCACAGCCTTGTGCAGCGATTTGTGACCCTCGGGTGAAAGGCGCTATATAAATGTTATTATTATTATATCGCTAAATATGTTTTAAAAATACAAAACATAAAACTCACCATGCATTGCCATGGAGAAATATAGGTCAGGAGCATTCTAAATATCCACATTATGAATAAAATATTATTGAGTTCAGACTATTGGCGCAGACTAACCATGTGGCTGCCTTCCTCCTATCTCTTTGCGGTTTCCTCACGTCTCTTCGAAGGTATACCTTTGACAATGAACAAATACTGTGGCCACGCATTCTAAATTGTAATATAAAAATATTCAATGAAATAAGAAATACTGAGAATTGCTTTCCAAAGCTGTTCTTTCGGGACAGCCGTGTCGAGCGCTCCCCCTCTCTCCTTCACCTCCCACCTTGGAGGCATCCTCGGACGTGCAATTATCATGCATCAAGCCGTGAGAAAAACCTACATCAGTACGATAATTAATACCATCCAGCAGAATTATTTTTCGTGAAGAAACTCTGTCCCGACAAAACGGTTACACATCGAGTTAATAATAATAATAGCATTTATAGAGCGCCTTTCACCCGAGGTTAACACGCCCGAATAGCGGCACGTGCGATCCCAATTCATCTTGTGCATCCGGACCGCAACAGTGGACTTTGCCGCACTGTCATCTGCTGCCCATTTCCCCCCGTGGATCGGGGTGAGGAGTTTGCATGTTCCAATGAACCCAAGAGCTATGTCGTCTGCGGTCCAACACACCTGGTAGGGTTTCTTCGAAGCGTGATGGTTATATGACAGTTTCCCATTGCAACAAGTTCTTCTTTAGTTGCAGACAGCCCTTCAACATTTAGAGACGTAATAGTCAGTGCTGGCCTTAAAGGCGGGCATTGGCCTCTCTTCTTGCTCCACACTGAGGGGTTTCTGGCATCTGTTGAGCTTCTGGACATCGTTGTCTTTCAGCTCGGCTACGAAGTGTTTGGTAGAATTTGCAGGTAATACCAAGTATTACTTGATAGGGATCGCGACGTGAACGCTTCTACCTTGATCCCCAACTCATTTTATGAATGAATGATAGTTCCCAAAGTTGCCTTCCTTTCTCACACTTCTCAGTACTAGGCCCCCTATACTTGACAAGTCTTGGGGGGCATACAAGCAAGGAGTCGGAGTTGGCCCTTCCGGGCATCACCAAACCTCTGCACGCCACTGAGGCCTACCGTGTCGGGCGCCGACCGCGGAGGGCCGACGGTCTCTCACCAGGACCGACGGACGGGCAGCTCCTCCCGCGAGGCCCTCCTCGTCGCTCCAAAGCAGCGTGGACACGAACTGCTCCGCCAGAAACAGGCAGCGCTCCTGAACACAAACACACGGTGGATACCAGACGATAGCAATAATCCAAGGCAGCTCGTTATATCCGTATTGCGATTTAAAATGTGGTTACATATGAATCTTGTATATATTTTACAATAATAATAATGGAATATATAAAGCGCCTTTCACCCGAGGGTCACAAAGCGCTGCACAGGGCTGCGGAGAGAACGACATGTCAACAACGACAGAGAACGGAAAATCAGCAACAGTTTTTTTTTGTTTTTTTAGAATCCGAGCTGTGGAGAGAACGGCATTTTACATTATTGTCATCAAAAAGGTGTTAGTTTAGTGTTTGAAGATCTTAACACTTTTCTCATTGCCAGAAAGGGTAAAAACCTCGTATATTCTACATCGATTCGCATGTTTGTTGTGTCGCAGGAATCCTGCAAAGAGCTTGCAAGCTCACTGGGTATTTTAAACATCTATATATCTACATCACCCTGGACCCCACAGTCTGCCGACCAGGATTCGATAGCCTCACGTCGTTAGTGGATACTAGTCCACCGCTAAATAATAATAACAACGTTACAATTTATAACGCGCACAAATTCCCCGCCCAGCTAAAGCGAGACACAGATACTGAGGCAGGGGCGGGCGTGCCTCCAACTTGCCACCTTGGGGTTTGTGGAACGATGACGAATGTTGTGCTCGTGGACAAACTCTGTCCCGTGTTGGTGACTTGTGCATATTTAACTCTATTTCCTGGAGAGTGGGTGACTGAGTGGGTGAGTGGGTGAATGGGTGAGTGAGTGGGTGGGTGGGTGAGTCGATGAGTGAGTGTCCATTAAACCGGAGTGGCCTTCAAACTCTCAACACTGGTGATGACGATGCCTTAAGTTGGATGGAACTATATTCTGAATCCGCATACGCTAAACAAGTGAATAAGCGCTGCTCTTTCGGGATAGCCCGTGCTCCTTCTCCTCTATAAAACCACAGAGCAGCTCTTCAAAGCAATTCTTATGCATCAAGCCGTGAAAACCTACCTCAATACGTAATCATTAAGACCAGGTGCAAGCAAGCAAAAACAACTCTGATGTTCAAAGATTTGAACAAACTCATATCCGTTTGTCAATCCATTGCTGGATGAAGGAATCCCCCATTGCTAAGCCAGTCATGGTGGTTTACTTGACCATACTTCACCACGCTGGTCAACGAGGGTTTGTGAAGCAGGGGACGGACCAGGGCTGGTACGGCTCTCACTGATGTTATCTGTGGCTGGAAATCGAACACGGTTCGCTGGTTTGATAGAGCAGTGCGCTAACCACTGCGCCACCACTCCACCTCCCCCCTCCCCGACCCGACATTATGTCTTTTAGGAAAGTAAAAATGTCCACATCCTCCGAGTGATTTGGAACGAAACCAAGGTGCACATGGCGAAGATGATGATTAATGACATCCAAATATTCGTGAAACATTAAGGTGGATTCTTAAAACATTTTGCCCCAAGGGGATTAACTACCTCCACGCATGTGTAAATCTTAATGTGTGTAATTGCCCAACATCATTCATATGTGGTCTCGATTATCTGGGGTGACGGAGGAGAGGGCTGTAGTGGCGCTGGTAACATCTGCACCTCACTGAGAGAAGGTCCTGACCAAGGCGGTTCGGTTCCCACCTCGGGCGCCTTTCTGTGAAGACTTTGTGTGTTCTCCCCCTGTTCTGCTTGGGTTTTCGCTGGTTTCCTCCTTCAACTAAAAAAAAACCACTCATTTATTGTCCGACAACATCATAATATATAGGACGCAGTGTTTCGCAAATGTTGGCAGCGGCTAACCACATGGCTGCCTTGCCCCTGACTCTCTGTGGTTTCCTGGCGCCTTTGAATCGTTCCTTCTTCAAACAATTACGTTCAACAGTGAACAAATACTGCGCGCGTTATAATAATTATAATAATAGCATTTATATAGCGCCTTTCACCCGAGGGTCACCAAGCGCTGCACACGGCTGTGGAGAGAACGACATGTCAACAACGACAGAGAACGGAAAATCAGCAACAATTTTCACAACTGAATGCGAGCTGCTCTTAAGATAGCCATGGCAAACATTCCTTCTCTCGCCTCTGCGACGGTCACCGTTCACGATTAATCAATCAGTTCTGCAGTGAAATCATATATACGGCTTATTTTAGCTTTACGTCCCACTTATTAACTACTCTTCTGAAACTTCAGAGAGCCAAAAATAAGGCCAAAAAAGTAATCGGTAAGAAATTCATGTCAAAGCAGTCGGATCATCAAAAAACGTCACCAACGAGAAATGTCAGAAGAACGTGTTGCGCACTTGAAATAAGATCGACCGTAGGGCGGGTACTTTGCTACTGTTCAGTAAAGCTTACAAACCGTGACGATGGCATCTGCGCTGTAAGAACGGCACAAACACCACATGTGTACATATATCTACCAACCATCCATCCACTTTCAGAAACCGCTCAATCCCGTACATGTACAGGGTCGCGGTGAGCCGGAGCCCATCCCGGCAGACACAGGGCGCAAGGCAGGGGAACACCGACGATGGGACGCCAGTCCATCGCAGGGCGCCTGGGGAAATTTAGTCAGTACGCCAATTAACCCGGCAGCATGTCTTTGGACGGTGGGAGGAAACCGGAGTGCCCGGCGAAAACCCACCCGGACACGGCGAGAACATGCAAACTCCAAACAGAAAGGCCCCCGTGCCGAGATTCGAACCCGGGCCCTTCTTGCTGTGAGGTGGCAGCGCTACCCACTACGCCACCGTGCCGCCCTGTCTACATATACCACACGTATACAGTATTTGTTTACCGACGCAGGTCGGGGCGGAATGTGACGCTGCGGAATGTGTCATCCGTTATGTTATTGTTGCTTAAATCGGTTCGTGTAACATTTCGTTTGCGGTCACGCGGCCAAATGAGTCGCCGTCTCTCGAGGAGTGAGGAGCAAGCTAATAATTAAACCGCAGCGCTCGCAAATTATATTTTTTCCCGCAAGTGACGTTAATCCGCCACCCAGACAATCCACCCACAGACGATCCACAACACAGACGGTCCAAAGACAAAAAGATCCCCCGTATAGCCTTAATAGACTGTTGTGGCAAGTGCCGTTAGCGAGCACCTATAATAATAATAGCATTTTATATAGCGCCTTTCACCCGAGGGTCACAAAGCCCTGCACAAGGACCGCGAAGAGAACGGCATGTCAACAACGAAAGAAAAAAATACCAATAAAAACAAAAACAACAAAAAATAAATGATTAAGGCTGCTTCGAATACACTGAAAGGTAGTGAAGCTGGCAATCTTAAGAGCGGCAAACATCTGCCAGCGTCCCCTAAGATGGCCGTCGACCCTATGAAGGTCGACACGGCACACGAGGGGGTAGGTGACCAGCACCACGCCCGGCCGCCTTTGTCTCACTAGTGGCGATGTTTATACACCGCACTAGGTACTTATTTGAGGCTGAGTCGACCTAGGGGAGGCCCAGGACCGGTTTCAGAAAATCGTCACACAGACGGTCCACACACAGACGATCCACGCCCAGACGAGCCACGCACAGTTGATTGACAGCAAACTGCACTTTACTCCCTCGCTGCCAGTTGAGTTTGGCTCAAATTAGACAAGTGCTGTCTGTGCAGCAGGAAGGGCTGCTGGATGGCATTAAGGATTTACAGGCCCTAAGCCCGCTTATCCATTACTGTAGCGCCTTCAGCGATCTTCCGGCGACAGACAGCACCAACATACCTGAGCAACGGCACTCGGCTCAGCGACTTCTTACGCCTCGCCGGACACGCCGCGACCGAAATCATAACCACTCTCTCTCGGTTATGCACATTCCATCATCCTCATTGTCATTTACGCCTCCGTGGATCCTAACACTATCGTGCTGGGCGGGGGGTTGGCATGTTCCAATTAACCCCAGAGCTATGTCACCTGGAGTCTAGCAATCCTGGTAGGGTCTTAACCTGGGGTACACGCACATCCTGGGGGTGCGAGAGATGCCAGATTTTTGTATTCATTGTATAATATATGATTGTACGATATATGTATTTATGAATAAGGGGTGTGCAGGCTGCTGTAAACGTGAAACATCTGCCCTTGGTAAACAGATCTGGAGTCCAGCACACCTGCTAGCGTCTCTCCTTGGTGAACAGGTCTGGCGGAGGAGATTCTCGACAAATAACAATCCGAAGACCTTCCAACTAAAGCAGGTTGGCGTCAGGAAGAACATCCGGCCGTAACATTTTATTATAATAATAGCATTTTATAGAGCGCCTTTCACCCGAGGGTCACAACGCGCTGCACAAGGGCCGCAGAGAGAGAACGGCATGTCAACAACGACAAAAAATAACAACTAATAAAAACCAAAGCAACAAAAATTTAATGATTAAGGCAGCTTCGAATACACTGCAAGGTCGTTAAACAGGCAATCTTAAAGAGCGGCAAAAATCTGCCAGCGTCCCCTAAGATGGCCAATACCCCAACTATTCGGAGGCAACCAAACCAACCGGGGCCAACCTGGACACCGGCCGTTCGAACCAACAACAGCCATCAAGAGCAATTCTCAATCGTGACATAAATCGACGAATCGATGCGTCGTTCCGCGCGCGGGCGCCGGTGGTCGCGCTTGCGACGGTGGTCCCTCAGCCCCGTCGCACCCCGTCGGGCCGCGCCGCTCGACGTCAACCTCCAGACCGCGATTCCGTCGAATCAAGTAATGTGCAAATAGTATTTTTTAAGCGCTAATTAAGTCTCGGAGGCATGTCTATAATGGGTTTTCAGCAAACAAAACCACAAAGTTAATTTCCTCTAATGGAAGGGCCCCCCGCGGCTCTCCAAAGACTGTGGGAGATGAGCTGTCAAGCCGCAAAAGTGACGGTGCTATTTATAAACACAACAAAAGCAGAGACGTGACTCGCAGACTCGCACATGCGGGAAGGAGGGTTAATCAAGAGTTTGGTGAAAGCGCGAGGGCGGTTTTTACTGCGATAATCATAATAATAATAACAGCACGCCAACGCGCGTGATCGAGAATGTTCGCAGCAGGTTAAGTAACACCATCAATCTGTTAGGAGGAACCGAGAGGCGAGCCGGCGTCACAAACAATCGGGTAGCGTCTCGGTCCTACGCGCGAAACAATCTCAGCTGGAAACAAACCATAATAAATGATACCGCGGAAATTACTCGTGTAATGACTGCAACGTGCAACCAATATGTGCCGATTCAAAAAATACGAACTCGCTCTTATCGCTCGCGATAATTAAACAAAAAAGGGGGCGATCCACAAACACCGAATAATTTTTTCGCACACGTAAATTTAATTTAATGTAAAAAAAAATTAAAGCGCAGACTTTTACCCGTGACGTGATAAAAACGGACTACGTGACAAAATGTCTCGTGGGGGTGTTTGGGCAACCGTGTGTGCGCGTGTGTCAGGTGTCTAGCCGTGGGGGGTTCGTAAGACGCAACACTTAATTCTGCCGAGCGCTACCCCACGGAGAAATTACCTGCTTTGCATTACTCGCAAAAATAAAAAATAATAATATTACAATTTATAACGCGCACAAATTCCCCGCCCAGCCAAAGCGAGACACGGATACACGCGCAAAGACAAAGACATCGTAGGGGACGCTGGCAGATTTTTTCCGCTCTTAAGATTGCCAGTTTCACGACCTTTCAGTATATTTGAAGCAGTTTTAATCATTTATTTTTTGATGCTTTGGTTTTTATTGGTTGTTTTTTTCTTTCGTTTTAGACGTGCCGTTCTCTTCGCGGCCCTTGTGCACAGCTTTGTGACCCTCGGTGAAAGGCGCTATATAAAATGATATTATTATTATTATTGGACTGTAGCGAATAGCAGCGCCTATGAAGGCCGGTATGGTACATGACAAGTGAGGGTGGCCAGCACCACGGCTGGCCGGGGTTGCCTACCCAGTGGCAATGTTTACTACACCCCGTAACAGGTGCACGTTTGAGGCTGAATCGGCCTAGGGGAGGCCCAGGACTGGTTGTTCAGACAATCGTCACTGATGTGGGCGATGAGCAGAGGTCGGGTTTGTACCGCAATTCGACACTACCAAAGACAAAGATCCCCCGTATAGCCTTAACAGACTGTAGGGGCAAGTGCCGTTAGCGAGCACCTATGAAGGTCGACGTGGTACACGACGGGGTAGGTGACCAGCACGACGCCCGGCCGCCTTTGTCTCCCTAGTGGCAATGTTTACACACCACACCAGGTACTCATTTGAGGCTGAGTCGACCTAGGGGAGGCCTTAGGACCGGTTCAGAAAATCGTCACTGGTGTTGGCCGTGAGCGGAATTCGAACTCGGGTCGCCAGATTTGTAGCCCAGCCCGCTAACCACTGGGCCACCGCTCCCGCAATTCGACACTACCGCACAGGCATTCACACACAGCTACACACTGGATACGTGAAAGCAATGCGCATGTGGGTCAACGACAATGAAGGTCTTCAAATAGGTGGAAACAGGACAAGCTGCGATACGTACCAAGGTGAGGTTTCTTGGACGTCCGTATATCTCTTGGTGCCGTGTCCTAAATTCCTTCCAGAGACGTTCAAATGATACATCCTGTTGGGAAAAATAGATGTTTAAATTGAGACAATAATACTACTTTACATTTATAGCTCATCTCATCTCATTGTCAGAAACCACTTGAACTTGTACACGGTCACGGTGAGCCGGAGCCTATCCCGGCGGACAGAAGGGGCAAGGCAGGTCTATACCCAGGACGGGACGCCAGTCCATCACAGGGCACCGGGGGCAATTTAGTCCGCAGGCCAATGCAGTAGCAGCATGTCTTTGGGCTGTGGGAGGAAACCGGAGTGCCCAGCGAAAACGAACGCGGACACGGGGAGAACATGCAAACGCCACACAGAAAGGCACCCGAGCCGGGATTCGAACCAGGGGCCTTCTTGATGTGAGGCGACAGCTCTTACTCACCGCGCCACCCTTGTTAAATGTTACGTATATGCATATACCAGGGTTGCTAAACACAGGTCCAC
This sequence comes from Geotria australis, assembly GCA_036362915.1. Taxonomy (NCBI): domain Eukaryota; kingdom Metazoa; phylum Chordata; class Hyperoartia; order Petromyzontiformes; family Geotriidae; genus Geotria; species Geotria australis. The sequence continues at coordinate 5,378,270 of JAZEWU010000012.1, forward strand.
AGCACAAACTTGCCAGAAATTATTTCTTGAATAAAGTTTCGATAGAGAAGAATTGATATGATAGAGCACTGCCTTGGAGATGCATCCCAAGACAGACCGTTAAGGGGAAAACAAAAATCCTACGATGCGGTCGGATAAATCCAGCTTTCCTCGATAAATTAAGAACTAATGACAGTGTTCGGCTCGGGGGCCTTTCTGTGTGGAGTTTGCATGTTCTCCCCGTGTCCGCGTGGGTTTTCGCCGGGCACTCCGGTTTCCTCCCACCGTCTAAAGACATGCTGCCAGGTTAATTGGCCTACTGAGTAAAAATTGCCCCAGGTGCCCTGCGATGGACTGGCGTCCCATCCTCGGTATCCCCCCTGCCTTTCGCCCTGTTTCTGCCGGGATAGGCTCCGGCTCACCGCGACCCTGTACGGGATTAAGCAGTTCCAAAAAATGTATTGATGGATGACAGTGTTACATGGATATAGATATATATATAATAATAATAGCGTTTTATATAGCGCCTTTAACCCGAGGGTCACAAAGCGCTGCACAAGGGCCGCAAAGAGAACGGCATGTGAACAGTGAAGAAAAAAAAGCCAAACGAACAAAAAAAATGATTAAGGCTGCTTGGAATATACTGAAAGGTCGAGAAACTGGCAATCTTAAGAGCGGCAAAAATCTGCCAGCGTCCCCTAAGATGGCCGCTCTTCCGAGATAAAGAGCGTTATATCGAAACGGCGCGATCAGAGTCAGCGCTGTAAGAGGTACTCCTGTTGCTGTTTACAGGACATCGGTGCGGGTCTTCTTCTTCTTTGCGATTCTTCAAAGCACGATGGGCAGCTTCTGGACATCGTTGTCTTTCAGCTTGGCTTCGAAGTGTTTGGTAGAATTCGCAGGCAATACCAAGTATTACCTGACAGGGATCGCGACGTGAACGCTTCTACCTTGCGGGTGAACCGTGCGATTTCCACCGCAGGCTCCGAACGCGCTCCGTCCCAACCGCACCCCGCGCGCGGCCTGGGAACAGGCCTCACACTGCCAGGCGCAACACAGGCGCTGCGCTCCAGTTGGCATCAGAGCAGGGGTTAAGCATACCCTTCCCGGGTGGTTAACTACACAGATTTTTGCACAACGGGGGGTGGGAGGAGAGACGAAGAGAGGGCGGCTGGAGGCGGCAGCGGTTAGCGACTGTAGGAGGCGGCGGAGGGGATGGTTAACGAGGGCGCGG
>JAZEWU010000012.1:5398370-5433900 GCA_036362915.1 Geotria australis
GGCCTTTGTGCGAGGGGACAAAGCCTCCTCTAAAGGGCCCGAGACGCGCCTCCTTGTTAGCACGACTGTGCTTGTCCGCCCTCACAAAGACAACGAGCCACGGCGCTCAGTGTGAGGCCGTTCACAGACTTCTTGTCTGTCGGGGCATATGTTTTAGGACCGACGTATCCTCAACCGAAAAAAAAACCCCAAAAAAAATTTGTTGCTGATTTTCCGTTCTCTGTCGTTGTTGACATGTCGTTCTCTCCGCAGCCCTGTGCAGCGCTTTGTGACCCTCGGGTGAAAGGTGCTCTATAAATGCTATTATTATTAACAGTCGTAGAACGTCTCACGACTAATACGTTGGGGGACTAAACAAAATTAACGCAGCAACTGAATGGAAATTACAATCCACCATCCATCCATTTTCAGAAACCGCTTAATCCCGTACAGGGTCGCGGTGAGCCGGAGCCTATCCCGGTAGACACAGGGCGCAAGGAAGGGGTATACCCAGGATGGGACGTCAGTCCATCGCAGGGCACCTGGGGCAATTTACCTCAGTAGGCCAATTAACCTGGCAGCATGTCTTTGGACGGTGGGAGGAAACCGCAGTGCCCGGCGAAAACCCACGCGGACACGGGAAGAACATGCAAACTCCACACAGAAAGGCCCCCGAGCCGGGAGTCGAACCCGGGACCCTCTTGCTGTGAGGCGGCAGCGCTACCCACTACGCAATACACCATCATCCAAGACGATATACAGACTGGTTTGAATGTTTGGGGGAGGGAGCGCTACTGTGCGCTTAAAGGCTTCCACCAGCAGCACAAACAGCATTTGCGTCACCTTGTCGTATGCAGAGGCGAAAACAACCCCGTAATTTACCTTTACAATGTGTGGATGACCTTTAGCTCGATCACAAAACGCTGAGGGTGTCCGCCGACTCATTAAGTATACGGCAATGGATACCAAGTGAAAAGGGTGGGTCGGCTCAAGAATGTGGGGGGCAGGTGCGGAAAGGTAACACAGGAACCCTCAACCCGGAGGGAGGGGATAACTCACTTGAGTATCGAGCAATCCGACAAGCTCATTACGTAAGGATGTTCTAAGAGAGCACCACTTCCTTCGCGTATCACCCTTCGGCAAATACCTGACCGAGCTGTGAGGACCGTCGGCGGTACTTCGAGAGGAACTCCAGAATGGGGGAAGGGGACAGATACTTGCCAGCAGGGGTGGAAGCAGCGATTTTACAAGTGTGGGGGTTTTACGGGTGGGACATGAGCACCGCAACCCCCCGCTCGCCTTCGGCCTCCGTTCCAGTCTCCACGACATACTAAATCAAAATGAATGCCATGTATTTCTAGTGAGGTTCTGTTTGTGAGTTTAGGTCATGCGAAGGCGTGCAAGTGAAGTGCACCCGTCGAGATGCCGGAGCAAACGAGTGAGCACATGCATCACTTACCTCAAGAGATGGCACCGACGTTTCACTGGCATGACAGCTAGCATCATCAGGGAATAAAGAGAGTGATGATGCTAGCTATAATGCCAGCGAAACGTCGATCCATCCATATTCTAAACCGCTTGTCCTGGTGAGGGTCGCGGCGGCAGCAGTCCAAGGAGAGTGGACCAGACATCCCTTTCCTCAGCAACAGATTCCAACTCTTCCTGGTGGATTCCCAGGCGTTCCCAGGCCAGCCGAAGGATATAATCCTTCCAGCGTGTCCTGGGTCGGCCTCTAGATATCCGCCCAGTGGGCCGAGCCAGGAATCTAACCCGGGTCTTCTTGCTGCGATGCTAATACGTCTCTGTCAATGTCATCCCGGTTTCCCCTTTGAAGCCGGTGGAAGACATTGTGCCGTGCCATGAATTACTGTTCGTTCGCTAATGCGGAGCACCTTTGCGGAGGCCGGGATGCACGTGCGGCCACGAGTCGACGGTGGCGATGGTGAATCGGGCGCTCACGACGCCGAGAAACTGTTTCTGTTTTCCACGCATTCCCAAAGTACGCGGCTTTCAAACAAAGTAATTGTTGCGCCATTGATCTCGCAGGCAGTCCTCCGCCCCCACGTGAGGCGTAAATGTTTCCCACATTAGTTCGGACGCTTATTAATGGCCTGCCCGATTGCGTTTGAGAATGACGGCATATTTTTGCTGATGAATAATAAATGCGATAATGCGGTTTCAGTTTGTTTTGCATTCTTGCAGCCGTCTGCGATGGACGAGTACATACATCACGTAAACTGACTGTTTAAACAATAAAACGTGTTCGCATTTTAGAATTGCTCTCAGGAGATTGTATCTCCAATGTGGGAGGCAAAACGTCACAGGGGAGAGATGAGGAACGCGAGATGCGGCTATCCCGAAAAGAACAGCTCCCGGGAGCGAAGTAATAATGATAATACAATATTAATAACGCGCGCGTATTCTCCAGGCGCGTTGCGCCCGTTGATTCGGAGGCGCGGAGCCTGGCTCAGTCTGTTCGTTGTGAGTCGGTATTTACAGATGTCACGCCTCGCTTCGACACAATGCGGCGGTTGATCACGGCACGTAAATCATTGCTTCCGTTAGGCGCGACCGGGAAGCGTCGTAACGCAAGAAGCGGCGCCAACACAACGCTCGGGTAACGCGCGTCACGTGAACCCCCCCCCCCCAAGACTAATTCAAACGCTCGACACGCGTGACCTGGCCGCACGCTATCGTGGGCCACGTAAAATTAACAAAGTTAATAATACTAATAATAATTAATAACCTATTTGATACTTCTATTTTATTTACTTGAAAAGTTTGATCTTTCATTGATGGAGTAATGTGGGTTTCTTAACCTGATAAATTAAAAAGATTTATGTTATAATAACAGAAATATAAGCTAACATATATTTTTACATCTATGCAAATGCATACAATTTTGTAATTTGAATAAGTAATAATCAAATAAAGACAGTTATTTAAATATGTTGAGTAGTTACATTTATACTGTCTTACAGTTACAACCGGCCCTTTGAGGGTAACCATAATGCTGATGTGGCCCAAGGTGAAAATGAGTTTGACACCCCTGCTGTACAGGATTAAGCGGTTTCTGAAAATGGATGGATGGTAACGACACATCAAAAGTACAACTTAACACAATACATTTAAGGTGTACCGATGTAGGTTTTCACGGTTTGATACGTGATAATTGCTTTCCAAAGCTGTTATTCCAGTGTAGCCGTGTCGAGCGCTCCTCCTCTCGCCTTTGCGACGTTTCGCCTCCAGCATGGCTATCCCAAAAGACCAGCTTTGGAAGGCAAAACATTTAAGAGCCAGAGAAAATAAATCACCAAACGCAAGATGAAATGTCTTTTAAATTATCAATTCAGTGGAGGAATTAGCAGTTACATGCCCGTTACTCACAATCGTCATCATCACAATCGTAGGGGGTCAAGGTAGAAGCGTTCACGTCGCGATCCCTGTCAGGTAATACTTGGTATTGCCTGCGAATTCTACCAAACACTTCGAGGCCGAGCTGAAAGACAACGATGTCCAGAGGCTGACCATCGTGCTTCGAAGAATCGCAAAGAAGAAGATCACAATCGTAGCCACATTCTTGAGCATCATTCACTGATGTCCACCTAGCCATCGACTCATTAATTTTACTCATTCCTGGGCGAGGAAAGAGGGGAGCGGTAGCTGGATCATTATATTCCTGCGTCGCATCTACATCAACCGCTATTGGTGAGCATTCGCCAACACGACGCCACGCCACCGATTGCACTTTCATTTCATGTTTCGTAAACGGCACATTCACACGCGCAAGGTAGCACACCGGGCTACTGCACTCACCGTCCATAAGTTGGTGACGAGTTGATAGCATTTGATTCTCCAAGTGGCGGCTCATCTCAATATCGCTCAGAAGATGATTCTGACGGACGGGAGTCGGAGAGAGAAACGCGTAAAGAAAAAACCACACGAACCTGTGATGTATTACCGCTCCGAGTCTTTTGATTCATTGCCTGTTCCGATGTGCAACGGACGTCGTTCTTGTGCTTTGCATTGCGGGTACTTTTATGTAAACGTTTTGATAAAGCTTGAAAGCACAAATGGACGTCTAAGCCATATGTCATTGTAGTAATCTTCACAGAGCAGCATAACCAGCTGCAGAAGCTTACACAATGCGCATTAGACATTTGAGAAGCGCCCACGTACTTTGTATGCAGTAACGCGGCCAGATTAGCGCCGAGAGGAAATATTACACGAAGATCCTGGGCATTGGTGGAGGAGTTAGAATGGGATGTGCGCGGGTGGCCCAGTGGTTAGCGCTACGCCGGGCTACAAATCTGGCTACCACCCGAGTTCGAATCCCGCCACCAACACCCAGTGACGATTTTCTGAACCGGTCCTGGGCCTCTCCCCTAGGTCGACTCAGCCTCAAATGAGTGCGGTGTGTAAACATTGCCAATGGGGAGACAAAGGCGGCCGGGCGTGGTGTTGGCCACCCACCCTTTCGTGTGCCGTGTCGGCCTTTGTAGGTGCTCGCTAACGGCACTTGCCCCTACAGTCTGTTAAGGCTACACGGGGGATCTTTGTCTTTGTCTTTGCTCCGTGGATCGATTCCTCGTTCACGGCCAACAGCATTGACGAATTTCCGGACTGGTCCTGGTCCTCCTCTAGGTCGACTCAGTCTCAAATGAGTTGCCAGGTGCGGCGAGTCTCCCTAGCGATTCACGACGGTGGCTCTTGAGAGCAGTTATTTCGGGACAGCACTCTCCCTCTCTCACCCCCGCGATGTTTCGCGGCCCACGTTAAAAGCATCAACGTGGCAGGCGAAACGCTATCCCGGTAGACACAGAGCAAAAGGCAGGGCTATACGCAGGATGGGAGGCCAGTCCATTGCAGGGCACTGGGTGCAACTTAAAAGGCCAATTAACCTTGGCAGCAGCAGCAGCGTGACTTTGGACCATGGGAGTTTAACCAGAATCCATCCATCCATTTTCAAAAACCGCTTAATCCTGTACAGGGTCACGGTGAGCCGGAGCCTATCCCGGCAGACACAGGGCGCAAGGCAGGGGTATACCGATGATGGGACGCCAGCCCATCGCAGGGCACCTGGGATAATTTACTCAGTAGGCCAATTAACCTGGCAGCATGTCTTTGGACGGTGGGAGGAAACCGGAGTGCCCGGCGAAAACCCACGCGGACACGGGGAGAATATACCAAATCCAGAGGAAGGGCACCCGAGCCGAGAGTCGAACCCAGGGTATACTTGCTGCGAGTGCACCGCGTGCGGGCGACTGTGCGGGAACAGAACGGGAGCAACACTCGTTCGCGAGAGACTCGCGTAAACTGCACCTTTTTCGACGCCAGCACAGCTTGTCTGCTGGTCGGCTGCTCGCAGCTGGAGCTCCCGTTGTTGTCTTGCGCAGGAAATTGAAATGCTGAAACCGACACGACGATTAAAGTCAATTATCTCAACGCTTGCGAGGGTAAACAACGACACTAATTACATTACTTAATAGACAAACAGCAACGTGGCCAATTTAGGCCGCGTTTATTATCTCAGTTAATGCCCATTAATTCCACGCTACGTCTTAGGAGGATGGCTGCGCTCCAAAGTCATACCGAACCGTAAATCTGATGGCTTTTCAAGTTCTACACCCTTAGCGTGCGGAGCAATTATTTTCAACTAAAAATGTCTTCGGCGCTCGGCCAACGAATCGCGACTTTAATTGGGCCAGACTTTGCGTGAGTGACGGCACGTGTCCCTCGAGGGGGAGAGACTGATCCCCGGCCAGAGGACTGTGGAATTATTACAGCTGGCTCTGAGAATGCCGATAACATCAAAATATATAGGAAGCAGTGTGTGGCAATATGACGCCGGCGAATCGCCTGGCTGCCTCCTCCGCCTTTCTGCGCTTTCCTCGCGCCTCTGAGTCCTTCTGTCGTCGTATAAATACCTTCGACACTGAATGAATACGTGCCACGCGTTATAAATGTAAATTATTTTAAAATAGTGCAGGAGGCGGCGGCACGGTTGCGCAGCAAGTGGAGTTGCCGCGCCAACTCCACTTGTCCATCACAGGGCACCTGGGGCAATTTTAATCAGGTGGCCAATTAACCTGGAAGCATGTCTGTAGACGGTGGGAGGAAACCGGAGAACCCGGAGGAAACCCACGCAGAACAAGGGGGAGAACACGCAAACTCCACACAGAAAGGCGCCCGAGCACGAGATTCGAACCCGGAGGCTTCTTGCCGTGAGGCGCAGATTGTACCACTGCGCCACCCTGCCGTCCAAAAATCACTGCGCAGAGAGAGCAGCTTACCAGCTTCCAGCTTGTGGAAGCCCTCGCGGTAGGGCAGCAGAGTCCGCCTCTCTCCCGTCAGCCTCTGCACCTGGCCGTCGGTGTCGCGCTGGGAGTCACGGCACCGCCGGGCATCGGCCCTGCTCTCCTCCAGCTCCGAGTCGTGTCGCCGGCGCTCGCTGTGCCGCGACCACGCGCGCGCGGGGACACGCGAGGTGACGAACGGAACGCTTTCGCGGTTTTTCAGATTTTGTTTTAATTGTTTCACCGAGGTGGTTGTTGTGTCGTGCATTTAAAAGGCCGGTGGTCCATGTTGAACCGTGTTGGTCGATTGTTGCCCCCCCCCGCCAATTGTTATTGGAGCAGAGTTTTAGCAGCCGGATGGCCTTCCTGGTGGACAACTTACTTTAGTCGGAGGGTCTTCAAATTGTTGTTTGGCTGGAACCTCCCCCCCGGATCTGTTTACCAAGTGAGACCCTAGCAGGAGCGCTAGCATCCAGACTCATTTCACCAAGGAAGACCCTAGCAGGACCGCTTGCCTGCACACCATTTCAACAAGGGAGACCGTAGCAGGAGCCCTAGCCTCCAGGCTCATTCACCAAGGGAGACCTTAGCAGGAGCCCTATCCTGCACACCCGTTCACCAAGGGGAGACCCTAGCAGGCGCCACTAGCCCTCCAGTCAACACAGCTCCTCCCCGCCACACCCGACGCACGTAACACGCAAACCTTCACGATACGGTTACGAGCCACAGGGATGGGGAATTTTTTTTTCCCCAACCGAGGGAAAAAAGAAAAAGTCAGCTGCAGTCAGTCTCGGGAACAAACGGGCGAGGCGGGCACTCGCTCGGCGTATAAAGCGAGCAGGCGAGCGGGAGAGCGACGCAGACGCCTGTGCAAACACGCTCGCTCGCGGTCCGACACAAACCCCCCTACCCCGACACACGGAACGCCAGCACAGCTGTACGTGCGTGATAATGGGCGCGCAGGTACAGCTTTATCGCGGATTTGCAAAACCGGTTGGCTGATTGAAGTTGCCGGAGCGGCATCCCCCTTACGAGGGAGAGGGGTGTTAGCCGGATAAGAAGCCCGGCCCCCTGTTCTCTCTGGCACCGCGAGCGCTGAGCTGCCCCAATTCCCTTTACTCTTTATACTAGGATGGGAAAGAAGAGAGTTTACGGCCGCTTTTCTCTGCGCTACTCTGGCTCTGCCCCCAGAGTTCAAACCCTCGAGTGTTCCCATTCTGTGCTCTTTAATCAGCTGATTAAGCCATAATTAAAGGGAAATCCAAGTCTTTTTGGTGTAATGCAGCCAGATTTTTTTCCCCTAACAATATCCTTTTTAAAATAAGCCACCAAAGGAATATGCCCTCATTAAAATTACCCCGGGCGCGCGAGCGAGGCAACGCCGGATCCATTAGCGCAATCGCAGGCGGTAATTTAAAGGTCGTTGGGATCGTCCGCTTCGTTATAACGGGAAGGGGGGTAAATATGCGGTTTTTCTATACCGCGATAGATCAAGGTAGTGGCGTTCACGTCGCGATCCCTGTCAAGTAATACTTGGTATTGCCTGCAAATTCTACCAAACACTTCGAAGCCGAGGAGCTGAAAGACAACGATGTCCATAAGCTCAACAGATGCCAGAAGCCCCCCCTCAGTTTGGAGCAAGAAGAGAGGCCAATGCCCGCCGCCTTTAATGCCGGCACTGACTATTATATCTCTAAATGTTGAAGGGCTGTCTGCAACTAAAGGAGAACTTGTTGCAATGGGAAACTGTCATATCACCATCACGCTTCGAAGAATCGAATCGAATTCGACCGCGATAGTTTACCTAACGCCTGATGATGCTTCCAACGTGGGAGGCGAAACGTCGCGAGGGAAAGAGGGAGATTGCTCAGTGACACGGCTGTCCCGAAAGAACAGCTCTGAAGGGCAACCATCAGTTTCCCTTCAGTCAGTGTTTTATTAGGGCTGTAAAGAAACCGTTGAGCTATGTAGCTCTTCTTAACAGTTGTCCAGCGGGGTGGGGTTGGCAGACGAAGGGCACAAGGCAAGGCTGTACCCAGGATGGGACGCCAGTCCATCGCAGGGCACCGAGAGGGAAGTTACTCAGAAGGCCAATTAACCTAGGCAACAGCAGCACGTGGCATTCAGCCATGCATAGACAGATAGAGTTGTATACTATCTGCTATCTATGTAGAGTATTGGCAAGTATGCTAAGTACTGTATATAAAATCAGAAGGTAATCGAACACCGAGGATGTACGATAACGTTTAATAATAATTGTATTTGCTTAATGGGTGTTACATATGAATAAATCAGGGTCCAATAGACAAAGATCCCCCGTGTGGGCTTAAGAGACTGCAGGGGCAAGTGCCGTTAGCAAGCGCTTTTCGAAGGCCGACACGGCACACGACGGGATGGGTGGCCAGCACCACGCCCGGCCGCCTTTTCCTCCCTAGTGTCGATGTTTACACACCGCACTAGGTACTCATTTGAGGCTGAGTCGACCTAGGGGAGGCCCAGGACCGGTTCAGAAAATCGTCACTGGTCTTGGGCCGTGAGCTGGAATCAAACTCGGCTCGCCAGGTTTTTAGCCCAGCGCGCGCTAACCGCTGAGCCACCGCTCCCAACAATAGCAGGGCCCATAACTCCAAAGACACACACTAATCACATACTCGGTTTTTACAAACGTGTCATCCATGGTTTTTTTTTTCAACAATCAACAAAGGGGCGGCTCCTCGTGCGTGCCAGAGCCCTCATCTAACGGCAGACAATTAACGTAAATTACCACTGGGTAAAAAGCCTGTTAATTTCATCTCTTTGGCGTAATTAACAAAAACAGCCACTGTGCGAGGCAATTATCATAAATAAACAAAAGCTTGGAGCGGTTAGCAAATACAGCGCCGGCTTGGATGTAATTATCACATTAATGCACTGGGGATTGTTTACATCTTTACTCATCTCATCCCCCCCCCCCCTAACAACGGCACAACTTCAAAATTGCACACTCGTATCTTTAGTGCACACAGCGCTTATGGAGAAGCAAATAATACTCTTCACAACAGATGGACGCTTTATGATGTTATGGGGGGGTTTTTTAGGCGGGTTTTTTTTTTTTCAGAGACCGGATTCTCACAACACAATTCAATCATTTTGAAAGGAGCGTGGACAAATGTAGGCGGCATTGCTGTTACAACACGAGTCCCAATGAGAGTTGGCTTGGCTTAATCCATCCGTGCGAAAGACTCTTGAACACGTGGTCTACACACTACTTTGTCATCTTCTAAAAACCTTCAAGTGGCTTCTTTTCTGGTCAAGGTTGTAGAGGACACAGAGGCCCTCACTAAGTGCCGAGAAGCACCGAAGAAGCTGTTATTGTTTTGAACTCTTCGGCGAAAAAATATTTTAAATTCTCGGGGAAACACGGCGCTACATTCCTCGTCACTCCCGAGATAAGCGTTTTTGTGCTTGTAATATATATACGGCCTGTTACAGCGCCCAACTGTACAGATGTACCCCCCAAAAAAACACAAGTGGGATTTACACAGGATCTAGAGGCAGCCAAGTCTCAAGATTCTGCACAGGAACAGTGGGCGACGTATCAGTGGGCCGCGAACGGACCTTCGTGGTCCGTGGAGACCAGACCCAAGTGGGCTTGAGAAGCCCTGGTCTTTTAGAAGTAGGGGGCCAAGAGTTAACTTATTCACTATTATTTACGGAACCTACATGCCACCGATACATTTTTTTTTTATCAGCGTCAGTAATAATATAGCTTCGTTTTTCTTTCTACGTCAAAGAGTGGTGATTCGGTAGCATAATTTAGAGACAAACAGAGCAGTCAAGCGTAGTTTTACGGGGGATTTTTCAACGTAGGCAAACCAGTTGCGATGTCACGCGCGCTTAACAGCCCCGGCGCTCGTCGTGTCCGTGTGGCTCGAGGGAGCAGGCCCTCTCTCACCTCTGGAGGCGCTTCTCACTCTCCAGCAGCTCTGCCTCCAGTTGTTTGATTCTCCCCGTCAAACTCTGCTCCTCTGTCCCGAAGTCGCTGACCGCGAGCTGTAGCTTTGCGACTTCCTCGCACCTCTCTTGCAGCCTGCGAGACACGTTTTAAAAGATCGTTTCGTTCGTGTGTTTGTTTTCTTTCTTTCCACGAGCATGTGTGCTTTCTGCAAGACTTTAATACCTTGTTAAAGGTGTCCGTTTGGTGGTTGAAGATTTTAACACTTATTGCCAGAAGTGGCAATAAGGTTAATTCGTTATCGGTACTCGCTTAGTACTGTACAAGGTCGGGGCGAGCCGGAGCCTATCCCGGCAGATGCAGGGCGCAAGGCAGGACTTTATCCAGGATGGGACGTCAGCCCATTGCAGGTTACTGGGCACAATTTAATCAGACACGGGCAAAACATGCAAATTCCCCACAGAAAGGCACCCGAGCCGGGTATCAAACCCGGGAGCTTCTTGCCGTGAGGCGGCAACACTACTCGCTGCGAGACGGGCAACCTCACAGTCAGAACTGCTCGATCATCCGAATGCGGCATACGAAGAGCCAATCCGAAGGTAAGAATTATCCGGCGTCAGTTTAGAAACTGGCTTCTTTACTGAATGAGGTAGAAAGAAGCGTTCACGTCGCGATCCCTGTCAAGTAATACTTGGTTTTACCTGCAAATTCTACCAAAGACCTCGAAGCCGAGCTGAAAGACAACGATGTCCAGACGCTCAGATGCCAGAAGCCCCTCAGTCTGGAGCAAGAAGAGAGGCCAATGTCCGCCTTTAAGGCCAGCACTGATTATTATATCTCTAAATGTTGAAGGGCTGTCTGCAACTAAAGAAGAACTTGTTGCAGTGGGAAACTGTCATATAGCCATCACGCTTCGAAGAATCGAATCGAATTCGAACGGAATGAGTCAAAAGGGGAGACCCGCGTCGCGGCTAGAAACACGTCCCGCGCCGAACAAAACTTTTCACCCGGCGTGAATATCCACACCCCCCGCCGCTCACCCGCCACAATCATCCGACGGGCCGCATGCCTCACCCCGTCACCGAACGCGTCGCTAACGACCACCAGCCTTAGTCTTCCGATACACTGATAACACAAGTTTAATTTGCAGGTGTTTTGATCCGAACGAAAAGTAAAGACGACAGCCCCGGCGGCCGCGATGCGCTGACGGGCCGCATTTATTTATCTTCCGTAAAGGCCTCAAAACCCCCGGTGTGATTATGACAGAAATTCCCACCCAATAGAGCCCATTATATCCTCCATCCAATTAAAGCGGCTTAATAGAAGCTCTCCATCCCCGTGCCTTCCCAATATTAATTCTTCATTAACATGCATCTATCCCAACAGGGACCTCAATCTATCTGATCTGCGCCATTTCCTGGCATCATGGACCGGCCCCTGAATAATTTAAACCTGTTTAGAATTTAATAATTGGAGGGAAATCCCGCCGGAGCGAGAGACAAACAGAGGTGTAATGGAGTGTCGAGTCACGGTAATGCTGCAGTAATTGGAACAAGCTGGCTCCTCCTTCAGCCTGGCAGCACAAGTTCAGGAAGAGAATGCGCACAGATTACAAAGATCCCCCGCGTAGCCTGCGCGGCCTGCTGGGGGCAAGTGCCGTTAGCGGGAACACGGCGCGCCGACAGGTGGAGGGCCGCGAAGAGAACGGCATGTCAACAACGAAAAAAAATAAAAGCCAAAGGAACAAAGACACGCTGCCAGGATAATTGGCGTACTGACTAACATTTCCCCAGGCGCCCTGCGATGGACTGGCGCGTCCCATCCTCGGTGTTCCCCTGCCTTGCGCCCTGTGTCTGCCGGGATAGGCTGCGGCTCACCGCGACCCTGTACAGGAGTAAGCGGTTTCTGAAAATGGATAGATGGATGGACGCCTGGCCGCCTTTGTCTCCCCGGTGCTGACGGTTCGCACACCCGCTTAAAGCCGGCGCGGTGGACACTGTGGATGTCGCAGGATCAATTCAATCTCCCGGCGCGGCATTTCAAACTAGTTTCTTAAATTCCACATAGGCGCCTGCGTGCGTGCGTGCGTCTGTTCGGAGTTAGCGGCGTTTCCACCACCTGGCGCGCCTGCTGAGCTGCTAGCGCCGCCGTCACCCCCGCTGTAAGGCACGCTGAGCGACCCGCGGAGGCGCTAAGCAAAGCAACGAAGCCGGAACCCGCCTCTGCCCACCCTCACAACTACCTCCCCCGACTCCAACGCTGCCCCCGCTCCTAGGGCTCCCCACTCTCGACGGAAGCAGCGATGTCGGAGCGCCGACGTACTTAGCGGCTGTCTGCCTCCTCTACGAGTGTCGTGCAGAGAGGGGGGCAGAGGGGGATACGGCCCCGGGCATTCGTTTCAGGGGGGGGGCATCCAATCAAAGAGTGAAATTAAACAGTCCCACAAGCCGGTGTGAATGTGGATCCGTGTTTTAATAAGCGAGGCCAGAGTAGAGAACCTGTTACGTGTAAATACTGTGCGTAATGCCGAGTAACTCTTTCGGTGCCCTGTCGACCACCGTCGACACGTTACAGTACTGCCTTGCAACTTATTTTATGAATTAAAGATAGTTCCCAAAGTTGTCTTCATTTCACGGTACTAGGCCCTATACTTGAGTCTTGGGGGCATACAATCAAGGAGTCGAAGTTGGCTCCGAGCTGAAAGACAACGATGTCCAGAAGCTAACCATCGTGCTTCGAAGAATCGCAAAGAAAGAAAGATCACCAAACATCTGCACTCCCCACTCTCTCGTCGGAAGCAAGTTTCCGCGAGAGACGTACTTAGCGGCTGTCCCCCTCCCGTCCTCCCCACCAACAACGCACGAATCCCACGACCCCCCAGAGTTAATATTCCCTCACGATGCAGCCGAAACTCATCGGGAATTCGGGCACGTAGAGGGACGCGGCGCCGGGGGGTGCAAGGGCCTGGCAGAGAACACAACACCCGTTGCCAAACACCGAGCGATCGCAGAAACCAGGAGCGGAGCCTCCGCGTGTCGCTCGCGACGCGGTCCGTCGCTAAGCCCGCCCGCGTGCCCAGGGCTGGTGATACCATTAGGCCAACTAGGGGCAGCCGCCTAGTTCGCAAGAAAAACAAATGTATATCTCAGAGTAGTTTCAGGGACTTTGAATTATATTTAGGATTTTTTTTTTAATTCACGTAGTTGAGGTGGTTCGGGCATCTGGTGAGAATGCACCCCGGAAGGCTCCCGAGGGAGGTATAACAGGCACGGTCCACTGGGCGGAGACCTAGAGGCCGACCCAGGACACGCTGGAGAGATTATAGCCGTCGGCTGGCCTGGGAACGCCTGGGAATCCCCCCCCCCAGGAAGAGCTGGAATCTGTTGCTGAGGAAAGGGACGTCTGGTCCACTCTGCTTGAACTGCTGCCACCGTGACCCTCACCAGGACGAGCGGTTTAGAAAATGGATGGATGGATATTCACGTAGATGCAATTTTGTATTTTTGTTGACAGCCTAACAATTTTTTTCTACAAAACATCTGTTTTTAAAAATTGAAGTTGGCAAAAAAAAAATGTGTTGTGGGTGGGGGATGCAAGTAGCTGGCCTTGCTCAGGGCGCGAAATAGTCTGGCGCCGGTCCTGCGCACGCCCCGCTCGGCGCACGGCGCACGACACTCACTTCTCGGCGACTCGATCCAGTTGTCCCTGGATCTCCTCGGCCTCGATGTTTCTGGCGGCAAGAATCGCACGTCGACGTCCAAGTGTTAACGCCCGTGCCGACGACGCCGGGTTGTGCGTGTGTGGTGTGACGCAGGACGCGAGGCAGGGCTGTACCCCGGATGGGACGCCAGTTCATCGCAGGGCACCGGGGGAAATGTAGTCTGTATGTAACTCATCTCATCTCATTATCGTAAATCGCTTAAATCCTGTACAGGGTCGCGGTGAGCCGGAGCTTATCTCGGCAGACACAGGGTGCAAGGCAAGGGCATACCCAGGATGGGACGCCAGGGTTTGAATCTCGGCTCGGGCGCCTTTCTGTGTGGAGTTTGTGTGTTCTCGCCCCTGTTCTGCGTGAGTTTCCTCCCACAACTTAAAAAAACACTCATTAATTATTTGGCCGATAACATCATAAGATGTATGAAGCAGCGTGTGGCAATATGGTGCCGGCAAAACCGCCTGGCTGCCTCCTCCGCCTCTCTGCGCTTTCCTCGCTACGCCTCTGAGCCGTTCTCTCGGCGAGTGAGTGCCTTCGACAGTGAATGAATGTGTCACGCGTTATAAATGTAAAATTATTATTATCATTATCAAACCGGGAACTGCCTGTAAACAAATGTAAGGTTTTGAGGCGACTGACCGGTTGGCGAGCAGGCGGCTGTAAAGGACGTAGTAAGGCACCGCGGAGCACGCGCTGCCGCCGGACAGGCCGCTTGTCACCTCTTGGCTGTAGACGTCATCTGCTCGGGCCACGCGGCACAAGGAGGCATCGCCACAACCGGTCGGGCACACGGCTGGATGTGCGGGTGTCGCAACACAAACTGCACTGTCAAAGTTGTCAAAAGAGTTTCATTACAAGACGCCTGGTGACGCCTCCAATGCAGGAGGTGAATCATCGCAAAGGCGACCTGGACACGGCTATCCCGAAACAGCAGCTCTTGAGAGCAATTCTCACACATCGAGCCGCGAAAAACCGACATCAACACGAGGGTTAATCCGTTTTCTTCAATCGAGCGACGTTATAAGAGCTCCGGGCGGAAAGGCGACGGGAGGGGATTCCTAAGTCGAGCAGTGCGAGGAGGAAAGCGGAAAGATACGTGTTTTGACCCGGAGTAAAGTGAGTGAGTGGGTGAACGTGTGAGTGGGTGAGTGGGTGAGTGTGTTGTTGTGATCCGCTGGGTGGTAGGTTGAAAGCCCTAAGGAGTAGACGAATCAGTGACTGTCTGGTGGACGGAATGTCCTCGACTGCCCATCTTGTTAATTTTTCTCGTTATAGCCGAGTCACGATGTCACGCCAGATCCCACAAACCTTGCTTATGCATACATCAATTTTCAGAAGCTGCTTAATCCCGTACAGGGTCGCGGTGAGCCGGAGCCTATCCCGGCAGACACAGGGCGCAAGGCAGGGGGGTATACCGAGGATGGGACGCCAGTCCATCGCAGGGCACCTAGGCCAATTAACCTGGCAGCATGTCTTTGGACGGGTGAGAGGAAACCGGAGTGCCCGGCGGCGAAAACCCACGCGGACACGGAGAAAACATGCAAACTCCACACAGAAAGGCCACCGAGCCGGGGAATCGAACCCGGGTCCTTCTTGCTGTGAGGCGGCAGCGATACCCACTGCACCACCGTGCCGCCCCCTTGCTTATACATTTTTTTTTTTACCCGATAACAACAACTTATAGTGAACATCCGGTTCGAGAGCTCCTAAAAAAGCCGCGCGATAATTATAAACGCGTACGGCGACGCATCATTACCCATAATTAGAACACACAACAGATCCGAGATGTGTTTATATCGCAGCAGCTGCTGCCGCTGCTGTGTTGTTTTGACGCGCGGTGACACCCGCGGCGCTAGCTGTGCGAGCGACCGCGCGCCGCTTGTTTCGACAAACACACGGAACCGCGGCGCCGTGGTGGCAACAACTTGGCACCTGAAACATCTGTAGATAACGGAGCGAGTGGTTTTTCTGTCGTTGCTGACATGCCGTTCTCTCCGCTGCCCTTGTGCAGCGCTCTGTGACCCTCGGGTGAAAGGCGCTCTATAAAATGCTATTATTATTATTACTACTGTATGAAGGTCGGGGCGGCACGCAGGCGCTTCGCAGCAGCGGGTGTTACGGGTGTTGCGACACCCGCACTTTTAAAACATGATTCATCTCCCCCCCACTTTTTCCTGAGGTAGTCTCATATCATATGAGACGACCTGTTGCGACACCCGCACTTTCACAGAAACATGATTACAACCCCCCCACTTTTTCCTCTAACACCCGCGGCTGCGACGCGCCTGGCGGCACGGTGAGTAGCGCTTCCGCCTCACAGCAATAAGATCCCGGGTTCGAATCCCGGCTCGGGGTTGCCTTTCTGTGTGGAGTTTGCACGTTCTCCCCGTGTCTGCGTGGGGTTTCGACGGGCACTCCGATTTCCTCCCACCGTCCAAAGACATGCTAATAATAATAATATTACAATTTATAACGCGCACAAATTGCTCGCCCAGCTAAAGCGAGACACAGATACTGAGGCGCGGGTTAATCGGCGGTTTGAATCCCAGGTGCCTTGCGATGGATTGGCGTCCCGTCATCGGTGTGCCCCTGCCTTGCGCCCTGTGTCTGCCGGGATAGGCTCTGCCTCAACGCGACCCTGTACAGGATTAAGCGGTTTCTGAAAATGGATGGATGGATGTAGGTACGCGTGTCCGCACCGAGGGTACCGGTTTCGAATACTTCACAGGCGCCAGATTTTTTTTTTGTGCTACGCAACGCGAAGGCTTTTTGTGTCCCGTCTCAGCCTCACTTCCCCCACGGTATATATTACTGTTCTGAAACTCAAACCGTATTTCAGCTTTAAAGTCACACTCGTGAACCGGCACCATCCGCTGCTTTTGTCCAGGGGAGAAATAATCCAGATCAAAGCGGGCGTGTCAGCAGAAAACGTCACCAACAAGAGACGTCAGAAGAACGTGTTACACGCTTGGAACAAGCTCGCCCGTGCATCGGGTACTCTGCTAGTATAATTTCTGGTATAATTTACGGTTGGCGCACTGCGCTATGAACCCGTTCTTCTTCTTCTTTGCGATTCTTCGAAGCACGATGGTCAGCTTCTGGACATCGTTGTCTTGCAGCTCGACCTCGAAGTGTTTGGACTGAGTTCAGTTCCTGCCCCCCCCCCATCTACCCTCTCTTCATCCCACCAGCAACTAACCAGCATCAACCACAACGGTTGGCACGTGCAGCAGCGGATGGATCATGGTTGGTGGTGCGAATGATGATGATGTAGACTGCTATATGTATTCCCAACAATGTGCGTTCTGGCCATTTGTTTTTCATAAATGGACTGACAAAAGGACAAAGCTTCCCCGTATAGCCTTAACAGACTGCAGTGTTAAGAGCTGTTTGCGAGCACCTATTGAGGGCCGGCACGGGACTAGCGGGGGTGGGTGGCCAGCACCACGCCCGGTCGTCTTTGTCTCCCTAGTGGTGATATTTTACACACGGCACCATGTACTCATTTGAAGCTGAGTCGACCTAGGGTAGGCCCAGGACCGGTTCAGAAAATCGTCACTGGTGTTGACCGTGAGCGGGAATCGAAATCAGGCCGCTGGGATTGCAGCTCCCCAAATACAGACTGAGGTCACACCTACAGCAGGCATGCAACCACCCATCAACTCGTCGATTAATATCAATTCTTATACACACGGCACGTGCATCGAATCACGTGTTTGAGAATCGAGCATTAACTTACTCACGAACAGGCGATGCTCGCGTTGCGTTTAGAGCAACGCAGAGTGCATACAACTATGAAACAGGAGACACGACAAAAATACAATTTTGAGAGCGATTCTCATACATTGAGCCGTGAAAACCGACTTCAAGGATATCGTTGCACGTCTACGCCCATCGTAATGATAATGTCCGTGTTAATAGGCAAATTACGTAATGAGGCCTGCGGGTTGAATGTGGCGCGTGTTCCTCGTGTTACGACGCATCAACTAGTATTGATTCTTCAGTTCACGGTACGTCACCATCATCATCAAATCCGATTGTTACTATGGTTGATATCCGTGCAATTCTTTTAGCGTCGGGCTCTCGCGAAGGTGCTGCGTTTCACAGACATTCTGCAACAGTTTCACAGTGGGGCGTCATGTTTCCGTTCGATCTAAGTTTTTTTCCCCCCATTTCAGTGACTTGCCAGTATCGAGTGTTCCTCGTCTCTCCTTCGTGTTGGAGGCAGCCAGCAACGCGGGAGGCGAAACGTTGCGAAGGAGCGAGAAGGCACGCTCAAGACGGCTATCCCAAAAGAGCAGCTCTTGACAGCAATTCCCACACAGTCGTCCCTCGCTTTACGATGGTCTCACAATATAATATTCTACATTGTTTGAGATTTTAATTATTGTCAGCTACTCGCATGTATGTTGTGTCGCAGGAATCCCGTAAAGAGTTTGCAAGCTCACTGGGTAGTTTTCTGCTGTAATAATAAACATCTATCTATATGATGAAATCGCCTTACGCTATACGCTCTATAAGAGCATTAGTATCGCATTAGGATCAAGTTTCACTTCACGATACGTGTCACGATATGGCTGCAACGGAAGCGTGGATGCCGCGGCAGCCAATCGGCGATGCAAACGCTTGGCGATTGGGTAGCTTCTCGGCCAATAGCAACTGTAGTTTAACCATCGCGCTTCGAAGAATCGCAAAGAAGAAGCGCTTCCAAGGTCTCGGAACAAATAAGCATGAAATAATGTAGAGTATTATTGGTCTCACTTTACGATGGTTTCACATTAAGATACGTGTTCTGGAACGGGTTAATATCGTGAAGCGTGGGACCACTATACTATGTCAGTAATTCATTAAATTCGGCAAAATTCAAACCGATGACACCAGCAAATTCAAACCGATGACGGCACGCAACAGGCCTTCATTCCAGCAGTAGATAGAACATGGCTGCGATTAGGAATGGGGTTCACGTGACGCCTGCAGCGAGCGGAGGATGGTTTAATTCTCCAGAACGTTACGAAGAGGAATTTTTTTTTATCGACTGACAGCCCTAAAATTAGGACAGTCCATCAAATCACTGCTGGGATGAATCACGAGGCTGTTGGCAGATTGTCTAACGAGGACTGCGAATGGAACGTCGCGCGTTTGCAAGTGAGCCGCACATCGTGCGTGTACAGCGTGCTGGCATGACGAGCACTGGTGTAGTGGTTAGAACACCGCGCTACAAACCCATCGACCCGAGTTCAATTCCAAACGCGGATGACCAATGACAACGTAAAATATTTGAACCTGTCCCGAGCCTCTGCTAGGTCGGCTCAGGCTTAAACTGGTATAATAATAATAATAATTTTACATTTATAACGCGCACATATTAATTCAACGTCGAAGGTACTCATTCGCCGAGAGAACGACTCAGAGGCGCGAGGAAAGTGCAGAGAGGCGGAGGAGGCAGCCAGGCGGTATTGCCGGCGCCATTTTGCCACACACTACTTCATATATATTACCTGGTGCAGGATGTAAACATTGCAAGCTGGGGGCATGAATGCCGGCCGGGCATGATCCCGGCCACACCAGGTGCTAGCTAACGACCCTAACAGCCCCTGAAAGGCCAAACGGGGGAATCTTTGTCATACTTCTTTTTTGTTTGGTCGGGATAGCGGGACTCATAACATTGCATTTAATAGGGATTATACTGATGCACGCCGTCGCTAAGGCTGTTAAATGACAGCATTGGCAATAAATGCTTTCACATTTCAAAAGATTAGTATGGGAGCCGCAGACAGGAATGACAGAGCGGCCAAAGGGCACGATTACCGGGGCACAAAAAGCGGCAGCTTTTTTATCCTGACATTCCATAACGACCACCAATATTTGCTCCGTGTCGTGCGGGTGAACTCCGCGAATTAACCTATATTTTCAAGGTCCGCTGCGGTGACACGTCAGGGAACTTTGCGGCGGCGGAGGAAATAAAATCGCCGCCAGGATTCTCCCCTCCCCGTCAAAATTCGCCCTCAATTCCGGGCTCAGGAACGAAATAGGCGCCTTCACAGTACAACTTTAAACATCTTAGCGCCTACAATGCAGCACTAATCTGCTTTATATTTTCTACGAACGGCCTAATGCTAAGTCTATTTTATTTTATATCCAGATTATATTCGCGATTTATTATTAGCGCCCGTATGCGGCGAGTCGGTGGAGGTGGGAGGGGACGGAATAAAATTGATATCGAAAAGCAAACGGACGAAATTAAAAATGGAGGGCTCCCCCTTCTCCACTTTCAAATGAATCTAACATGATTATACCATCGCCTACGGGGTGACCCGAGTGCTTACTGCAGGTTAATCCGGGCAAGCAGGTATGACAGGGAGTCAGTCTAATTCCTTATTTATTAACCTTGTACGGGGGAGAGCTCGCTGCGGATGGGAGCTGCGGTGCGTGGCTCGCCGACAGCGGGGCCTTTCGGAGCCGTGCCGGGCTGACAGCACGAGCGAACAGAACCACGGGGCAGCCCAGGCAATAGCCCCCCACCCCCCAATGACAGAGCGGCCGATGGGTGGCCATATGGCCGAGCGACGTTCGGCATACGGATAATTCCACAATAGTTTTGCAGTTGAGTAGTCAGTCAGTGTTTACTTAATTTATTGGCATTATTGGTCATTTTTGTGCCGTACAATACTGCGTGTTACCGGTTTACTTTGTGATTATGGTGAGGGTTGGGGTTTTTTCCTCGCACGATTTTACTGCTGTAAATTCGATGTGTAACCTTGTGATTTTTGTTTGTACTGATTGCGTTGATTGCATGGAACGTTTGTTGTGTCGCAGAAATCCCGTATCCAGAGCCTGCAAGCTCACTGGGTTTTTTTTTGCTGTAATAATCAACAGCTAATTTAAGCTGGAAGGAATCGTTCAGCTTTGTAGCTCTTTTTAACATTTATCCAGCGGAGAGGGGTTACATTAGAGAAAGATACACCAGTAGATAAAATCAACTTGACAAACGTAACTACAAATATATTAAAAAGGTGAACATCTAAAAATATTATAAAATTCCACTATATAGCATTTTCATGTATTCATGTACACAAGAATGCCTGTTAACTGTTTGGTGCTCCGTTAATAAATTCACCTATTAAATCTAAGACCGAGATTGCAGTCCATCGTTGCAACATTCATTGGGGGGAGGATTCAGTGCTCCTTAATCCAGAGTGGGAATGAGGGATGGCCTTATCATTGAATTTTGCCCGGGGCCCCACATTCACCAAAGATCGGCCCAGCGGGCCGAGACAGCCCAGTACCGCTCCTCACGCTGCTCACGCCGACGACGGGGAGCGGGGCGAGATCAGGCGTCCCTGCCCTGTCCAACAAATGAGAACATGACCCCTATTCCTCAACAGTGTTTGCTCAGTTCCCATGCCGCTCCAATCAACTGTGAAAACAGCCCCGCAGAGCATCGCTCTCCCGTCCGTGCAGACACCCGCCCGCCGGCAAGCCCGCCAGCCAGCCAGCCAGCCGAAAAGTGAGAGATCTGTGCCGGGATTTGCGAACCGCTTCTGCGTATTTGCACAAATTTATTACCTGCGGGGATGAGACGGGGGGGCGCCTCGAACTGGGGGAGCTAAACTTGTCGCGGTACGGACACTTGTTCCGCGCGAAATAAGAAAAATATTAAACTTGGCGCGCGCGCCAGTGAAAAGGCGCCTCGGTGTTTTGTCGATCCGCCTCTGGATTGGGGGCCGCCGTTTGCGGGAGATGTCCCCGGAGGGATGATTTGTCCGCGTTTCGCCACGCTGGTAAGTTTGTGGGTTGGGATAAAGGCGGGGAGCGGAGAAGTACGGTACAACGGTGGGTTTTTTTTTTGCCCGCGTGGCATTATGCTGCCCACCGTATCTCGGAGCCTCGCGCGGCCCGATGGCAACCTGATGTCACCCGTCAGCTTTGATCAATTGTGGCCAGTTTACTGCTGGGTGTGTCCCTGAAAAGCAATAACGTTGAAACATAATCGATTGTTTAAATTGGGTTGAGCGGCCCTTCCTCGTGGATCGTGACCTTATCGTGGTGGAGGCGTTTGGATGTTCCAATGAACCCCAGAGCTGTGTCACCTAGATTCTAGCACTCCTGCTAGGGTCTCCCTTGGTGAACAGGTCTGGCTGGAGATTCCAGACAAATAACGATCCGAAGACCCTCCGACGAAAGGAGGTTGGCGACAGGAAGGGCATCCGGTCGTAATATTCTGCTCCAGTAAAGAGCTTGCAAGCTCACTGGGTATTTTTTCAGCGCTTCTTCTTTGCGATTCTTCTTCATTGCGATTCTTCGAAGCACGATGGTCAGCCTCTGGACATCGTTGTCCGCTGTAACAATAAACATCTATTTATCGGTACCCCCCCTATTGGGGGGCAACCGGCCAACTCAGGTCAACCTGGACAGCGGCCGTTTAAACCAGCCACAGCATATTTGGTTGTGCCCTATCGAGGTTGAAGTCCTGCGTGGACCTCGAGATTCAATGAGATTAGATGTTATCCGGGTGAATTGACCACATCTAACACCGTAATTTAATACGGCGTTCGTTTAACGTATAATTAATTTAGTGAAATAAGTGGCCGCTTACATCACCTATATATTATTAACAGCAAGTGTACCGCGACAAAAAAGTGCCGGTCTTAGCAGCAGCAGCATTAGCAATATCATCAGCAGAAGCAATATTTGCAAAAGCAGCATCATCATCATCAGCATCATCAACAGCTCCCCCGTAAAGCCTTAACAGACTGTAGGGGCAAGTGCCGTGAGCGAGCACCTACAAAGGCCGACAAGGCACACGAAAGAATGGGTGGCCAACACCACGCCCGGCCGCCTTTGTCTCCCCATTGGCAATGTCTACACACCGCACTAGGTACTCATTTGAAGGTGAGTCGACCTCGGGGAGGCCCAGGAGCGGTTCAGAAAATCGTCACGGGTCATAGCCGGGTTTGTGGCCCAGCATAGCGCTAACCACTGGGCCACCGCTCAATCATCACCAACATCATCAGCGGCAGCGTTAAACTTAAGATGTTTAAGGAATCCAGCGTTTGGCAGGTGCAGCTGCTAACATTGCTGCAAAAACCCGTTCACGTAGAGCCGCCTAATTCAGTCATTAAAGTCAATTATCCGCACCTGGCGAATTCACCTCGAAAAATCCCACGCTCCCTCCTGGCACCGTGTCTCAACTGCTCTCTGATCCTTTGCCAGGGACGCCGTAAACACTCGGAGCCCTCTGCCGTTATTTAAAATAAAATAAAAAAAAAAACACCATCAACAACAATAATATTACAATAATAATAACAGCAGCTGCAACGATTTACGGCCTTTCTCAAGCCGCTTCTGGATCAAGGCCGCCCCCACGCCGCATGGGTCAGTGGGGGTCGATTGACCATACTCAGTGGCGTGACCATACTCAGCGACGGCCCCGAGCATCCATTTCAGGGGGGGCATCCAATCAAAGAGTGAAATTAAACAGTCACACAAGCTGGTGTGAATACGGATCCCTGTTTTAATAAGCGAGACCACAGTAGAAAACCTGTTACGTGTAAATACTGTGAGTAATTCCGATTAACTATTTCAGTGCCCTGTCGACGCTGATCGACATTATTTTTCATCATCCACTCTGCCCTGTCGACGACCGTCGACACGTTATATTTAATTTGAATCCAAAGTTTACTTCATCTGTTTTTACATATTTAAGATGTCTTCCTTTCTCACATTTCTCAGTACTAGGCCCTATACTTGAGTCTTGGGGGGCATACAATCAAGGAATCGGAGTTGGCCCCGGGCTTCACCAAACCTCTGCACGCCACTGACCATACTTCACCCATTCTGGTCAGTGCGGGAGAGAGGAGAAGGAACGCTCGACACGCAAAACAAAAACACTAATTAATTATTTGGCCGATAACATCGCAATATATAGGAAGCAGTGTGTGGCAATATGGCGGCGTCAAAACCGCCTGGCTGCCTCCTCCGCCTCTCTGTGCTTTCCTCGCTAGGCCTCTGAGTTGTTCTCTCGTCGAATGAGTACCTTCGACAGTGAATGAATATGTGCGCGTTATAAAGTGTAAAATAAAAAAACGTTATTATTATTATTATTGACACGGCCATCCCGAACGAATGAACCAATGGATCCATCTTTACAGGAGTGATCGCAAAACACCCTGTTACAGATGGAGCCGCGGGCACAGCTAATGCATTAGCTCCGGAAAGCCTCGGTTGGAATTGGTCGGTGGCACCGAGCACGGCTTGTGCTGAGCAGCTGGTCACACAGGAGGGGACCGATAACGAATAAAATCGTCTTTACAGCAATCACCGAAGGAGCTCGTACAGACGGTCACCCGTGGGCACGGCTAACGCATTAGCCGCCCTCGGCTTCGGCTGGAAGTGGCGCCGACCACGGCCGGGAACTGTGTAGCTGGACGCGAAGGACGCGGGACTGATAACAAGTGCATGAACTTTACGGGAGTGATCTCAGAACCCCGTCATAGCCGCGTTTGTGGTCCAGCATGGCGCTAACCACTGGGCCACGAAACTGAGTTCCCCAACACGTGAAAACCTATCGGTCAAGTTAGATCGATTGAACGGCCATACAGCCAATCACAGCCATTTGACCAACCCACGAGGCCAGCAGGGCGGGATAAGTAAACAGTTGAAGTACGGCACGTGCGGGGGGCCGAAAGCGGGCAGGGGGGTTGCGGTGCTCATGTGCCACCCCTAGAACCCCCCCAAACTTATAAAATCGCCCGGCTAGAGACGTTCCCGCGGCACCGACCGACCGCCGCGCGCGGACCCAGTACCGTGCAGCTGGTCTCGCAGGAGGCGCAGCGCGGGGCCATAGACGCCGAGACGGGGCAGCAGCTCCTCGACGATCTGGAAGGAGAGCGCCGTGCGGCCCTCGCTCGGCTCCTGCGGCAAGCCGGCCTGCCGCACCAGCAGCTGCGTGGCTGCGCCCAGACACAGTCATCGTCAGCAATGTCACCGTGGTCATCACTGCACTTCGAGGCCGAGCTGAAAGACAACGATGTCCAGAAGCTGACCATCGCGCTTCGAAGAATCGCAAAGAAGAAGAAGACTGCCGTCGTTGTAATAATAATAATTTTAAATTTATAACGCGTGGCACATATTCATTCACTGTCGAAGGGACTCATTCGACTAGAGAACGACTCGGAGGCGCGACAAAAGCGCAGAGAGGGCAGAGGAGGCAGCCAGGCGGTTTGCCGGCGCCATATTGCCACACACTCCTTCCTATATATTAGGATGTTATCGGTCAATTAATTATTGAGTATTTTTTTTAAGTTGTGGGAGGAAACCGGACAGCTCGGAGGAAACCCACGCAGAACAGGGGGAGAACACACAAACTCCACACATAAAAGCGCCCAAGGCGGGAATCGAATCTGCTCGGGCAAGACCATTATTTCTGTGAGGCCCAGATTTTACCACTGCGCTACGGTCATTATCGTCACTAATTGGCTGCGTCGGGTGGAGGCGGCTTACGACACTTATTTTTTTACGTGACCTAACCCATGAAAGGGATATGCTACGGACAACATGGGTCACGAGAGCCTTCACGTGCTAGCCTCCACCTAAATGCACGTTTTCTCCAACTGCAGTGCTCCTAATTGCTCACGCTCAAAAATAATAAAAAAACAAATTGGCACAATAATATCACCGATTAAAACAGGTCCGCTACGCGCACGATGCAAACGTTTAACCCTACGTGTACGAACCCGTTATAATAATAATATAATAATAATAATAATAATCTACTTTTGTAACGCGCGGGTTTTTTCCGGGCGCGTTGCACCCGTTGATTCGGAGGCGCCGAGCCCTGCTGAGTCGGTTTGTTGTGAGTCGGTGAAAAGGTGACTTTTTAGGAGTTTTTTGAAGGCTGTAGAGGACTGTGTTTGACACAATAGGTGTGGCAGGCTGTTGCAGGTTGTGGTTGCCGCAACCGAGAATCGGCGTTTCGCGAAGGTTGTACGTGAGCGCGGTGTGTGGAGTAGGTGCTGTGATGAGCTGCGCAGATCCGTGCCAACTGTACGCAAACCACAATTTGTCTTTGGGCAAACGGGAAACGAACAACGCAGATCGGATGAGACGGTGTCAACGAGACGGTACGAGACGGTGCGAGACGGTGCGAATCGCACCAAAAACAAATGGATCCTCGCGCGAAATCGCGACCGCGAATCGCGGGGAATTCATCGTTCGCTCGGTAACGATGGCGCGTGTGGGTTGCTCGGCACAATACCACTTGCGTGTCGTTGGAAGTCTGGATCGATGTTAAGCCGCACACCGCGACTGACAAATCCTCTGTTTCCAGGAGCAGAGCAGGCGAGGCTTGTCAACACTTTTAAAAATAGGCCGTGTGGCTGATACCTCATTTATCCTGCGGTTTCACGGGCAACTCGCATTTTCGTCTGGGGGGGGGGATATTTCCAAAGGCTTCCGCGTGTGTTTTCCCTCCAACGACAACACGTGTGCAGTTTAAGAGCTGTGGAAACAGGATAAGCTTCACTACTTCATTCTAAACTGTATCAAAGAATGTGACAGCATCTAATGACTTGCATTCGGGTGAAAAATTGTCTATTACAGGCCTGCACGGAAATCTTTTTAGAGGCATATTTTATATATACAGTACTAGCAGAGTACTCGCCCTACGGGCGATCTTGTTCCGAGCATGTAACACGTTCTCCTGATAGCTCTTGTCGGTGACGTTTCTGCTGGCGTAGTAAAGCAGCTCAGCTGTGCATTTTGTAACCCGGCTTCATTTAAAAGGAGTCTCTTTCTGCAGCGGCACATCGAGTTAACGTGCGTTTGCTCGATCGGGTGAGACTTCTCGCCACTAGAACAGTCTCATTTGCAAGAGGCGCCTGAAAACAGGAAAAGGCCACCGTGGGAATTGAACTCATGAACCCCTGCGTTTTACAAAATCAGGTTTCCGGGTTCGAATCCTGGCTCGGGTGCCGCCTTTCTGTGTATAGTTTGCATGTTCTCCCTGTGTCCGCGTGGGTTTTCGCCAGGCACCCCCGATTTCCTCCCACAGTCCAAAGACATGATGCTGCATAGGTTAATTGGCCTGTGGACTAAATTGCCCCTGGTGCCCTGTAATGTACTGGCGTCCCGTCCTGGTTGTGGCCCTGCCTTGCGCCCTGTGTCTGCCGGGATAGGCTCCGGCTCACCGCGACCCCTGTAGAGGTTTAAGCGGTTTCTGATAATAGATGGATGGCACCACCCTTCACGCGCGGAAGCACCTGGGGATCTGGAGTCCAGGATAGACAGCGCACTCTCAAGGTCAGAGCTTGAACTCCCCTCGTGCTCCATGGGTCAGGAAGGTCACTCGCACCTTCACAGTCCGCGTCCCTGTTGAATGTAACCTGGCGGAAACAGGGAACGAAGAAACAGCAGTCGCGATACTATTGTGAACTCGGCACGTAGGCTTTCGTAGATACTCGTAATCAAGGCAATCGGTTTTCATTTAAGCTGGAAGGAAGGGTTGAGCTATGTGGCTCCTTTTAACAGGTTGTCCAGCGGAGATGGGTAAGCAAGTGACAACATCTTAGGGCACCGGGGGAAATTTAGTCGGGACGATTAAGCTAGATAGCAGCATGTCTTTGGACCGTGGGAGGAAAATGGAGTGCCCGGCAAAAACCCACGCGGACACGGGAGAGAACGTGCAAACTCCACAGGGTAAAACTCCCGAGCTCGACACGGCTGTCCAAAAAGAACAGCCCTGAAGAGCAGCCATCATGAATCGAGCCGTGAAAACCTTTGTAATTAGATTGTAACAGTATCTCCGGATTGTCGGCGTTATACAAAAAATGGAAAGTGCCGACAACTATCCTCTCTCAAACACCCATTAGCACCACTCCGTTATGGGATTCCACGTATAAATAGATCTATATTTATATTTGTCCATCGACCTATTGGCTCACGAGACCAATATTATCAGCAGCGTTTGTTTAAGCAAGCACAACGATGGACAGGTTTTAACTTTCTGGGTCTCAACAGCAGTCAGGCTTGTGATGGTTGGCTCTTCAGAATCGAGCCGTGAAAACCTACATCAGTACAAATAATGCTGGGTTACAAACGTGATTGCTACAAACAGTCCATGTAAACGACAGGGCCCTGTTCAACACAAAAAGCAATTTTGTAGAGGTTTTGCAGGCGATATTTTCTCAAGCGCGCCGCGTCGCCAATCGCTAACACGCAGATACAAATGTGCCAAACGCTACTTTAAGCACGTTTAAATAAAGGAGACCACCACTTTAATTTCGCCCGTTGGGTTAGAAGCAACGTCACGCACGAGGAAACCGGGGGAATGTTTTGAATTACGATAATCGCTCGCGTACGCCTGAAGCCCATGTCCACTCGGCATTGACGTGGAATTTTTGCAGATTTTTATTTTCTTACTGGTTGCAGAAATTTCAGATTTTCCGTACGGCAAGTAATATTTTGAGAAACCCAAGTCGCGTTTACCAGGAAGTCTCCTTCGAAGGAAGGCGTCTGTTGTTTTCCAGCGCGGTGGGGAAACGGAAGGCGCTTACAGCACGCATCGGTCAGGCCGCATTTGCTTCAGCGCCGGCGTCTCTCCGCCAAAACAACAAGAGACATTTAAAGGCACGATTGTACCGTAAAACCTGCTAGCATGCACCACACCATTGCCGCACTCTCGAACGCTCGTGCGAAGTTGGATTATTACAATCCTTCATTC
This sequence comes from Geotria australis, assembly GCA_036362915.1. NCBI lineage: Eukaryota > Metazoa > Chordata > Hyperoartia > Petromyzontiformes > Geotriidae > Geotria > Geotria australis. The sequence continues at coordinate 5,427,014 of JAZEWU010000012.1, forward strand.
GAGAGAGCGACCGGGATTCAGAATTGGCATTTATCCAGCGGCGGATTTGATCGCAGATGACGACTATGACTATTGTCACTGCAGTGGCAAAAAATACAAAGCACTCAGCAAGTGGATGTTAAAAGCAATGCAGCGCAACAATTAGCACTTATTTATGATGCTATAAAAAAAGAAGCACCGCACGTTAATTTCGTAATTATGTACAACTGAAGTAATAATTCTAATAATAGTATACAGTTGCCTTTGCCAGCCTACTGCTGGGTGAGGGCCTTCCCACCCCAAGTCCATTATAGAGGTTGTTTGATCTCGCTTCAACACGCTGGTCAGTGCAGGCGGGTCAAAGGTACGAGGTCAAACACCGGCTTAGTTATCCACTTACCCGTGGCTGGGATTTGAACCCCAGTTTCTGACTTAAGTCCTTTAAATTATTATTACTATTACTTAATTGAATTTGTACTGTAATGCGTGTTGTTCGACAAGCAAATAAACATGTGCATGAGAATGTTTTTCATCACGGTGTGTATTTATGTAACAATCCCCCTATGAGTTAACACAAACTGTGGCGAATTTGAAATGAGTTATTATTTTCCGAAGTTAAAACAAAAAACACTTAACTGCCCCGGCACAAAACACATATTAACAACGGTAGTGCTTTGACTTTGCCGTAAACAAATTCTCGAGAAATCGCACAATTAAAATGTAAACGCGCTGCGTTGCGGATTTCGGAGAAGAGGGTGAAAAAAAAAAACGATTTATGAATCCGGATTTTGTTTATTCACTGCCACGTAATTTTCCGGCTCACAGATTCGTGAGTGGCAATGTGTGCGATGGTAAGTCGGCAGATTACGGCGCCCTTCATCGCAGGCCACGTTCCCACCGCCGAATCCAACATCGATGCATGCAACTAACGACGATAAAAGCGAGAGGTAATGAAGAGGAATTGGGAGCGAATGAAAATGTAAAAAAAGGAAAACCGCATCATCGTGTTAGTTTTTTTTTTTAAATAGGAATTTAACTGCAGTGCCGGATCGAGATTAGGATGTGTAGAACCACGGGGCTTAATTTCTCACCGAATATTTTCACCGGTCGCTGGTTGCGTGTAACAACCGGCCACAGCCGGAGCGAGATTATATACGGGATGTGGTGTGCCGGGCGGATGAACGCCTTCCAGGTCGGTGACCTGGACGGACTCGGCTAAGTTCAAGGCATCTGTAGAAGACCGTGTGCCATGTGCAAGACAAGGGGTAGGATGTGTGTCATGTACGAAACCAGGATTCTGCAGCGAAAAAAACTGACCAGAGCCCGACAAGCAATATGATGGTCCACAACATTTGTTTTACAGAAGAGTTCCCTATGACGATTTAGATTTTTAATATTTAACCTTGCCGGTTCTGCCGCCAGTTACATCGCGTAATCGTGGGAGATCGTGACAACTTGGTGAGGGATTCATCTAGCAGTGGATCGAGCGTGGCTGCTGATGATGACGACAACCATGACGGTTGGTGAAACGTCAAGCATTGATTCACTCTGCAAACTGGAACGATTCGAAGTCACGATTCGATATGTTCGTGGAATCTGTTCGTCTAGTATGCGTTTGTAATGTCGTTTGCTCTGTCGCCTTTAACGTAACATCGCCGACAACATTTTCACCCGATCTGCGTACGGGGTAAATAATCACGCGTCGCGAGCACCGTTAATCTTGAGCGGGGAGGCTCGCCTTTAATCGATGCTTCATCATTTCCGTAAAGAGCTTGCAAGCTCACTGGGTATTTTTCTGCTGTAATAATAAACATCTATCTATCCGTCTATTAGACAGCAGCCAGAGCCTCGCCACACGGCCACAGTGCCGCGTATTTAAAACTGACAAAGGGGTGGGGGGTGGGGGAGCCAATCTGATTATGAACACCGGTGTTCTGTGCAGAGTATTTATATGCCACTAAATATGCTTAGGATTCAACACGGAGTGTGTGTTTTTTTTTCTCTTCTCTTTTTTTCCCCCTGGCTCTTTGAAGCTTTTCAGCACTGTATTTATCCAGGATTTTGAGAATCCCTGTACCTTAATGTCAGCGGCATTGCGAAACCAATTGTGAGTGGCGCACCAGCTGCTGAGCCCCGTGCGCGTGTATCCGCAGCTGGACGGAGCCAGATACGCGGGGGGCAAAATAACAAAAGCCCGTCAACAAACGCCCGTGGCCCTGAACGCACAAACAGGCGACGTTTGCGGTGATGGCCCCATTTTTTTTCCCATAACGGTTGATCTCTCTCGGCTCTGAAGAATGTCGTGCGCCCAGAACATCACCTCCTTTAGGTATAGTTTCCCGTGACGGAATTGTTACTGATGAAGGCGGTGAGATCTGTTATTCGCGCTCGTTAACCGCTGCCAACGCAGCGCCACGCGTTCTGTCGTCGGATATAATAGTAATAATAATAATTTTACATTTATAACGCGCACATTTTCATTCACTGTCGAAGGTACTCATTCAACGAGAGAACGACTCGGAGGCCTAGCGAGGAAAGCGCAGAGAGGCTGAGGAGGCAGCCAGGCGGTTTGCCGGCGCCATATTGCCACACACTGCTGCCTATATATTATGATGTCACTGGCCACAATAAATCATGAGTGTTTTAATTTAACTTGTGGGAAGAAACCGGAGGAAACCCATGCGGACACAGGGGAGAACACGCAAACTCCACACAGAAAGGCGCCCGAGCCGAGATGCTAACCCGGTGCCTCCTTGCTGTGAGGCAGCAGTGCTACCTACTGCTCCACCGTCCCGTTAAAATGGAAGGGACACACGCGTGCCAATAGCGACAGACAGACGCCTTGCACTTCCCGTAGCTGCCGGTGACTGTCACCGGCAAGCCACATATATCGTTGCGTGTGCTTGCGTCGCTCGACGGGTTACTCGACGCAGCCGGGACGCAATGTGCAGCATCAGCGAGTGCAACACATGACACCAGGGGCATTGCTAATTTGGTCACACCGGGTTGCTGCCGCCACTAAAAGCCATCTATAATTATCTGGGTGCGGGGGAAAAGCAGAATTTGTTTTAATGTAACTAAGTTTGGTATGAAATACGGTGGCCTCACGATACGATGAAATCACAAGACGACGGAATCGGCGGGCACTCCTTCCACAGGCCAAAGGCATGCTGCTGCATCGGTTTAAGGTGCGGTCTCCCGGGACTCCGTCGTATCCTCGCACCGTCCTCTACCCAAGTCCTTTATGGACAGACTGCTGTCGGAACCCCGTGGCGGGGGACCCGGCAGCGTGCACCGTTTTACGCGTATCCATCCTCGTCGCTTGCACTCAATAAATTGGACGACTGAAACACCGGTCTCTGTTGTGTTAGTTTCCTTCGCGTTCCGACGGGCTCGTAAACACTCCGGCGCTCGCAAGTCATACAGCAGTTACCGCCATCCAGCAGTGGAGCCGCACCCTCTCCCGCTCTGCAACCCTGCGCTCTGAAGCCCCGCTTAGAAGAAGAACCTCCTCTCGCTCTGTGACTCTTGTTTTTATACCCTCTCGTACCGGAATTTCCAGTTCTCTTGCGTAACGCAGACAACCGAGGGCGGCAGAAATTACCTCATGATCCGAATTGGCACTCCCGGCTCAAGGGCACTCCACCTCTTCCAATACCGGCTAATTGCAAGCGTCGGCTCGTACATTTTATGTTTCGAAATAGGAGCGTGGATGGTGCAGCTGCCATTCAGCAATGCAAACGTCGCGAAGGAGGAACGCTCGACGCGGCTATTCCAAAAGAGCAGCTCTGTACGGCGATTCTCAGACATCGAGCTGTGAAATACCCTACATCAAAACCTGCATCAACACAGAGGTTATTTATCCACGGACGCTCCACCATTGCGCGCGATGAATGTTTAATACATTCGGTAAAGATCCGGCGTAATATTTTGAGATGCACGTGTACTATATTTAGCATGACAAGCACACACATGCCGTGCAGCTGGTTCACACTAAACTGAGCGTGACGCCAGTGTTACGCCTCGTGTTTACAGCGCCTGAGCCAGCAGTGGAAATTCCACATTCCTATGGTGGAGGTGGAGAAGTCCATCTAAAAGACCACCAACTGTACTGATGTAGGTTTTTCATGGCTCGATGCATCAGTATTTCTCGTAAAGAGCTGCTCTTTCGGGTTAGCCGTGTCGGGCGTTCATCCTTAATCCTTTGCGACGTTTCGCCTCCCACGTTGGAGGAATCATTAGACACCTGATGATTTGGTAATGATTTGGTAAAAAAAAAAACTGTCTGAAAATATCTGTCTAAAATTTGTCCAAGTGCCCTCACTCTATTTTATTCGGAATGTATTAAGTTTTCATTACAACTTAGATAAAAAAAAAAGCAAAGGCGGTTATTAATCCATTACACAAAGGAAAAGTTGTTTCATTATCACGTCAGTAATGCTGTGCCATTGTCTGACCTCTCCCATTTTCTATAATGAGTCATTTAAAAACACCATTTATTTCAGGAAAACAGTGCCAAATGTGTATTGTATTCTCCTTTTATTAATGCAATTAAACAATTCCACAACTTTATCATTAGCCATAATTTTTCCACCACCGGATGAAGGCCTTCCAACGCCATCTCTCACAGGGCTGTCATGGAACAAAGCGTTTAAGGTCTATACAGGGGTCGATTTCATAGCTCCAACATCATCTCAGGTTTGTTATTATAAGCGGTGGATTATGTTATATTATGAATAGTCATGGCAGTGATACCTTCATCCCCATGTCCGGCGTGGGTTTTTACCGGGCACTCCGGTTTCCTCCCACATTCCAAAGACATGCTTCTGCATAGGTAAATTGGCCTGCTGACTAAATTGCCCCCGGTGCTCTGTGATCGACTGGCGTCGCATCCTGGGTATAGCCCTGCCTTGCTCCCTGTGTCTGCCGGGATAGGCTCCAGCTCACCGCAACCCTGTTCAGGATTAAGCGGTTTATGACAATGAATGAATGAAAGAAACTACAACAATTAACTGTTTTTAAACATTTATACCTCTAAAATGTAACCAATGTAATCACTGAAGTGGCAGCAGTGTTAAAGAAGTGATGATGATGCTCTATCTATAGACTCTCACCTGGTTCAATAAGGGACGTCAATCAGCCAAGCAACTAACGTCCCACAAACCTGAAACACAGCAAAATTGGGGGCTTAACCAGACATCGCTTTGCAAATTAGTTGAACCTCAACGGGTTCACTCTCTCACATTGAAGAAATGAAATCAGTCAAGAAAACGGACACTTTCCTTGCCAGACGAGCAAAATGTGATTTGGCCAGAAAAAATCCCCCATATTACTCAGCAATGCCTGTTTTATTTTTGGTTAGAGCTATTTATATAATTCAGACCCAGTCATCTCTATAAATAGCACGCTAAATATATACACACACACCTGTACACTCTACCAGAGCAGGCCATATTGTGACTGCAAGAAGTTACTTCTTCTTCTTTGCGATTCTTCGAAGCACGATGGTTAGCTTCTGGACATCGTTGTCTTTCAGCTCGGGGCGTCAAGGTAGAAGCGTTCACGTCGCGATCCCTGTCAAGTAATACCTGGTATTACCTGCGAATTCTACCAAACACTTCGAAGCCGAGCTGAAAGAAGTTACTGAAGAACTTGCAACAATACGCTCGCCACGGCTATCCCGAAAGAGCAGCTCTTGAGAGCAATTCTCAAACATCGAGCTGTGACAACCTACATCCGTACAGCACAGACTCGACGAAGTAGGCTACAAAGTTCGACTCAGCATAAAAGATAAAAACAACAGGTCAATCACAAGGTCGGTATGTGTTGTAAACGCACAACTGTAACAAAGATAACACAAAGATCGCCCGTAAACCTCAACAGACTGTAGGGTCAAGTGCTGGGAGCGAGCTATTAAGGCCGGCACGGCACACGACGGGGTGGGTGGCCAGCATAACTGTAACGCACATCAGAGCGCACGTATCTAGATGTGACTGAATGCGGGTGTGGATCAAACGTATGACTCAACTAGGTGGGCAACATCGTGTTGAAGAAATGGTGCAAAACGTGACTCAATAATGAAATGCAACATAATTACTTTGCCACACGCGGACAGTTTTATTGCAAGCTCACTGGGTATTTTTCTGCTGTAATAATAAACATCTATGAGTATACCTTCCATAGTACCTAATACACCAGCACCATGAACAGTACATACGTGGCCGTGTACTATATTGTATACAAACAATATAAACACATTATACAAAACGGTACTTCGGAAATGGACTAAACAGTAGCAGACATAGAATATGTGTGGAATATCACATAAACGTTGCTATCCTGAATTACAGTCCTGTGTAGTCTACCGGCAATATACATGACTCTTTAAAACACAGACTTACGAGCATTACAGCACATAACCTGCACTCGGTCTACTTAGCTTTAAGAGCTTACACTGACCTGCATTTACACATTATGCATTTCAGTATACAACAGTCCAAATCGTACAGGACTTAAGCAACGACACAACGTGAACCAATCACAACAGACTTATCATCACGACCGCTAATTATTCCCACCGTTATAACAACAACAGCAACAATGACAAAGAAGAAAATATATAAGATTTTTTTAAAAATCAGAAGTCGTGTTAAAGTCAACCTTGGCGTGATGCTGCAATGCATCAACAAACGCGGTCTCCATGAAAACAGGGCGCGCGTGGGAGGGCCGGGCATTGCACTCACACGTCACCGCCCTTTAAAAGAGGGGTGGTTGTGATTTGTGGGTGGAGGTGGTGGGAGGAAGGGGTGGTTGTGGGGGGAGGCTGGGAGGGATGTTTGGATGGATGTTTATTATTACAGCAGATAAAAACCCAGTGAGCTTGCGAGCTCTTTACGGGACTCCTGCGA
>JAZEWU010000012.1:5433961-5462447 GCA_036362915.1 Geotria australis
TGTTTGGTAGAATTCGCAGGCAATGCGAAGTATTACTTGACAGGGATCGCGACGTGAACGCTTCTACCTTGACCCCCGTGGAGGTGGTAATTAAACGTGATGGGGAGAGGTAGTAGGGTGGAGGTTGTTGCGGTGGGGGGGATCCTGGAGGTTGTTGGATGAGGTTCTGGCGGAGTTGGGAGGATGTGTGGGAGGCGCTGCATGAGAGTGTTGAGTCAGAGCAAGTGCAGCAGGAGACGCCGGTATCTCAGAGCAGAGGAATGTATCGCTCAGCGGAATTCGCTAATGATTGTGTTAATTGTGAATGTGATGACCACAGCTATAGGGGATACCCACAATATCACGTGCCAGCAAGATCTGACAACCTTACTTTTCATACAAACACGCGTACGTAGTGGTAACACACCGTCGATTGACTGACTATTCACGTGCAGATTTGACAAAACGTTCAGCAGGAAACATTTTAAAGCTGCATTATCAGGCCCCGTGGTGTTAAGTAGGCGGTGATTACATTGTTAAACCGGTGGTGGGTAGGGGCTTTCTCCGGTGCAGCATTCCCCGGACTGCCGAATTTCAATTACATCGGTTCCTTCCGATCTCGCCTCGAGACTCGCACTCGTTCCTAAAAGGTTTATTTAATTTAGTAACTAGTTACGAGGGTTCACCGTTTATCAGCTTGCGTGCAGTGGATATCAGCCCGCGTGCCTTTTTTTAGAAATGGACACGCAACCTTTGGGTGTGAGGCGCTTCAAAATATCTAATTATCATTAAGTGGGATCTCCGACTTATCCGCGACATCTACTCTAGCCTTTCTATTTATCCATGCTCTTGAGAATATCGCTGGCTCTCCGTAGTTTCAGAAGAGTAATGAATGAGCGGAAAGTAAAGCTTAAATAATACACAACAGCATTCGTGTTATACAGATAGAATGCGCTAATGTGCTCTTACGAACGATTCGAACCCGGTATTATCACTGCGGACATACCTATACGCAAACACAGACACTTGCTCCAGTACATACATAGATTTTTATTCAAGGCCACCAGAAGCTATTGACAAACGCGTCGTGTTAAAATAACAATCACAACCGGCGTTCGCCACTAAGTGGCGGTGACGTCACCGCGGCACCTGTGCTAGGCCAGGTGCACCTTGATGCCACTCAAGCGGCACCTGACAGCTCACGGGACAGACCCCAAGTTGTCATGGGTTGACTGACTGCAGTTGTCGGAGCTTAAGGACCTCTTATTGTTTTCATTGTTAAAAACAACAGGTGCCTAAAGCATCGACAAGCATCGCATTATTCACCCACCCCAACAATCAGTGGCATTTAAGGAAAGACAGATAAAAGATTGACACCTGGTCTGAGATATTAATAACAATGACGTCACCCCGCAGCACGGGTTGCGTGACGTCACCGACGGGCGGGGCCTCTCTCCTACATTAGGGGCGGGGCCAGGCGTGACAGGGCGTGGTCGCACACCGATTGGAAATCGTACAGCGGATGCGCGCCAGCGCGGGGGGGGCTGTGCCGGCACGCGATTGGTCGAGGCGAGGACCCAGCGGCAGGTCCCGTGCGCGCCGCTGGCCAATGGTGAGCGGCGTGCCGGCCCGAGCGCGCTACGGAATTAAATAGGGGCGCTCTTATGGCAACAAGGAAGCGTTAGGCACAGAAGGCAGAACGCTACAAACGCATTTAACTATTATACTTGTGCTAGTTTGTGAAAGCGCGTTTGTAATTTAATAGGGGCGCCTGTCTGTGCTCTACCATATGTTCTGGGTATTGTGTAGTTGTTTCAGGGCGCGTGGTGCTGTTGTTGTTAGCCCGCGTTGTGGTGTTGAGCGACGTACCGCTTAAGTGGCAAATTTGGTTGTTTTTTTCGTTCTCTCAATTTGTTTAATTGTACGTGTGTTATTTTGCTTAGTTTTTTTTCTGTGATGAGCGGTTTGGTCTTCGTGTTGGCTTGAGTTAGATGTAGACGCTTCGGATTACGCAGGACAGTACGAACATTGAGCGCACATACGTAACGTACAGTGCATTACACGTACAGTAGAAGTATTGTAAAACCAGAATACACGTTTTTGTACACAATACATTTATAGATAACTCGTGAATGTATGTACCGCACACTTATGGTAACAGATACACAACATACGTAACTAGTACATAACAGCACTCGCATACTGTACAACACCAGCCTGACACTTAACACGTATCTACAATACTGTACATATAGAGCAGTTAAAAAGGAAAAACAAACAAGTGCTGTTGAATAACGTGATAGTCTACTGAGAAAACATCTTACGTATATAACGCTGCAGTATGTGAGTCTAGAACATCCGTTGAAATGAACAATTAGATTGTAGACAGTGCGTCATATAGCATACATCACAAACAGTAATACACAATATACACTCAAAACGTCACCTAGGCTACAATTCTACACAGAAACCAACACAAGAAACTACAGGCTATTTTACAAACAGTACAGAACAATACATAGTGACACATTACCAACCAAACACATTACACTCTTTCAGCCCGTCAACACATACCACACACAGGCACAGCCACCGGACAGTAAATTAAGAGTGAATAACATCAGCATTAGATCTCATAGTTGAGCCAGGCAGACAAATCAGGATGGCGCTGTCAGACCAGTCGCAGGTGTGGTTCCCCACGCACGTGCAGGTGACCGTAATCCAGGCTCGAGGTCTTCGCATCAAGGGCAAACAGGGCCTCAATGACGCCTACACGCTCATCCAGCTGGGCAAGGAAAAGTACTCGACCTCGGTGGCAGAGAAGGCGCTGTGCCCGCGGTGGCAGGAGGACTGCACTTTCGAGGTGCCCGCGGATGCCTCGTCGGCCAAGAAGAGCACTCTGGTGCTCACGGTGATGCACAGGGCCCTGGTCGGTGGCGACAAGTTCCTGGGGCAAGTCACCCTGCCGCTGCGTGACATCTACCAGGACAGCAGCCGCAAGAAGACCCAGTAAGTGCCTTGGTGTGTGTGGGTCCCTCTACCCAGCTGTGGGCGAACGTGGTGGTTGTGATTGTGTTGCTGCTGGTCTTCTTCTTTGCGATTCTTCGAAGCGCGATGGTCAGCTTCTGGACGTGCCGTAAGGGTTGAGACGCCTATTCAATTCAATTTCAATTCAACTTTGTCAATTCTGCCACATGTACAGGACATACAGAGGATCGAAATTCCGTTTTTCTCAGACCCCGGCGTCGGCACACACATGGAAGGAATGGGCTTGGATTGGATTGACTTGTCTTGGCTTGTCTTTGGCTTGTACTTGTTCCGGTAGTACATATAGTAAAATTTGAAGGATTGAGACGCAGGCCGAAGATGCAGGTTGACCCTCACCCCATGCTGGGGGTGAGTGCCAGACCATGTGTGCGGTGTAACTCGGTGGCCCAGATGTCTGCGTGCTCACTGCCGGGTCAGGTCGCGTAACGCTTGTTGCTGGGCGTCGTCATATTACGTGTTTTTTTTTGCCAGAACATCACCCGCAAGGATTGCCCACGGGGTGACCCCCTCCCTGTCTGTTTTGGGTTGTCTGTGGGTATTCGATCTTGAACACTGGGGGCCGTGTGAAGTTGCATTTACCATGAGGTTATCTTGCTGCTGGGAGTGGATTCGCACTGCGTATAATCTTAACAGGGCAGCATGCAAACTAAGGGTTCTCTGGGCGCTTTCCCACGGTGCCATCGTTATTTTTTGTTGCCGATGAATGTTCAGAGGATAGGATATTGCTCCTTGACGGGGCGTCAATGGATGGTTAAATGTATTTTTTTACCAAGGACAGTGCCCACAAAAAAACCATTGGGTGTCCCTCAAAGAGTCATCTGTTTTTGGTGACGTTTGCAGTACGTGCGTTTGGGGAGTTCTGAGGACAAATTCCTTAAGGGGGCATCTTGCTTGTCACGGGGAGAATGGGTTTCCATTGGGCTATTGTTGGACTTTTATCAATCTTTCCGGCAAAGCATTTGCAAGAAGACACAGTTAAGAGTGCCTTCCCAAGGAGCCACTTGTAATCTATGGTGTTGGGTGGGATCATTTTCCACAGTTCGTCATGCCGCCACTTGGCTAGGAGTCAAACTGGGAGTGAGCATTTATTTTTGCTAGGACGGTGTCCACATAAAGACCGCATTAATTTCTTCTCAAGGCGTCAACCCACCCCCTTCCTGTTGATGCCGCTCCTTGTAGTTTGATGACACAGGAGGTCAGTGCACACACGGGCAGTGGCATAAACAAAAAATATGAAAATTGGCCTTGACAAATAATAATTGTAAGAATTATTAACTGCCACCGTACGAATGCAGTTGCGCAAGTTGTCCTTGCAGAAAACGGCGATGACTCTCAGCGGTGCGATTAAACAAGGGCACGTTCATTATTTTTCTGGCAGAGGCACCTCCCAGTAGTATTTGTCACTGGCTGGCACAAGGCATCCCGTGCAGCTGCTGTCAGTTGGCAAATCATCCCCACACGCAAAACCCTCTCTATCCTGGTTATATCAACAGCCTGCGTGCCGAGTATTTTATAAGAATGTTGGCACAAAGGAAATCATGGTAACTGCTTCCTGTAGACAAATCAGCCCTGACACTCTCCTAATCCCCGATTGCTGGTACCGAGGCAATCAACTGTAGTAGCTTTTGTCAGCAGAAAACCTTCATGCTCCGAACCCTAACGAACCAAGCTAATCTACAAATACTTGTGATAACTTCTCATCTGGTGTACGTATACGTGTATGTATTAAGTATGCAGCTAAAGTATGTCCTTGAAATTACTATACCTCTAAGCCCATCCCTTAACGATGTTATGACTATGGAACACAATGACGAGGGAGAACGTTAAAAATGAATTATTTTACAATCGGAAGACGGACAACAGAAGCAATCTATTAAGTAAAAACAAACTGAAACCGTATTACACGTAGTTTGGACTCCACATTACAAGAGCAGACATTTACGACGGAAGGAGGCCGATTGAGGGAAGCAGAAGACCATTAAAAATATTTAACGAGAAAGTTCGATGGCTACGCAGGATGAGAAGATTTGCAGGAGCATGCTGGATAGAGGTGGAGGGAGATTGTCGAAAAGTTGAAGACATTGGGGGGGGAAGCGAAGACCTTTAACCCAGCAGTTAGGATTTTAATGTCTGAGAAATATTGCCACTGACGACACCAGGCATGTACATTATTGATGCTGTGGTGAAGGTGGCAGGTGGCAGACAGTTTATTTTGTCAGGAATTGTAATATTTCCGTTTGGTGATTTGTAAAATGACAGTACAGAATGTATGCCTTCGTTGGAAAAGAAGCGTTTTGAACTAAGAGGCACAAAGGACAGCTGTTTGCTTTTGAACGTGTGACGCATACATATTTACACGACTTGTATTAAGTAGAAGAAATTCTACCCATGGCCTAATTTCTGTTTCCGTACACGCGCAGCGTTGTTGCTGCACATATGTTCAAATAACATGTGTAATTAGCTTGTGTTTTATACACACTGCGAAAGCTAAAGCCTGCATATCTGATGATGCATTTTAAATGTTAGGAGTTTATTTATAAAGCCCAGGTCTAATTAATGTAAACACGTGTTAACCCTTTCCGTAAACATTCATAGCTAATGCTGACGTAAGGCACTATCTGAATAGCAAGGGCTAACTATAATTAGGATAATTGCTTTATTTTATAGGGGTTTTTTTGAAATGCTAGCTATTCAGTTTGCTAATGTTTAATCAAATGACAGCCAGTTCTCTAATGGTCTGAAAACCATCACATCTGCTTTCAGGTCCTCATGTGTTGATGTTGTATGTTACATCTCATCTCATTATCAGAAACCGCTTAATAATAATAATTTTACATTTCTAACGCGCACATATTCATTCACGGTTTCCTGTACAGGGTGGCGGTGAGCCGGAGCCTATCCCGACAGACACAGGGCGCAGGGCAGGGCTATACCCAGGATAGGACGCCAGTCCGTCACAGGGAACCAGGGGCAATTTAGTCAACAGGCCAATTAACCTATGCAGCAGCATGTCTTTGAAAGGCACCCGAGCCGGGATTCGAACCCGGGTACTTCTTGCTGTGAGGCGGCAGCGCTACTCACCACGCCACCGTGCCGCCCTATATGTTACATATCTTGATAAAATCCCACGCACTGTAGAGTGTAGAGGATGAGAATTTACCCTGAAGGCATTGTCCAGTGTAAACAAAACCCGCACTGTGCCGGTTATAGTTATGCGCGTGTTTGTGTATAGTGTTGCCAGCAACTCATTACCTTGACTTTATGACATTGCCACCTTAATCGGTGAGGCATTTAACTTTGTAATTCATACATCAAGGCGTTGGAAAGATTGCGCTTTCATAAGAGGTAATGTACTCTTATATGGCAGCTCTAGCGTGTGCTAAAGCGCTTACAACAGTGCCATATTTTAGATGACTGTAATGGATGAGCCTTTTTCGAGTTCAATTTGTAAGCGCGTAAACCGCAAAGCATGAAACGCTTGTTGTACATACCGTACGGTACTTTAACGTTTTTCTTATTCATTTCAATTACGCCAGCTATGTCTTATCTGCTTCGGTGCAATTCTAAATGTTAAACATATCGCGTCTGTCCTTATCAGTCGCCCTTGCATGTTGATGTTTTACTCGAGGTATCTGCAGCATTCTTTCAATGCAACTAACGTATGAACTACTAAGCTGGCACAATACATTTGTTCCGGTTAAAGAGGTGAGATAAATCCTGCAGCTCACAGTGGTGACATCACGTACTTTTGTTATTTATTTAATAGACGCAAATGTTCAAATTGTATTTCATAACTCTCAAAACACGCTGATATTCCCAATCATTTTTGCATGCCAATGGAGACTATTATCACAAATTAATTAACACAGTTATGGGAATAGATTCCAATTATAATTGAATGTCAGGTCGCTCATGTAGGAAATTAATTCTTAAGTTAACATCTCATTTCCAACGATGAACGGGGTGAAATAGGTTAGTCTAAATGCCAGCGAGAAATAGAGAAATGTTATTTAGGCTTCAAACAATTTGCCAAACCAGTCTTTCAAGTTGCTCGTGTATCGTGTTGTCGTCATATCACGTCATGGCCTGTTCACAACACAGAGCGGTGGCAGTTCAAATAATTCCGTTTAACAGATGTAATCCTCCCCATCTCCTTCCTGCCACCATGACCCGTAGACAGCATCCCACATATCTATCTGGCATTTACTTGTCGCTCGAACATCAGTTCACGCCACCATGCCAAGTTGTGATCTCTTTTGTTAGCGTTGTAATTAATTGCCGCGGGTGATTAAACCTTCTTTTTTTATTAACGTGAAATAGTGGGAGAGAAAAAAAGTAAGCCAGCCAATTTAATAACCTTCACTGAAAATAATTATATCTTAAAAGTTGGTGGTTTGCGTGTAACTAGATTACTTTTTGTCCTTGCAGATTCTGACGGCTTGTGGATGTAAAAAAAATGCACTTGTCCGCAATTGGGCACCTGCAGCTTTTATAAAAAAAAAATCAAACGGTACCTCCTTTTGGAATTACGTTAAAATTACCATTGGTAATGAGGCATAAAATTGGTGTAAAATAAGCTGAGGGCCGGATCATGGGAACATTTGACAAGGGGTCACCTAACCCACAAAAACTGTGCTCAAACAAAGAACTTCATTAAGGCCCCTTGCTGAGCGGCACACATCGACCCTCCAATAAGTCCACCCCTGGCATTCGTGGAATGTGGAGGAGGCTCTGCTCGCTTGCCTGAGCTTAAGACCACATGGCACGCCGTGATAGGGCCACGCCATGATAGGGCCATGCCACGTCGTGTTGCCCTGAGCGCCGAGCGGTCTCGGCTAGGTCCTCGTACAAAGACTAAGATCCCCGGTATACCCTTAACAGACTGTAGGGGCAAGTGCCGTTAGCGAGCACCTATGCAGGTCGACACGGCACACGAGGGGGTGGGCGACCATCACCACACCCGGCCACCTTCGTCTCCCTGGTGGCAATGTTTACACACCGCGCTAGGTGCTCATTTGAGGCTGAGTCGACCTGGGGGAGGCCCAGGACCGGTTCAGAAAATCATCACTGGTGTTGGTGGTCGTGAGCGGGATTCGAACTCGGGTCGCCAGATTTATAGCACTAACCACTGGGCCACCGCTCCCCGTACCTACACACACACACCAGATCGCTGCGAGTTACTCACTCGAAGCACTCACTCCCACCCAGCCTTGGTTCTTTTTTTGCATCTGGCTGGCAGCCTGCTTAATAATGTGTTTACCAAAAAATCCACGTACACATGCGGTAAAACCTGCTTAACTTCTTTCTCATTTGTGGAAGCCTTTGATTACAGTCACATTTCTGCACATGACAGGCATTTAAACCCTGCTTACACGGGCATGTTTTCATGTTGCACATACCTGTTTATAGATTAGTGATACACAGCATAGTAAAATTGCCCCAGGTGCCCTGCGATGGACTGGCGTCCCATCCTCGGTATCCCCCTGCCTTGCGCCCTGTGTCTGCCGGAATAGGCTCCGGTTCACCGCGACCCTGTACGGGCTTAAGCGGTTTCAGAAAATGGATGGATGGATGGATACACAGCATACTTTTTTTGACCCAGTGCAGCTGTAGTATTTGTTTCACGTTTGCCGAAACCTAAGCAACATTGTTTTAAAGAAGCTGGCACACGTGCTTAAATGATTTAGCCACCGGCTAACACTGGTGCAAACCGCTCTGGCATGCCACCTTTCTGGCCCCTTCACCAATCCGTACTGACCACAATGGTGAAGTATGCTCAAACAAACCGCTGGGTTGAAGTGGCATGGGGAGGCCTTCAACTGCTAGCAGTGTATTACACAAAGGCCTGTAAACAATGACTGTTGTAATTGTTAAGACTGGTTTAGGCATGATGACTGCACACAGAGTAATTTATTAAATGGTTTGAGCTGTTTACAATTAAGACACGTACAACTTTTCTTACACAGACTATAACCTGTCCCGCCTGTGGTGGCAGCTATGTAAAGCAAGGTCTTTGTACTGCTAAACTATTGGATTATAGAATAAAGCCAGCATAGACCGTTTATCTGAAAGTACTTTATAATTAGTAAACAACATTTTTTCCCCCTCCTTGCTTTTATAATTATTTTGGTTTTCCTGCTCCGATGTGCTGATTGAGACCCAACAAAAGCTGTAGATTTTTTTTCTTAATTTGGAAGCTTTCAGGGCAGTGACTCTCATTGCCCGATACGTCACTAATTATACACTTTTTATTTTTAAGGCAGTGTTAGATGATGACCGTAATTTTGGTGGTGCGTGTGCAGCAGTGCCAACACAGTATCACCAAACAATTTGCGGAATTCTGACGGTTAGAACGGTCTGACACATTGAGGATGGTTACAGCCCAATCGGAAAATTATTCTGGTGTGAAAAAAAATTTAAACTCTGCACATTAACATCAGTTCTTAAGTCAAAATAATGTCATGTGCTCGTGATATGTTTCATTATATCATACGGGTGAAAATCGGTCATTGACAATTCACGCATATGACGCGTACAGTGGTCATGCTAGTTTTATATTTTAGCAAACAAAACTATACAGACGAGACGAACAAAAGCAATAACTGTAAGAATGGGTCAATAGAGATTAGAAGGAAGAAAAATCGACTGGAAATTATTTCCGAATTATGGCAAATCCTCAAATGGCTGAGGAGGCGCTCGATCATCGCACATTTACCGTATCTGCCTAAAGCTTTAAACACAGTCGTTGCACAACTAACACGAGCACGGACATGAAACTCAAACTACGTGCCATTGTCGCGTGCGTGTGTGTGTTCTTGTGGCTTGTTTAGGTTTCCTCGGAGGATCTAGCGTTTGTGCAAACACTTGCTCGATGACGGATTTGTGTGGTCACTTCTGCCCGGCCGTTCGCTCTAAAAAGACGCTAAAACTCATTTACAGTCCCGCGTCTCTCGAGGTTTCAAGCTGTGATGATTCATTACCGCGTACGATGATGTTTTATTAGAACACAACGCTGGAACGCGATATTTTGGCAGCAATTACCATTCTACAAACAGTAAACAGTAGAATAATTAATTGCAATAATTTTGTACTAATTTTGCAGTTACAATATAACATTTGGTATTAGTAATTGAAGTAGCGAGATAGTACGGTAATGATATAAAAATTGCTCTCAATCGAGCCGTGGAAACCCACATCATTACAATGTAATGATGTAATTTATGCATAGGTTTTTCACAGTTGAGCTGCATATAGCTCTCCGATGTGTTTTAGGCTTTTTCCGAGGATTGTTTTTATAGAAGCTCCCCCAACACATTGAGCGAAATGTCAGACAAAACGCCGAATAACACGCAGTACAAACCGAAATCTCATTGGGAAATTATATCATTATTATTACTTAAATAAGTCAGTGGTTTCCTCTCGTTGAAGCATAGGCTGGAGCTATTTACAGCCCCCGGAGTCACTGGGGACAATTCCACATTACTATGGCAGTGGGAAATGTATTCCATCGGACGACTACTGTTGACGCCGCACAAAGTGCTGCTTCAAGAGGGTTGACGCACTGACTCGACCTCTGACCAGGATTTGACCTCGCGACCTTCCGACAGCAATTCCAATTCGATTCGATTCTTTGAAGTGTGATGGTTATATGACATTTTCCATATTGCAACAAGTTATTCTTTAGTTGCAGACAGCCCTTCAACATTTAGAGATATAATAGTCAGTGCTGGCCTTAAAGGCGGCGGGCATTGGCCTCTCTTCTTGCTCCAGACTGAGGGGCTTCTGGCATCTGTTGAGCTTCTGGACATCGTTGTCTTTCAGCTCCTCGGCTTCGAAGTGTTTGGTAGAATTTGCAGGTAATACCAAGTATTACTTGACAGGGATCGCGACGTGAGCGCTTCTACCTTGATCCCCTCCGACAGCAATGAACGCACGATTTTCCTGTGTCACCTGGATGGTAGGCGCAGTGCTAAGATACAGCATTCTCAAATTAACGGCCAGTCTTAATCATTGTATATACATAGAGCCCCATTGACTTTCCATTGCTGCTGGATTGCGGCCTCCCCATGCTGGTGCAGGTTGTGGAGACTGTTTGAACACACTTTACCACGCTGGTCATTGCAGGTTTTTGAAAGCCAAAGGAGCATAGACGCGTTAGTGGAGTACGATACAACGATGTATTTTGCTGTGCTGTTAACACTGCGCTCTTGCGGCAGCCTATAAATACCGATTCTGTGCACAGTGGTCGCACATCCGAGTATTATACAAATTCATGCCTGCTTAACCTCCTGGATAAAGAGACCAAGTGTATTACGGGTGATTTGGTCATAAGCTATGACTCAAATACAGCATTGTTACATTCACTTATAATAACAAAATTACATTCACATTCGTAATAGAAATTGTTGATGGTAATTATATCAGAATGCCTCTTAAGAGCTGCTATTTTGGGATAGCCATGTAGAGCGTTCCTCTTAGCTCCTTCTGATGCCTCCATCGTGGGAGGCGAAACGTCGCGAAGGAGAAAGGGACGCTCAACACGGCTATCCCGAAGGAGCAACTGTTAAGTGCAATTCTCATACATCGAGCCCATGAAAACCTACATCAATACAGTAAATCTGTCGTTATTAAACCAGTCGTGTTGTGGTATTTTCCGATAACGAAGATGAATGATGGCATCGCGGGGCGTGAGCGGTGGCGATATCGTGGGGAGGGCCTTCATCCCCCAGCGGGTAGATCAGGTCTGATAACGGTGATGAAATAAGAACATTACAATTTTACTACACATAGTTCTCTTTTCACGGAAAGCTAGCTAACTGAAATGGGAGGAAGTTAAGACTGTACAGAATGGGTCTCCGCTGCCTTGTGTGGCACTGTGAGCAGGCCATAGGCGTGCGCTGGCAGTGGAATGTTTTTGAGATTTATTTTTTTTACCCCCGCATTCGCTCTGGAAATTCCATGCTGCAGAAACAGCACTGACACCATTTTCCAAAGAGGCTTACCCGTAAAGCTGTTTCCCTGCTTGGATGCAGACGGCAGTAAGGCGGAGGAATTGGTACACATTACTTAGTCATAGTTTTCCACTCCGTTTAGAAGTGACAAATTATTATTCAAGTCATTGCTAATACAGTTACTGGAGCTTATCTTTCTGTGCAGTTTGTACTCACCGTTTTTTTTTCCTACGCTGAAATGGTATAGTCGCTCGTAATAGGTCATTTCAGCGTAGATGGAGCTAGATTGCCGAAGAGTTACGCTCAAAGAGAGCTATGTAAATGTAGACTTGAATTCACGTATATATTAATGTTGGCCAAGCACGCGAGTGTGAAAGTTACGTTTGAGACTCTCTCCGAATGTGCTTTAATGAAAATAAACGGGCCTAAGTTTCCTCATTATTTTTGCTGTCTGATAAATAAAGCGATTGCAATTTCAGTAGTCTCATAACCGTTCGTGATTAAATGTTTTAAAATCAAGGAACCATCCGTACGTACAAAACAAAAGCTCCCCCATCGAGATCAGGAGGCAGTGGAAAACGCGCCACTCGCTTGCTGTGCGGCGTTTTTTTTTGTTGTTGCAGGACTGCGTGGAAACAATACTTTGCGTACAGATAGTGACAGAACGGAAGGAATCAAACATTTGCGCAGCGGTGTCATCACCAGCAAAACCACAAGCTGGGCATATTAATGAGTTGGGCGCCCATGGTACCACTTAACTGTACGTTGGGAACGGGACTGGCGTTGAGAGTGGGCCGGCGCCCGGGTTCAATTAACCCACCCGACAGCGCAAAAAAAAAAAAATCGCATAATTAGAATTGCAAAAATTTGGCTGAAATGGTGTGCGCCCCATCGTGATGTGTGTTGCGCGGGAGACATTTGATGATCGTTGCTCCGAAATTCAGGCGGTCGGGCCAATAATAATAATGGATAGAATTATTCATCGGCGTTGATAATCGGACCAAATGGCACGGAATCAGTCGAATGTAAATTCTGGCCTCGCTGTTTACGGAACGCAAGTGTTCTCTTTACGATTGCTGTTTATAATTAGATGAGCCTGTTGCCCGTGTTGTTTGCATGTTTTCGTGAGACTGGTTTGATGTCCATATTTTAACATCGTTTGCGTACCTTGTTGTCATATTTATAGTTCGCTGGATGCATTGGTTAATGTTAGGTAAGCCTTGCCTCTATATTTATTATCCTTTAACAGATAATGCAAGTGGCGGGGAAGGGAACGGGGTTGGGGGGGAAATATTTGCACCTTTCTGGGGCAACACAGTGGCGCGCAGTGCACCAAGAAGGCCCTGTGTTCAATTCCCGGCTCGGGTGCCTTTCTGTGTTGAGTTTGCTTGCTCTCTACCCCGTGTCCGCGTGGGCTTCTGCCGGATACTCCGGTTTCCTCCCACAGTCGAAAGACACGCTGCTGCCTAGGTTAATTGTCCTGACTAAATTGCCCCCAGTGCAGTGAGATGTCGTAACGAGCTTACCCCTCACAGCTGGACAATTGTACAGCTGAACAACTGTTAAAAACAGCTAACGTGATGCAGACTCCATAGAGAGCTAACGGCTCAACGATTCGTTCCAGTTTAAATAAAATCTGACTGACTCATGCTGGTGTCGACATCGTCACCTTTAAAGCCAAAGGCTGTCAGCCTGTACTATAAAAAGCAATCATTGACAATACGTTGTGCCCCACATTGTGTTACTCATACAAGCGAGCACTCGTTATCTGCGCGCTCTGACCTTTTATTTCATCCGGTCTGTTTTCTGGAAACAATATTTGGTCCAACAGGTGCGAGTGTGTGTGTGTGTGTGTGCGCGTGGCGGAGCAGTGGCTTAGTGGTTTGAGCACGACGCCATAATCCCAGAAACTTCGGTTTGATTTCTGGCCCCACCAGTAACTCACGGAATCTCAATTTTGCTCTAAAATTCCACCCACCCCCTCCTATTATAATGCTATTTCTAATAGGTCCTCGCTGTCAGGGCTTGTGCCTCAGTCAAAGACCAGGGGTTCCCAACCTTGTGCACCTCAAGGCCCACTTGGGTATGGTGTCCACGGACCTCTAGGTGACGCTTGCGGCCCACTTGTGGGTCGCGACGCACCGGTTGAGAATGCCGGTCTTAAAGGAATGTGCCCATGCAGTCTATAGACGAAGCCTACACGCTGCGGAGAGTGGTGCAGTGGTAACGTCTGTGCCTCACTTGTAGATAGATAGATAGATGTTTATTATTACAGCAGAAAAATACGCAGTGAGCTTGCAAGCTCTTTACGTGACTCCTGAGGCACAACAAACTGAAAGAAGATCTTGTCCGGGGCGGTTCGATCCCCGCTTCAGGTGCTTTTCCGTGTGGCGTTTGTGCATTCGTCCGCCGTTCTGCACGGGTTTCCTCCGGGTTCTCCGGTTTCCTCCCACAACTTAAAAAAAACCACTCATTCATTAGTTGGCCGATAACATCATAACATATAGGACGCAGTGTCTGGAAAATACGGCGCCGGCAAACCGCCTGGCTGCCTCCTCCGCCTCTCTGCGCTTTCCTGGCGCCTCCGAGGCCTTTTCTCTTCGACATTGAATGAATATGTGCGCGTTATAAATGTAAAATTATTTAAAATTATTATTACATAGGGCGCAGTGTCTGGCAAATATTGTCACCGACTAACTGCATGCCTGCCTTCCCCCCACCCCACCACCTCTGCGGTTTCCACCTGCCTCCGATGTTGTTCTATATTCGAACGGACACCCTTCGACATTGAACGACCACGCACGGCGCGTTTATAAACCGCAACGCCGCAGCGACAAACCGTGTCCTTCTTCCGTGTCGTTTTGCTCGCGTCGCGCAGGTGGTACAAGTTGGAGTCGAAGCCCGGCAAGAAGGAGAAGGAGCGCGGCGAGCTCGAGGTCAACATCCAGTACATGCGCAACAACCTGACGGCGAGCATGTTCGACCTGTCGCTCAAGGACAAGAAGCGCACGCCGTTCGGCAAGCTCCGCGACAAGGTGTCCGGCAAGAAGAAGGAGGGCTCCAAGGGCGGCTTCGAGTCCTCGTCGGCCGTCGTGTCGTCCTCGGCCGCGATGGACAGCGACGAGGAGGCCCACGTGCCCGACGCCGAGCAGCAGAAGAAGAAGAAGAGCAAAACGTTGGGCCTCTTCTCCAAGTGCGTGTTCTCGCCTCCGACGACGACCCCCTCCCATACCTCTGAGTGTTTTTTTTTAGGAAGCCACCTGGCAGCCTTGTAAGCGGATAGATGTTTGTTATTACGGCAGAAAATTGCAGAGCGAGGCTCGCAAGCTCTGGATGCAGGATTCCCGCGATAACAAGAAACGTTGGCCGATAACATCCCAATGTATAGGAAGCAGTGTGTGGAAATATGGCACAGGCAAACCGCCTGGTTGCCTCCTCCGCCTCTCTGCGCTTTCATCGAATGACTTTCTTTGACATTGAATGAATATGTGCGCGTTATAAATGTAAAATTATTATTATTTATTATTGTTATGTTTGTTATTACAGCAGAAAATACTGAGTGGGCTCGCAAGCTCTGGATGCGGGATTCCTGCAATAGCAAGAGACGTTGAAACTAACCAATGGGAGCGTCTTAATGATTTACAGCAACTAGGAGAGTACTTTGGAAACCGGATAAAGCTCGCTAATTCATTGTAGACTGTATCAAAGGATGTGATTACTTCCCGCCCAGGTGAAACACTGTCTATTAGAGACTTTCAGCTAAATCGTTTTTCAAGTATATACTATTTTTACTAGAACTACTCGCCCTATGGGCGATCTTGTTCCAAGCGTGTAACACGTTATTCTGACGTCTCCTTTTGGAATATTGCTGCCTCTCTGAAGTTTCAAAGACATAAAAGTCTTGGTGTCATGCAGATTAAATCTGAGGTTATGATTTTAACCATCAGTGGAGAATCAATTTGCGCTTAGGTTTCGAACCCGGTACCCACAGTAAGCCTATGCGTACAATAAAACGCATGGTGCATTATACGTAGATTAAACAATCCTGTACTGGAAGGAAGCCACCTCTCTCCCTGTAGATTATCGGGCTTGTTTGCACATACTTCGCCACATTGTTTAGTGGTTGTTGCACAATGAGCCACTTTTGACTGGTTCAGATATCAAGCAATCGCTGCTGATGTTAGTTTTGCCATTGATGATAGCTGTGACCGAGAATTGAACTCTGGTTATATGGTTCATTGCACAGGCATGAACCATACCATTGCATCATCGCTCTTCCCCTGGCACACCTTGCTGCTGTTTACTAATAGATGTGTGGTTGTCATTGTGCTTGTGTCTCAAACGTAAAGGAGTATGAGGATAGGCAGGGGCACCGAAAATCAGAACAAAAAATTCCCCTTTTGAACTGAACGTGTATTTCTTGAGAGGGTTTGACCTGATCTGGAGACGATACAAAACGTTGCATGACTTTCTGTGAGATGTTACCACCTTGCCACCCTCCCCCCACGCTCTCTTTCACCAATTTGACTTGACCATTCTGCATAATTATTATAAGATCCACTGACCCTGCAACAGGCGTTTATCCCGGCCACCACCCCTGCCTGCTTCAAGTAGGGTGAGAAGACACTCGGTTAGTAATGCCAGCTCAGCGGCATGGAACGGCACGCGGGCTGTGCTGACCATTCCACCCCCTTAACCAGTGGCGTAGCGTGGGTTGCCAGCGCCCGGGGCAAGGCAAGTATTGCGCCCCCTAACCCGTGGACCGTTAGCACTCCCTGAGTCCCTTCCACCAGTCCAGTATTGAATAAGAAATGACTACCGCGTCAGCAACAAACATTATCACTGCAAAAATGTTACGTGTGGCAACGTTTATTTGCCCCCGTCATGTTGAAAAACTGTGTGGAATGTTCGAACATCGGGAGATTTTCTGTGTGAGGGGGAGGGCGCGCTATTCTTTATTTTTTCATTACTACTTTATTTTATTTATTCTGAAATTTTGCGCCCCCCTAAGAATTTTGCGCCTGGGGCAACCGCCCCTGTGTCCCCGCCCACACTACGCCACTGCCCTTAACACCCCCCCCTCCCCGCACGCACGCGCCCGCGTGTGTGTGTGTACGTTTGCGCACGGCAGGTCAAGCGGTCAGAAGGGCTCCGTGTCCCAGTCGATGCTCACTCTCCCCACGAGCAAGGGCTTCGGAGGCCTGGGCTCTTTCTCTCCGTTCCGTCACCACGGCCGCAAGGAGAGCAGCGGCACCGCCTCCGTCAACTCCGACTCGGATTCCGTCGGCGGCAGCAACCCGAATCTGAACGATAGCCCCGGTGAGCACGGGTTTGCATTTTTTCACTTTTCTAGATAGATGGTTAAATGTTTTATTATTACAGCAGAAAATACCCAGTGAGCTTGCAAGCTCTTTACGGGACTCCCGCGACACAAACGTGTGAACTTGGGTCACCGGGTTTTTAGTTCTAGGGAATATGTGCTTCTCTGTTCCTTCGCGAACGCCACGTGTAGCAGCTGCATATTGCTTTTTGTGTTCTACTTGTGGATGCCTCCTGTCGTAATGCAGCCCCTTGTCGATCCACTGCTGGATGATGGTCTCCCTGTGCATTTTGTTAGTGTTTGTTTGACCGTACTTTGCCGCAGTTGTCCGTGCGGATTGGTCAATAGTAAGGGGTACCCTGGACCAGTTCAGGAATCGCGCGCCACTGATGTTAGCCCTGGTGTGGACTCGAACTTGGATGGCCGGGTTTTTAGTGCGATGATCTTACCACTGGGTCCACTACTCTACCACTTCCCAACGCAAACGATTTTTTTTTTATATATATATATATATATCTCTGGTGTTGCTTTCAGAGCCTGGTTAGACTTCAGTTTTGGGGCTTTTTCTGTTATTTAAAGCCACCACATTTGCAAGCAGCTTACTGGATTATAAGAAAAGAGCCTGTGTGTGTTCACAAGATAACAACCCACTTTGTGGAATTTTTACGTTCACATTTTCTTTGGTGTTTAGAATAATTGATTAACTAAGCTCACTTATTAAACAAAGTTACTTGTTACGTGGGTTTATGTGGAACTAGCTTACGGCTGTAAACTTTTTACTATTATTATGGGTCTCAAGTTCCAGATTTACACATAATCTCCACCCGACAATTTATTGTCTTAGTTGTGGAGCGTTACAAACAAATGTATTCATAACGAACAATCTTGAACATTGAAGTGAATTAGGTTGGTTTGGACCTTTGTATAATTTTTACTTTTGAAACCTTCTTACTCGTAAGTTTAGCTGAAGGGAATTTGTGCTCACTGCAACCCACGTTTAGCAGAGAACCACTCGTTAAAAAAGTTTGTGAAAAATATATTTTAAAAAAAGCAATGTCAGTTTAATTTGTGATGTGCAATCCGTTATCAAATTCTTTACATTTTTAATTATTCCGATTAGAAAAATGATCACTTAATTTGCTTCTGTTTTACAGCATAGTTGCCAGATTTAACGTAAAGGGGCTTCAAATTGAATCACTATATTTAGGTCGTATTTTTCTAACGTTGGCCACATTGGTGGAACATTATAAAATAAATTATTGTTCTTATGAAAAGGCAAACGTAGCATTAACTGGCCTAGTTGATGTGTTTTACATTAATTGCTTAATTCATTACAGCCCACATGAAAACATCTACATTAAAACAGAAATCCAATAACCTCCCTTGCAGCAGAATGACAGTGTGTAATGGCGATAATTGATAACAAGGAAAAATGTTATACTATTTCATAAATTGTGAGAATCTGAGAACAATCATGATTAAACCAGAATTAAATTACAAACTTTAATCTGAGTTTAAAAATATATATATAATTATTACTATTAAAATATGCCTTGCGATAGATTACGTTTCCCTAATTAAGTGTGTGGTCTGAATCATTATTGGTTCAACAGAGAAACTACAAAAGAGACAAACACAGTTTGACGCTTGCATTCATAGCTGAGAAAAATATACGCGTTTGTTAGAACTAATTTCAAATGGATTTTTTTTGCTAGAGAAAAAAATTATCCCATTAAAAACATTAATTAAATGTTTTATTGTACTTCTGAAACACTCATTTGTATAAACGTTGCCTTATTGCAAGCTAATACTGCACAGTGCCTGAATATTTGTAAATTGTAAAACTTTAAATTGAGCTCACAGTTAACATGAAAAAAAGGCAATTTATTACAATTACAATTAACTGCTTTTGGAGAATTTGGGATTTCGTGGCCACTCAACCAAAGCATGGCTTTCTGGATTAGGCCTTGTGTTCCGTGCTTCTTCTATCACACTGCCACCACACACTACTACGGGCGTTTTCTGGAGTTGAACTAACCCACAAATAATTGTCTCGTTTGCGCAATATTAAGGGAGAACCCGTACGTTCTGAATAGGCAGGTGGCTCAAAATGAACGTGACAGTGAATTTGATGTGGATAACTGAAGATGCTCACGGTAGTGAGTGTCAAAGCTAGATTGAGTAATTCCTTAACCGCAGTCTGACCTTGAAGACTGGCATGGTGGTAGCAGTGAGTAGCGCTGCCGCATCACAGCAAGAAGGTCCTGCGTTCGACTCACGGCTCGGGAACCTTTCTGTGTGGAGTTTGCATGTTTTCCCCGTGTCCGCGTGGGTTTTTGCCGAGTACTCGGGTTTCCTTCCACAGTCCAGACATGCTGCTGCCTATGCTGATTGTCCAGCCCCTTGCTTGCTATGCCTGCCTTCATATAAGCACACACACACCTACACTCAGCACTAACCACCTTGTCTAGAACACGACAAAAACTGCTAACTACTCGTCCTGCAGATGGCATATTACTTGCACATCTTTTCACTTATATCTGCACTATATTAGTTCTATTTGCACTATATTTGTTGTATAGTTTTTGTTCTAGATCTGTGCCTTGTTATCGTCCCCACCCCAGACCCCCAGCTTAGGTTAACTTGTAAATATCAAAAAAATGTTAGTAGTTTGTTTTTGATCCTAGTATTTTTAAACCTTCGTTGTTGTCTTCCAGTCCATGTATATGCCAACACCAGGCTCTGAGAGAAACGGAATTTCGATCCTCTATATGCCCCGTACATATGGCAGAATTGACAGTAAAGTTTAATTGAATAGCCGCTCGCTAACAGCGCTCGCCCCAAAGGTGCGCTAACGCCATACGGCGCTCCTTTGTTTTTTCGTTTTTCACGCGTGCTCGTAAGACGGGTCCCCGGGCCCTTTCAGGCGAGTGAAGGCCAAGTCGGACGGCGCACCGCACTCCTCGCAGACTGTCGGGCCAAGCACCACTTCCCCGATGGCCTCCGGCGAAGGGCCGCTCGCTCACCACCGGCACGGGTCGCTCACCGGCATCGAGGAGGAGGACGGAGGCCAGGAAGGCCTCTCGGGGAAGAAGAAGAAGAAGCAGAGCGGCGGCAGCAGCGGCAGTAACCCGTTCGCCGACGACGAGCTGGGCGACTCGAACCCCTTCGCCGACAAGGAGGCGAACGACGCGGCGAAATCAAACCCCTTCCTGGAGAAGTCGCCACCATCGGGGCCTGCGTCCTCAGCCGCCGGTGATTGTTTTACTCTTTTTCCTTTCACCATCTATCCATCCATTTTCTAAACCGCTTGTCCTGGTGAGGGTCGCGGTGGCAGCAGTCCAAGGAGAGTGGACCAGACATTACTTTTCCTCAGCAACAGATTCCAGCTCTTCCTGGGGGGGATTCCCAGACGTTCCCATGCCAGCCGAAGGATATAATCCCTCCAGCGTGTCCTGGGTCGGCCTCTAGGTCTCCGCCCAGTGGGCCGTGTTTTTATGTCTGCATGTATGTCTGCACTGAGGGTACCGAGTTTGGTTTCATTTTCAGCGCATTATATCTGCACAATACTTTCAAGGCTTTTATATCTTAGTTCATCTTTACTTCCCACTTATTGATTACTGTTCTGAAACTTAAACACAATTCCAGCTTTAAATTCCTAATTTTGCACTAGTGCCATAAACCCACTTAAGCACTGTTTGGCCTTTATCCTGACGTCATAAGAACGCGTCACACGCTTGGAACACCATCGCCCGTAGGGCGGGTACTCTGCCAGTTTAAATGAAGTGCAGTCGGGGAAACCACCGCTTTGGCGCATCCGTTTCTTTCCGCAGCAATAAAATCGGAAGAAAAGCAAAGCCATTCTTCGGGCTTCTCGCTGCCGAGCCTCACCAAGTCGTCCGGCAAACCGCCCAAGGTGCCGGAGCAGGCCAAGCACTCCTCGGACGCGGAGCAGCCGCCACCCAAGAAAGAGTCGGGCAAGAAGCTCAAGCTGCCCTTCTTCTCGAAGAGCGACAGCAAGTCCGAGCCGGCCGTCGAGAGCCCTGCGCCCTCTGTCGCAAAACCGCCGGCAGAGGAGGCGACGCGGCCCAGCGTGGCGGTCAACCCTTACACCGCCGAGGGCAACGACGCGGACACCGTGACCAAGCCAGGGTGAGTGGCCGTTTACTTGCTGTCAAGCAGCCCAACTCGTCCCCCCCCTCCCAAACCAACTCTCGCTCTGTTTTGTTGTTTTTGCCCGCTGCCGTTTTTCAGGTCGAGCGTAATTTTTAAATTGCAGGATAAGTTTTTTTTTTTTCTCGCGTTTGTTGATTTCGATGTAAAATTAGTTGGTTCACACTCTGTGAAGTGTAAATTGGAATCGGTCCGCTGCGCGTGTCCTAAGGCGATCCTGCCATGTGTCGCTCGCTGTTTTGGGCATTCCGTCATCCTGACTGCGGCGACAGCGCGTCTAATTTGAAAGCATTACGCGCACCTTCGCGCCGCTCTCTGCATTTGATGAGGAGAAACTGCTCTTGTTTTGTCATCTGTCTTACGCAGCCTAACTTTTCCCCCCCTGTGAGTTTGTGTCTTAAACAAAAAAAAACGATTTTGCTTTCTCAGTATAGTCTGCCATTTGGACTTGAATATATATATATATTTAAATTCTCTTAAAGCCAATTAGGATATTACTTTTCTGATTATCTACACTGCTTTCACACGGTGTGTAGAACGCAAACTGGATTTCCATTACTTTTAATTGCTTTGCAAGTCTGTACTGTTAACGTGTAAGTTGAAGCGTTCGTTGCGGGATTGTTGCGACGCAATCAGGTTAGACTAAGGGAGCGTCTCGTTTGTTCTCCCTGCAGACGGAACGCATCTCCTATGGCTGAAATCAACCCCGATCCCTCCCTCAGTGCCTCCTTTCCTCCTTTCAACTCCTCATTTTCACCTTCTCCTGCTGTCTTTGATAAGCTGCACCCTGCTCGCACCTCGCAAACATCTGACGACGTAGGTGACGACCTAGGTGTAGGCGTAGCGTCCGAGAGGGATCGGTCTCCCGGCGGTGTTGGGGAAGGGGCAGAACCGACTTTCAGACGCGTCGATAGGTCAGTGACTTCTCAACTGGTAAAGACCCTGATGGCTTCTAGACGCAGTCAAGCAGATCGACCTCAGCGTTCAGTCGATGACGAAGAAGAGGCTGATTCAACTCAAAACGTTGACGTTGCGGAGGTTGAAGAGAAACCATCGGTGGGACGGAAAGATCCTGCGAGGGACGTTTTTGTTGAGTCTGCGACGGCCGAAGAGAAGTCTGGCAGGAGCGCGCGTGTTGCGAACGAAGCCCCTCGGCCGGACGCGGACATCGAGGCGGCTCAAGTCGATGTGGAACCACCGAAGCCGGTCGCAAGGAAACCGCGCGCACCGCAGCCCGAAATCCCAAACAAGCCAGGCGAAGCGGTTCCTCCTCCAGTTCCATCACGGAGGATCAAACTAGAAGACAAAAGCAAAGTGACACCGCCCCAGACACTGGTGGAAGTGGTAGCTCCGGCAGAAGTTGATCTTGGGCCACTCGTTAAAGCTCCCTCCGATCGTGCGTCCAGTGGTGTTTGGCCTCTTCCAGAGCAGACAGCCGTTGATGTTGAGCCCAAGAGAAGTGTAGACTTGAACGCAGACTCAGAATTTAAATCGTTCACCAGCGAGTTTGACGATGATTTTCACGTGCCGTCTGTGCCCTTTAAAGCGTCCTTTAATACAGACAAGAGCAGCTTAGCGTTCTTATCTGCAGATGATCCCAGTGGGTTTGCAGGGAAAGAAAAAGACGATGATAATGATGTAAAAACTAGTCCTGTGGGATCGTTTTCGAAGACGTCGCCTCCCAGCAGTAATGCCAGCCCGACTCCTGCCCAAACAGCAGAACCATTTTCTTTTGAAAACATATCTGCGTCGGTAAAATCTACAGACCACACGTTTGTAGCAGACGATGACGATGATGTAGAAACAAGTCCTGTTGAGTTATTTTCGAAGGCGTCGCCTCCCAGCAGTAATGCCAGCCCAACTCCTGCCGTAACAACAGAACCCTTTTCTTTTGAAAGCATAGCCGCATCCGTGAAATCTACACACCACGTATCCGTAACCAAATCCTTAGGCGCTGGTGATCTCAAGGAGTCAGAAAGTCAACATTTGAAGGAACTAGGCGATGATGATGATGATAATAGTGATGATTTTATGATGTCAGTGCCTCCAGCTGAAACTGTCACTCCAAGCACAGAACCAGTTTCACCAGTTTCACTTGTCGAAAATCTAGTTGAGAATGTATCCGATACATCTGAGTTTGGAAAGGATCCATTTGTTGAGCCTGACAAAGCTGTCAGTAAAGATAAAATCGAACCTGCAAAAGAATCAATTGATATTTATGATTTGAAAGTGGAAGCACCTGCACACTTGGAGAAAAGTGAAAAATTCCCGGTTAAGAATGTAGCTCTGGTAGCAGATGAGTCCGGTGACCTGAGTGAAGTTTTTAATCTGGGTAGTGTTAAGGACAGCCAAGCCATAATTGAACAGAGTGTTACGAATGTACCAGAGATCACAAACAAGCCCTCGCCCACATCTTTGAAGCCTTCAGTTAAAGACCGTCAACCATCGGACTTTACCGAAACCAGCAATGTAACCAAATGGCAGACTGAGCCAGCAGCAGATTCGATTGAACCGTCTCGTGACATAAAAGAAACGCCAGAGCCTTTGGCACAAAGCAAGGCGTCTGCCGCTAAGAAGGTGCTGCGATTGAACCCAGAGCAGTGCGATGATCTGAGAGAGGGTCTGGATGCTTCGAGCGCCGAGCCGAGTCCACCATTCAACGAGAAGAGCTTTACCAAAACATTGCCGTCATCCCCTCTTGAGGTGGCGCCATCGGCGACGTCTTCTACAAAAAATCACTCGAAAGGAGTCCCGTCGCCGACACCTTTCGATAGACCTAAAGATGACGCAGAGCGGGAGGCGTCCGCTGAGGCCCACGGTGAAGAAGCCGAACCCGAGCCGAAGACTCTGCGCGGCGTCGTCGAGGAACGTAACAGACCCTCCGTGGCGTCGCGGCCTCCCGTCTCCGAGGTCGAGAGCCCGGCACAGTCGCTGCCGACGTTGAAGCTAGAGGCCCCCGCCTCGAGCCCCGCTCGCGAAGCGGCCAAAACGAAGGGCTTTCCACCGGCGTCGGCCTGCGTGCCGCTGACCGACTCCAAACCCACGCAGCCGCAAGTCGCCTCCTGCCCGCCGGTGCCAAAGCAGAGCGCCGCGCCATCCGAAGCCGGCTCCACCAGGACCTTGAAAACGCTCAAGGTGCTGGTTCTCGACGAGGACGACACGGACGACGTGATCACGGAAACCTTCGGGATCAAAAAGGAGGCGGCTGAGTCACCTCCTGGCAAGCAGCCGGTTTCAGTCGCAAGCAGCCGGTTCCCCGCGGCAGCCTCTGGCTCCCTTTTGTCCGATGCTGCCGCTCGCTTTAACGTCTCGACCTCGGCTGACACCTTTTCTGCTTTGGCCCGCGAGCCCGCTCCTAAACCCGGCGCTACTGCCGTAGCCCCCGAACCCCGCCGTGAGTCCGAGGGTGAGGGCCAAGCGGCCAGCGTAGCACGAGTACACCTGGCAGACGTCAACAGTCGCAACAGGTGAGACATGGGTCTCTTAGGGACAACAACAAATCAGGTCATGTTACTAACAAGCAGGGTTCGGGTGCGCCTCTAAGCTGCTTGCTGTGCACGCCAGTACTTCTGCGGTCATTGTGTTTGTCACACCCTCGGGGCTCGGGGCATTAATCAAGCATTTAATCGGACACACTGCACTCGGCGTCCGGCCCGCCTGCGTGATATTATGATTCAGAAAAAGTTGACAAAACAAGAGCGTGTTTACCAAACTCTCGCGGGTTACGCCCGTGTAATTTCACGCACTCGGGGGGGAAAGTGCCAGAATGATCGAAATAAGGCACCGGCGCTAACCAGGTAATGCGGATTAATAACACTTTTAGGCGACGAGGCGTTGCGCGCCAGGTGGCAGATGCCGCGTTAGTACACAATGACGTGCCGCATCAAAGGGGGGCAATTGGAAACGGCACGTGGCACACTCGTGTAAACTCACCCGGCAATCTGCCTGCCCTCGGGTGCAATCCGGGCGCTTTCACAAAGTAGCTAAAGCGGTAATTGAAGAAGCCGGTGGAACACTGTTCGGCTATTACCAAACTCAAGTCCCCTCGTGTCCGCCAATCCACATGGCACGTGGCACGTGGCGGTGAATGGAAGGGGGAGTTATTGTCCGCGGAATTGCTAATGACGAGCTCTCCCGGTCGCGTGGTGAGCGGACACGTGCCCCGTGCTGTTTTGACACTTGACGTTGGTGTTTTACAATAGCCGCAGATGATAGGGGGCGAGCTTTTCGCCGGCCGGCTGTGGTGTGAAGTTGACACTGGGGAAAAATCTCTGCTGCCTGCTCGCTTGGCCTGTCATTACTGTCCTCCTCCGCACACCCGCTCTCTCTCTCCGCTCTCCTTTGTTTTCATCTCTTGATGGCTTCTTGGATTTTACTAACAAGGGATTTTTTTGTTCCTTCCCCCCTGTCCAGAATATTGCTGTTTGCAGTTATTCGTTATTCCAGCTGTTTTTTTCTTTATCGGTAATTTGGGAGGTTTATCTTAATCGAACGTGAAATGTAAT
The DNA here is from genome assembly GCA_036362915.1 of Geotria australis. Lineage (NCBI taxonomy): Eukaryota > Metazoa > Chordata > Hyperoartia > Petromyzontiformes > Geotriidae > Geotria > Geotria australis. Next base: position 5,459,938 of record JAZEWU010000012.1, read on the forward strand.
CGTTGAGTAATGTCGGCTGATTTGTTTAAATATTGCTTGCTATGATTCGCACCCAACCCCCTGAGTGAGTCTGAATTGTCACGATTTTTTCTGCGGTTGTGATTATATTCAAGAATCGCTTTATTTATTTTGTTTCAATTACACCTGTACTGTTTCTGTCTTGTACATTATGGTTATTATCGTTTACACGTTAGATTTGCCCTCTTTAATCACCGAGTAACAAAAGCATACCATCCGCATGTAATATCTCTTAACGATAACAAATAGATTCTCGCACACACGATTCTGGATATCGTTACAAACCTATGGTGAGCGTTGCAATCGGTGCCGATCGGTGAATCGATGCATCGGTACGTGCCCGATACCGTTTCCACTTGCCGCGTCTCTTGGATTTTCGTGGCACTTTTTTAATCTCTCTTAACGTTTCGTCGATTTCGCCCACCCTGCTTCTAATCCAGCACGCCACACCCCATCAAGCCCACACGAATCAGGCCCGTGGAGCTGCCCTCCAACTCCAGCCCTGTCGTGGCCCCGAGGGAGACGAAAAACCAGGGCAAGCGGCCGGCACCGGCTGTGCCCAGCAGCTTGCTGATGAACGACAAGGTGAGTTGGTCGGTAGGGTGGCGCAGCGGTAACGTCAGCTCCTCGTAGATAGAACGGCCTGTTAGAGGCGGTCCCATTCCAGCCTCGAGCACCTTTCCGAGTGGAGTTTGTGTTCTCCGACTGTTGTGCGTTCGTTTTCCAGTGTTTTCCCATAACCAAAAAAAACCTCCTTATGCGGCCAATAACATCATACTATATAGGAGGCAGTGTTTAGCAAATGTTGGTGATGGCTAACCGCATGGCTGCCTCCTCGCCTCTCTCTCTCTCTGTCTGCGGTTTTCTTGCGCCTCTGGGTCGTTCTCTCTTTTAACAATTATCTTCGACATTGAAAGACTGCTGTGCCACGCAGTGTCATAACTTGTAATATCATCACTATTGGTGGCAGCACGGTGGTATTAGGGCTGTCAACTGTTATGGACAGGGAACCGAGTGAGAGCTCCACCGGTCGGAGCAGCACAGCCCACAAATTGATCGCAAACGGCACCCCTGGATACCAATTGGAATCTGTACACAAACAATACGTATCTAGCCCTGCAGGTGTTGTAGCCACACCAATCGGGCACTCGAGAGGAATGTTTGCAACTTGCCAACAACACTGGTGATTAGTCCTCAGTCAGTACTGTCACTGCAAAGGGCATCATCCAGTGAGAGGTGCTAAATGTATGGCCCACAAAACGTATTTGAAAGTCAATTGCTTTCCCTTTCAAAAGCTCGTCTTTTGGAAAAACCATGTCGAACGCTCCCCCTCTGTTCTTCGTGACCTTTCGTCTGCCACGTTGGAGGCATCCTCAGGCGTACCGAGTATGAGTGCCGCCAACATTGGATGCCTCCGACGTCGAAAGCGAAACGTCGCGAAAGGGATAGGGAGCGCTCGACACGGCATTCTCGAAAGATGAGCTTTGGAAATCAATTATCATGCATCGAACCATGAAAACATCTATCAGAATTTGAAAGATCTTTTCAGCCGTCGGCAAGGAAAAGGTTTCACACCTCTGATGGTCAGACTGTACAGAGGCCCAGTTTTGCAGTCATGTGTGTGGACTTAAACACCCCGTGGCTGCAGGCTGTGAGTGTAATAATTCACCACCACCCCTCCTTCTAGAATGGGTTAATGAATCCATATTCAGGGTCACAATTCTGAGAATTACTCGTTGTTCCAAAAGCTCGATAAAGCACTTGATAATAGCAGCAATGCACGCTGTGGAAATTCCACGTTCCTATGGCAAGGATACTGTACGCATACGGATTGCTCTCCATAGCTGCTCTTTCAGGATAGCCGTGTCGAGCGTTCCTCCGCTCTCCTTCGTGACATTTCGCCCACGTTGGAGGCATCATCAGGTTTCTGATCGGTCGCAGTTCTGTGGAAACCGTTTTAAAATTATCTTACCATACACACATTGTCACGCTGTGGTAAATGAAGCGGCCACGGGTGCACACGGAAGGCATGCGAACCCATTACATACAACGTGTACAGATTGTAAAACGTTGCTTTTCGTGTGCACGATTCTGGGGGTGTATTGTGAGCTTAAGAATCGGTATTGATCGATTAATGAGTCTGCATGTTACACCTTTGCCGTAGCCTTAATCTACTTATCTACCCATTGAGTGGCATTTGTGCCGCTGGGTGCTAATTGCAGAAGCACAATTGCCCTGACTGACGGGAAATGCCATCAATGTGGCATTTAATGGTTATTATTTGCAAATGAAACCCAACGGTAAAAAAAAAAATCCCACATTACTAAAATAACCGATAACGTGAGAGCCAAAACGTCATGAAACAGAGAGCAGGAACACTCAACACGGCTATCCCGAAAGAACAGCTACGAAGAGCAATTCTCATTCATCGGGCCGTGAAAACCTACATCAATAAACACGATCAGCCTTCATTTTGTACCATTTTCGGAGGG
>JAZEWU010000012.1:5502571-5514900 GCA_036362915.1 Geotria australis
TGGGTGTCCGTGCCGAAAGTGTGTGGGTGAGTGTGTGGGTGGGGAGCACGCTGGGTGGGTGGGTGGGTAGATAGGTGTGTAGGTTCGTTGTCTTTACGTGGTTTGACAATGAACCTACCCACACAAAGATCAGAGATTCGCCCGTATAGCCTTAACATACTGTTGGGGCAAGTGCCGATAGCAAGCACCTATGAAGGTTGACACGGCACACGAGGGGGTGGGTAACCAGCACTAGGTCTTAGTCTCCCTAGTGGCAATGTTTACACACCGCACTAGGTACTCATTTGAGGCTGAGTCGTCCTAGGGGAGGCCCAGGACCTGTTCAGAAAATCGTCACTGGTGTTGGCCGTGAGCGGGATTCGAACGCGGGTCGCCAGATTCGTAGCCCAGTGCGCTAACCACTGGGCTACCGCTCCCCACCCTGGTTTGACAACGAAGCTGCCAGTCATCTCGGTCAGGCAGCCCATAACACCTGTGACGATTTTCTGAACCGCTCCTGGGCCTCCCCCGGTGTCGTGTGTAAACATCGCCACTGGGGAGACAAGGGCTGCCGTGCATGGTCCTGGCCACCCACCCCTTCATGTGCCCTACAGGCCTTCATACGTGACTCGCTTTCAGCACTTGACCCTATACTATATTAGGCTATACGGGGGACCTTTGTCTTTGTGTGTGACACCCGCGATGCTCTGTGGTGGTTGAGTGGAGGGGGTGGTGGATACCTGCTCCATGCGCCTATATATAGACCTGTGTTTTACCTGGGTGCCTCACTGCACTCCTCGATGCTCCATCGGGGGTCTTGTCAATGGATTTGGGAGTTTAGCGGTCGTCCGGCAGTTGCGTGTTGACGTTGTTGTGAGTTTGCAACTTGCCTGTGTCTTCGGAATTGCTTCCCGAAGCTGTTCTTTCGGTGAAAGCCGTGTCGAGCGTTCCCTCTCTCGCTCTCCTTCGCGACGTTTGTGAACGCGGAACGCCTGAGGATGCCTCCGACGTGGGATGTGAAACGTCGCGAAGCAGAGAGGGAGCGCTCGACGCGACTATCCAGAAAGAACAGCTACAGAGAGCAATTCTCATACATCGAGCCGTGACAAACGTACATTCCCATTGGTTTGTCAAAGCGCCTCCAGTCGGGAGGTGAAATTTGCTTAACTGTCTTACCGCTAACGGTGAGAGTGTCTGTGCGGTGGTCACATCCGCTCCTCCGCACAGCAAGAAAGTCCCGCCCGAAGCGGTTCGATTCCCGCCTCGGGCGCCTTTCTGTGCGGATTTTGTGTTCTCTTTTCTGCGCGGATTTCCTCAGCGTTCTCCGGTTTCCTACCACAACTAAAAAAATAACCCCACTCGTTCATTCATTGGCTGATACTAACGGTAATATGTAGGACGCAGTGTCTGGCAAATGTTGGCGCCGGCTAACCGCGCGGCTGCCTTCTCTCTTCCCGCCTAGCTGTTGTTTCCTCGCGCCTCTGAATCGTTCCCTCTCTCTTCGATATTGAACGAATGTACGCGGCGCGTTATACGTCGCAATTAATATTATTATATTATTGTTAGCAAGGGGGCGGCACGGTGGAGCAGCGGTGAGTATCACTGCCGCCTCACAGCAAGAAGGAACCCGGGTTCGACTCACGGCTCGGGTGCCTTTCTGCGTGGAAATTGCATGTTCTCCCCGTGTCCGCGTGGGTTTTCGCTGGGCACTCCGGTTTCCTTCCACAATCCAAAGACATGCTGTTGCTGCATAGGTTAATTGGCCTGTGGACTAAATTGCCCCCGGTGCCCTGTGATAGAATGACGTCCCGTCCAGGGTACATCCCTGCCTAGCGTCCTGTGTCTGGCGGGATAGGCTCCGACTCACCGCGACCCTGTACAAGATTAAGCGGTTTCTGACAATGGATGGATGGCTTTTGTTACCAGTACGCCGTACCGGACCGTACCGGCTTACTTTCACCTCCGCCTGTTTGTCCATTTCACCAGGCGTGGTCTTCAAACCGCTGTCCACTCTTCAGCCGTCGTCCTTTGATTATTTTGCTCCTTAGATTCCCCTGCATCCCTGAGTTCGCATCCGGGCCACGGATGGATTTAGCAACAGCGGCAGGCGTTGTCTACAGCTGTGCCGGGTGTCCTGTAGGTCGACTCGGACTGAAAACGAGTAACTGGCGCGGCCGTGGATGCATCACCGCTGGGGAGACAAAGACGGCCCGGCGTGGTGCTGGCCCCCACACTATTTGCCGGCGTGCACTGGTTTGGTCGAGATAATAGGAGCTCGCGAAGAGAATGTTTTTGCAATGAGCCTCCATGAATCTCCGCGTAGCTCTACTTTATAACTGTGCTAACTTCTTTACCAATGAAATGCCATTTCAGTTTGAGTTGGACTGAACATTACTTAAATGCATGCACAGATCTCTAAACGATATCTTTTTTTGGCAGTCTATAATTTTAGATTATTGTACGTATCTAAAACTTTCGCCTAATTGCATGGAAACAACTGGGCAATTAAATGTAAGCAATTCGCGTGTGGGTTTGCTCGAGTGTAGGTGCCCCGGTGATGTGATCTGTTAGCCGACCCGTAACGCTGTACACATGCAATCAAATAGCACGCCGTGCTTAATTGGCTAGTGCACTAACTACCTGCTTTATGCCCACTCAATTTGACTATGGGGAAAAATAGCAACCTTTGTGCAGCCTCACAGCGGGAAATCCCACGTTCGATTCGCGACACGGGTGCCGCCTTTCTGTGTGGAGTTTACGTGTTCTCCCCACCGTGTCCGCGTGGGTTTTCGCCGATTACTCCGGTTTTCCGTCACAGTCTCCAGAAGCACTGCTGCAGAAGTTATTTCGCCTTGTGTCTGCCAGGATAGGCTTCGGCTTTACCGCGACCCTGCACAGGACTAAGCTGGTACTGCGAATGAATTATTTTTGTCTTGATGTGCACATTCACGGCTCGATGTATGAGAATTGCTCTCAAGAGCTGCTCTTTCGGGATAGCCGTGTCGAGCAGCTCCTCCTCTCTCCTTCGTTGCGTTTCGCCTCCCACGTTGGAGGGATCATTTATTGAAGTATTTTACTTACAATAACAACATTCGCCGTCACAGAATATGTACAACCTGGGAGAGTATTACCGCTGTTTACGGGAACAATCCACAGACGGATAAACAACTTAAGACAGAAATTACAGCTGCTGTGAAGAGCATCACTGACGAAATAATCGCTGCAGTAAGTTATGGAACATTTCAGTCGACGTCTGTGAATGCTATCAGATGAACGGGGATGGGATTCCGATTTTTTTTCTCACGTGAATACAGCCTCCCGTGGTTCATTGCTGTTGTGGTATGGGGTGGCGCGGCGAGTAACGCTGCCGCCTCACAGCAACAAGACCCCGGTTGTATTCCGTCTCGGGTGCATTTCCGTGTGAAGTTTGCACGTTCTCTCCCGCGTGTCCGCGTGGGTTTTCGCCAGTTATTCCGGTTTCCTCCCACAGTCCAATGACACGACGTGTCGGTGTTTTTGTCTTGGCCAAAATGTCCCGAGTAAACTTGCCCCCGGTGCCCCGGAGATATAAACAAATAAACTCAATTCAAAACTGGTGCGTCATTTTTACCACCCTTGTTTAATTCACGGTTTATGACGCTCATTGAGTCTTCTTCTTTGCGATTCTTCGAAGCGCGATGTTAAATTACAGTTTCCCATTTTCTTACACAGCCCCTTGCATTTTCATTGAACTCCGCAAGGTCTTTTGAGCTGCAGAGGTTGGGTAGTAGAGCACAGACAAGGCAGTGTTCCATAGTATGGTCTGCTTCTCCACATTCACAGGTGGTTGGGCCGGTCTTGTAGCCCCATCTGACCAAAGCATCATTGAGTATTGACGTGCAATTAAATTTGATGAACGTATGCCCCCTGTAACCGACTGAAATAGATTGCATTATTATGGTTGCATCGAGGTGGCAAATGTCTTGTTTAGCTGTGGACGCAATGTGAATCTGGCGTTTTGACAAAGCTGTGAATGCCACAGGACACAGGACACACGGTATGTGCATATCGATAGCACTGAGTGCCCTTGTCACGCGAACCCACTCAAAGAACAAGCTATTCTTTCCTGCGGCCTGTCGGTCATAACTGAGAACCCGGAACGGCGTATACATATCGTCACTGGGGAGACAAAGGCGGCCTGGAGTGGTGCCGGCTATCCGCCTGCTCGTGTGCCGGGCTGGCCTTTATAGGTGCTGCTCGCTCACAGCACTTGACCCTACAGTCTATGAAGGTTATACGGGGGATCTTTGTCTTTGTTTTGTGTGGCACGGTTGTGGAGAGCCGTGGTGCAGCGGTTAGCGTGCTGCGCTACGAACCCGGTGACTCGAGTTCGAATCCCGCTCACGCCCACCAACACCAGGAACGATTATATAACACGGTCCCGGACCTTGCCTATGTCGGCTCAGCCTCAATTGGGGAGTGTATCTAGTGTGGTGTGTATAACATCGCCAAGTCGTTTTATTTACGAAGCCTCATTCGCGTTCTGGACCAACAGTGGATACACAGCCTAGGTGTGTAGATGTGGGATCGCAGCATTAACCCTGGGGGGCACGGGGGCAGCTGTGGCGCAATTATTGGCGCACTGAGCTTTTGAACAGTGGGAGGGAATCCCAATCCGTCATTATCATCATTATCAGTCCCCGAATTATCTTGTACTGGGTCGCGGACGACCAGAGCCTATCCCGGCAGACACCGGGCGCAAGACAGGGCTATACACACCATCGGACGCTAGTCAATCGCAGGGCACTGGGGGCAATTTAGTCAGAAGGACCAATTCACCTAAACAGCAACAGCTTGTCTTTAGACTGTGGATGAAACCGCGATGGTGCTTATCTGTGAACGATTACGGCCCAATGGTGACCCCAATTCAAAGTACACAGCTATCCATTTGTCCGCTTCTTCTTCTTTGCGATTCTTCGAAGCACGATGGTCAACACCAAGTATTACCTGACAGGGATCGCGAATCATATTTACAACCAATTCGGATGTTCGTTGCGTCGCAGGAGTCCCGTAAAGAGCTTGCAAGCTCACTGGATATTTTTCCGCTGTAATAATAAACATCTATCTATCCATAACCACAGCCAGCACCACACATACTTTAGCAACAGATACAAATAAATAATATATATATATATATATCGCGTGTGTAAAAAACAACAAGTATAGTCTTTATTTTAAATTCGTAGCCAATAGCCCATATAAATTATTGTGACGAAAATTCGTCGCGTCCATGGCTGCAGATCGGATCCAAACGGACGCTGAACGAAACTCACGAGTCAGTAAAAACAAGAATCAAGTCATCTGGGTGTTCAGTAACCGGGGCGGGGGGGGGGGGGTTAGGGGGATGTGGGGGGGAAAGGCTTTCATGCACAATATCATTTACTTTAAGTATGTTTTAAAACTGTTATTACTTGCACACATCACAGGCAAAAAGTCGACATATATAATTATATAGACCTAATTCTGACATGGAAACACAGGTTCGTAAACAATCGATGCAAGGTACAGCCATAACTTATGTACAATTTATTCAAAACGACTTAAATAATTCTCTCTCGTGCTTTCTTTACAATCCGCTCGGAGCAAACGCCGCCTCGCCGCGCGTACGGCGCCCCTCAATAACGTTAACGACAATAATAATTGTAATAATTAAACGTATTATTTTACAACAAAAAGTTTGCGTGGAGTTTAGATTTTTTTTGGCGGGCAAAAAAAATCGTCGACAGCCAATCGCTGTCCGTTTGACGCGACGAGCCCGGGTCGACGCACGACTCTTGAACAACGTTGCTCACAGAACAGGTTGTAAGAGTAATATCGCTGTTTTAAACCCGTGTCGATTTCCGGCCAGTTCGTTCCCTCAGATGTTGCCTCAAAGTTTCACGGTTCGCCTCATAATGGCGCGTATCAATGTCACACAACAACAACAACCGTCGTTTGCCACTCAGTGGCGACGAGGTTACCACGGCCCCTGTGCCAGGCTAGGTGCACCTTGAAGTGCCAAAGGCTCGCTGCTAGCAGGACGTCACGAGACAGACCCAGGTGCCATGGGGTGACCGACAGAGGTGAATGGCAGATGCACCACCTGCGCTCCCCCTTGTGCCAACTCGCTGAGTTTTGGCCGCCCGGCGTGTCGCTCGTTGTTGTGAGCGTCGCTTCTCCGCCCTCCGTTGTTGTTGGAGGGCGGCTTCCTCCAGCTGCCCCAGTGGCGTCCTTCACGAGCCTCCTCCGAAGAGGTCGATCTTGACACCCTTGGTCCGGCTCCACATCCTTCTGCACCAAATCAGGCCATCTGTTCTCTAGCCCCTGCCGCGCCCGTTCATCCCCATCTTTCCGGCCAAACAGAAGCTGATCGGTTATGCGATGGCAAAACGAACTCTCCGTATAGCCTTAACAGACTGTAGGGTCCAAGTACTGTTAGCGAGCAGCACCTATGAAGGTCGGCACGGCACGGAACACGACGGGGTGGGTGGCCAGCACCACGCCCGGCTGCCTTCCTCTCCCGAGCAGCGATGTTTTTACACACCGAACCGGGTACAGTAGTCATTCGAGGCTGAGTCGCCCTAGGGGAGGCCTCAGACCGGTCCAGATAACTGTCACTGGCGTTGGCCGTGAGCGGGGAATCGATCGCCTCCGCACACAGCGGGTTCGCCACTAAACGTCGGTGACTTCCCCACCACAGCGCGTGTGCCAGGCCGGGTGCACCTTGAGACTATCACGTGAAGTTGTTGAAGGCTCTGAGGGACAGACCCAGGTTCCATGGGCTTGACTGACTGAGATGACACAACAACCGCCTTTCGCCACTAAGTGGCGGTGACGTCACCACGTCGCCTGTGCCAGGCCATATGCACCTTGAGGCCACGTGAAGTGTCGAAGGCTCGTCGACAGGAGGTCACGGGACAGACCCAGGTGTCACGGGCTGCCTGACGTGAGATGACTTGGCAGATGCACCACCCGAGCTCCCTACCGTGCCAACTTGCCGTGCTTTGGCCGCTCGGCGCTCGGCTCGCTGTTGTGCGCGTCGCTCCTCCGCCCTCCGTTGTTGCCCGCAACTGGCGCCTCGCGTCAACAGCGTACTCTACCCATCACTCGTCAACAACGAAACGTTACCAATCACTCGTAAACGTCGATGCGGGTTATTTGCTGGCGGCGGTAACCGCCGCTGTTTGCTGCGTGGCGTATCCACACACTGCCCCCACCTGCCCAACTCTAGAAAGTGTCTCTTTGATCCTCTCCCCCCCCTCCTCACCCCTCCTCCTCCTTCCCCAAGGCTCGCTTGGCGGCGCGCGTGTCTCGAACGAATTACAGTACAGTATCACAATAGGAACAACATCATCATCGTCGATCGACCGTCATCACGAAGCACCACCGTTCCACCTGTTGACCCGGTAACACACCACGGTCTGTGAGTCTGTGTAACGATGCGACGACGTCCCTCCGTCTCTATCTCTCTCCCTCTCTCTGTGTGTCTTGTCCGTCTCTACATACACGAGGCGACACTCTTCAGAAACGTTCCGTCTCCCTTCGAGGGACGTCCGGGGGACGCCGCGTCTCAGTCATCTGACGTGACGTCGATCTCGTCTCCGCTGCCCTGATTCGTGGCCTGCCTCCAGCGGTTGATGTGGTGCGAGCTCTTCTTCTTCTGAGGACTTTCGGGACCCTCCTCCTCCAGCTTCTGCCGCTTGTACTTGGTTCGCCTGTTCTGGAACCACACCTTTACCTGCCGGGCACAGGTGTTTGAAGGGAAGGGTGGGTGGGTGGGTGGGTGTCGGTGGGTGGGGGTGGGGGTGGAGGTGGGGGGAACGGAGTGGTTAGCGCGCTGGGTTACAAATCTGGCTATGACCCGAGTTCGAATCCCGCTCACGGCCAACGCCGGTGACGATTTTCTGAACCGGTCTTGGGCCTCCCCTAGGTCGACTCAGCCTCAAATTAGTACCTAGTGCGGTGTGTAAACATTGCCACTAGGGAGACAAAGGCGGCCGGGCGTGGTTGCTGGTCACCCACCCGCTCGTCCGCCGTGTCGACCTTCATAGGTGCTCGCTAACGGCACTTGACTCTACAGTCTGTCAAGGCTATACGGCGCATCTTTGTCTTTGGGGTTAGACCAATGACGTTTTAGAAATGATACTTCGCATTCACAACATAGCCATGACTAGCAGAGTGCCCGCCCTACGGGCGATCTTGTTCCGAACTGGTAACACGTTCTTCTGACGTCTCTTTTTGCTGAGGGTTTTTTTTCCTTCTGCTGACGTGACAGCTTGGACCTGCCACTCTTCCTGGACAAAGGCGGAAGCGCGGCTCAAGAGGTTCGGCGCTACTCGTGCGAAAGTGGGATTTTAAAACTGAAATCGTGTTGAAGTTTCCGAAGAGTAAATCAAATAAGTGGGGAGTAAAGCTGAAGCTGCGCCTAGAAAATATACTAACTCGGTACCCTGAGTGCGGACATACATTCGTGCCTACATTTTAAAAACACACTTCCTCCATTAATCTCTATATGTAGACGTTGATTCGCGGCAATTGAGCTAATTCCTCGGAAGTCGGTTGTAAATTTTCCATTACACCCAGAGGTGCGTCCGTGATCCAGCGCTTTAGAGGCAAGGGTTGGCGGATAACGCAGAGATGTTAACGAAACTCAAAATCTCAATTGGGTACGCCAGATTGCCACTCAATTCGTGTTTTGCTCCATCGGCCTATTGAGCCTGCGTGCTTTCTGTAAACAACACCGATCCTGCAATCCGCCACAGCGGTTGTAATGAAAGGTCATATTCAATGTACTTTGAAGTTCTGAGACATACCGGTATTTATTACCGCATCAATCATACTTGATATATACAGGGGTGGAGAATTGACAAAGGTTGTTTGAGCAACTCCAGAGCGAACCCGGCGGCCTTGGTTAGATTCCAGCCCGGGGCTAAGATCATCGGCCGAGTAAAAATTGAACTGATTCCGGGCTTGAATGTCCCATCATTCATCAGCCAACACTGACCAGAGTGGTGAAGTATGGTCAAGCAAAACCGCCCCACGATCGACACGGATTGGGGGGATGGGGGGGGGCTGAACCCTTATCCAGCAGTGGATTGACACGAAAGCTGCATCTGTATACGTTCACACATTGGTCAGGGTGCAACTGTGATGAGCACAGTAACAAAGAGTCACCGGGTTCAGCTTCCACAGATTTCTAACTTTACATTCGGGTTCATTATTTTGTATGGTCGCGGTGAGCCGGAGCCTATCCCGGCAGACACAGGGCACAAGACAGGGCTATACCCAGGATGGGACGCCATTTCATCACAGGGCACCGAGGGCAAATTTAGTCTGCAAGCCAATTAACCTATGCAGCAGTATGTTTTTGGACTGTGGGAGGAAACCGGAGTGCCCGTCGAACGTGCAAACTCCACACAGAAAGGCACCCGAGCCGGGATTCGAACCCGGGTGCTTCTTGCTGTGAGGCGGCGGCGCTACTCACCGCTACGCCACCGTGCCGCCTCACACATCAGTCTCCTCCAATCGTTCCTGTTCCTCCTCTACCCACGTGCCGCTCTCAACACCGACTCCTTGTCCACGTGTCCTTATCTGTGTAATGAATGATCTAGTCTCCCTCGCTGGGTTGCGGGGGGTTAAGGTGTGAGAGTTGTATCATTAGGGGATGCGCTCGCGAATACAAACACGCGAGCGGGGGGCTGTGAGGCGACCCGCGACACCCCTCCGCTCGGAAAACCAGATAAATCCTGAGCCCGCGATGCTCTGTGATAAGAAGGCGAACTGATGGGAAATTCATTCGGGTTGCGGCACTAACGGGGCATCTCAGCCGGAGCCTCCACAGGAATATCACCTGGGTTCGATTCCTAGACCGAAAGCCGCCTTTCGCTGTGGAGTTTTGCGCGTTATCCATCCCGTGTCGGCGTCTGCTTTTGCAGGATACTCCGCTTTTCTACCACAGTCCAAAGACATATTTTGTTTACAAGCTTGTTCACACGCTTGTTTACACTATTGAGTAACCTGCCAGACACAGTCTTCGTTGTAAACGCGAACACGGTGCCACTTGTGTTGGCCTGGTGTCCCATCGTGGGTAAAGCCGTGCCGTGCGCCCTGCGTCTGCCGGGATAGGCTCCGGCGTCACCGCGACCCTCTACAACAGGGGTGGGGAACATTCGGCCCGCGGGCCGTATAAGACCAGCTAACATCACGCGCCTCAACAGAGAGAAGCAGTTCCAGCCATCACATTAGGGGTGAGTTAATGAAATGTTTGACCAAATATAGCAGGCTAATTTTTAAGTTGATCATTTTGGATGGCCCGAGAATGATGTTATAAATATCCAAATGGCCCTTGGCAGGAAAAAAGGTTCCCCACCCCTGCTCTACAGCATTAAGCGGGGACTGATGATGAATGAACGAACGAACGCGTGTACGCACCGGCGTGCCCGCTAATGCAGTGGACACGATATGAGTGTTACTTCGTGGCAATGTTTACACACCAAACCAGGTACTCATTTGAGGCTGGGTCGACCTAAGGGGGGCCCAGGACCGGTTCAGAAAATCGTCACTGCTGTTAGCCGTGAGCGGGAATCGAACTCGGGTCACCAGTTTTGTAGCCCAGCGCGCTAACCACTGTGCTACCGCTCCCCACACAAATGCACACACATATACACAAACACACACATTGTGTGTATACAAGCACACTCATATACACATACACGGTATATGAGTTGGCTGTTTACACACAGACTGAGACATACACACATAGACTCGAACCCAGGTCGATGGGTTCGTGACTCTCTGCGTTAACGACTGTGCCACCGCTCACCACTCAAACGCACACAAACCCCCCATGTCGTTCTCTCCGCAGCCCTGTGCAGCGCTTTGTGACCCTCGGGTGAAAGGCGCTCTATAAATGCTATTATTATTATTATGACATACACATATAACCAGACATGCTTGTACATATAGACGTAAACATAAACATATACATACACATGGCATGTACAGGAGTATGTATAGTGTAATGTGTCACGATATGTTGACATGGACTAACACACATACGCATTCACTCACACGCGTGTACATAAAGACAAAGATCCCCCGTGTAGCCTTTAACAGACTGTCGGTGTAAGAGCCGTTAGCGAGCACGTTTCATGTTTACACACCGCATCAGTTACTCGTTTAAGGCTGAGCCGACCTAGGAGAGGCCCCAGGACCGGTTCAGAAACCAGTCGCTGGTGTTGGTGGCCGTGAGTGAGAATCGAACTCAAGAAGCCAGGTTCGTAGCGCAGCGCGCTAACCGCTGCACCACCGCTCGCTATTATATACGTGAGCAGAGTGCCCGCCCTACGGGCTATCTTGTTCATCAAGAGTGATTATGCTAATGATGATTTGGTAATGGATATAGCTGACGTGCCCGCTTTGACCTGGGTTTCATCCTGATGTCGTTTTGTGAATTGTGCCGGCTCTTTGAAGTTTCAGAAGAGTAATCAATAAGTGTGTCGTTAAGCTGAAATAACAGATAGTGTATAATCATCGCTGCTGTGCGGATAAATTTAGCGCTTATAAATGATTCGAAACCCGTTACCCTCAGTGCGGACATACGTACACACACTTTATTTTTTTATGTATAGATATTCGCAGACACGTGCAAAGATCCCCTGTATAACCTCAACAGACTGTAGGGACAAGTGCCGTTAGCGAGCACCTATAAAAGCCAGCACGGCACACGGAGCGGGTATGTGGGTATGTGGGTAGGACCACGCCCGGCCGCCTTTGTCTCCGCAGTGGTGATGTTTTACACACCGAAACCAGGTACTCGTTTAAAACTGAATGGACCTAGGAGAGGCCCAGGACCGGTTCAGAAAATCGTCACTGGTGTTGGCCGTGAGCGGGATTCGTAGCCCAGTGCGCTAACCACTGGGCTACCGCTCCCAACATGTAGACATACACACAATCACATACATACAATCACATGCACGCTGACATTCCACATATAGATCTACACAGACAAAGACGCAGATTCCCCCGTATAGCCTTAACAGCCTGTAGGGTCAAGTGCTGTCAGCGAGTAGCACCTATGAAGGCCGACACAGACACACACATACGGACACGCGATGACAACGCGGCATCAAAGTCCGCCGCTTGAGTCGCGTGACCAGCGGCCTCTGTTATGACTACAGAGCGCGACTCTGCATTCTCTCCCTCGTGTGTGCGCGTCGCTCCGCGCCTCGCCTCCTCACTACCCAAGCGCTCTCTCCCTCCTGCTGAGAGCGGATTTGAAGCCCTGAGTATGAGCCTGGGTTAGATAGAGGAGGGGTGGGTAGGTGGGGGGT
>JAZEWU010000012.1:5527433-5538174 GCA_036362915.1 Geotria australis
ACGCACACGCGTGTGTGTGTGTCTACACGCAGCGCGTTCACCACTGGGCCACCGCTAACCACTGCGGTGGCCCAGTGGTTAGCGCGCTGGGCTACAAACCTGGCTATGACCCGAGTTCGAATCCCGCTCACGGCCAACACCGGTGACGACTTTCTGAACCGGTCCTGGGCATCCCCTAGGTCGACTCAGCCTCAAATGAGTACCTAGTGCGGTGTGCAAACATCGCCACTAGGGAGACAAAGGCGACCGGGCGTGGTGCTGGTCACCCACCCCCTCGTGTGCCGTGTCGACCTTCGTAGGTGCTCGCTAACCGGGACTTGACCCTAGAGTATGTTAAGGCTATACGGGGTATCTTTGTCTTTATCTTTGTTGCATACCACGAGTGGGGGAGCGGTGGCCCAGCGGTTGTCACACCGGGAGCCACGGACCCATCCCACGAGTGTCGTGCAGAGAGGGGGGCATCCAATCAAAGAGTGAAATTAAACAGTCCCACAAGCTGGTGTGAATGTGGAACCGTGTTTTAATAAGCGAGACCAGAGTAGAGAACCTGTTACGTGTAAATACTGTGCGTGATGCCGATTAACTCTTTCAGTGCCCTGTCGACCACCGTCGACACGTTACAGTACTGCCTTACAACTCAGTACCAGGCCCTGGTACTTGAGTCTTGGGGGGCATACAATCAGAAGGACGCCACTGCCACCCACCGAACCGACCGAACCGAGTTCGACTCCAGCTCACGGCTCCCGACAAATGTTTTTCCCCTCGAACCCGGTCGCGTCCCTCTCGAAACCCGTCGCAGACAGATTCCCAAACTACAGTAAGGTGAACCCGTTCACGTGCGAACACCCGGTGGTGGGGGATAGAGACGAGGAGGAGTAGGCCGATACGTGTGCGCACTTGTCTTATCGCCCGGAGCGGACAATTACACACGGCGCTACGCTCAGCCGGCACGGTGAATTGAATAAATATCGTCGCTGAACAGTGTCTGGCCCGACTGTGTTCTTGCCTGGGTCACCAGCCACGTAAGATTCGTGACCCCCGAGGCGAGGCGTCTGTCGTAGATCGCGAGGCGTTTAAACGTGACAAATGTTATTATTATTATTATTAGCGGCGGCGGCGGCGGCCGTAAGTGATGTGTTGACGTAAGGTTTGTCACGGCTCGATGTGTGATCGAGAATTGCTCTTGAGAAAAGAGGGGGGTAGGGGTATAGCCGTGTCGAGCGTCCCTCTCCCACCACCATCCATCCTGTCCCTGATTACGGCCAATGTGTCATCTTTTTAGAAAATTTTCGCTGTAAATTCGTTGCATTACCGCCTGATTGTATATCACGTTTAGTCACGAAAGCCTTCGTGTTAAATGTATAATATTCGTGTTGGTTAGTCGGTACGTTTTGTTGTGTCTCAGCAGTCCCGCTTGCGAGCTCAGCGGCTATTTTTCGCTGTAATAATCAACGTCTATCTCGTTCCTTTGCGCTGGAGGCAACATCGGAATCATGACGATTCCTCCAACGTGGGACGGTCCTGAGCGGGAATCGAACTCAGAAGCCTTGGTGATGCCTCCACCGTGGCAGGCGAAATGTCGCGAAGCAGAGATTGAGTTAAACGCTATTCCTCTTCGCTCGGAGACGAGGGCTGTTTGGATGTATGCATATTTGTCCCGTGCTGGTCTCTATAGGAGCTACTCACTGTCACATCACTTAACCCTACAGTCCGCCAAGCCTTTTCCGAGGGCCTTTGTCTTTGTGTAGAGCGGTTAAACGCGCCGCGCTCCGAACCCGGAAAACTCGAGTTCGATTCGCACTCACGGCCAAAGCCAGTGACGATTTTCTGAACCGGTCCTGGGCCTCTTCTAGGTCGACTCAGCCTTAAACGAGTACCCGGTGTGGTATATAAACATCACTACTAGGGAGACAAAGACGGCCGGGCATGGTACTGCCCCCCCCCCATCATCAGCCTTGATTACCTTACAGACCATCACAGGTGCTACTCACTAAAAGCACTTGAACCCCACAGTCCGTGAAGGCTACACGTGGGATCTTTGTCTCTCTCTCGCGTGTGTGTGTTGTGTGTGCCGGCCCGCCGCTTATTCCACATTCAGGCTGAGTGAAGCAGCATCTATTTACATTATTATGAAAGCCTTGAATGGATGACGGGGCGCCGGCTCGCCAGACTGAACCACGTGTCTCGGGGTCATCCCATTTCTCACAAGGCCAAGCATTATTTGCCTTAACGTCTTTCGTGCCCTGAGCGCTTGTATTGTCGTTGAAAGAGGGAGGTGGGGGAGTGTTAAGTGCCCTTTGTGTGTACTATGCGGATAACACTGTAATGATACACGCGCGCGTGTGTGTGTGTATTCTGTTCGATTCCCGCACACGACCCAATAACACCAGCGAGAATTTTCTGAACCGGTCCTGGGCCTCGCCCCCACCCCTAGGTCGATTCAGCCTCAAATGAGTACCTGGTGCGTGGTGTAAACATTGTCACTAGGGAGACAAATGCGGCCGGGCGCGATGCTGGCCATTCACCCCCTCGTTGTGCCGTGCTGGCCTTCATAGGTGCTCGCTAACGGCACTTGACCCTACAGTCTGTTAAGGCTATACGGGGGATCTTTGTCTTTGGTGTGTGGAGCGGTGGGACAGCGGTTAGCGCGCTGCGTTGCGAAGCGGGTTGACACGAATTCGATTCCCGCTCACGGCTAACACCGGAGATGAGTGTCTGAACCGGTCCTGGGTCTCTCCCCCCTAGGTCGATTCAGCCTTAAGTGAGTACCTGGTTGGGGGTGTAAAACGTCGTCACTCGGGAGACAAAGGTGGCCGGGCGAGGTTGATGGCAACCCACCCCGTCGTGTGCCGTGCTCGGCCTTCGTGGGATCTCGCAAACAGCACTTGACCCAACAGTCTGCTTAAAGGCTACACGGGTGATCTTTGTCGTTTATGTATATAAGTGCATCATAGACCTACTGATAAATGTTAGAACGGGAGTGGAGCGGTGGGACAGCAGAGAGCGCACAGCGGCTTCAAGCCTGGCCCACCCGGGTTCGATTCCCGGTCACGGCTAACGTCAGTGGTCAGAGACGTCTAAACCGGTCCTGTCCCCCCCTCCCCGCTCACGGCACCCTTCACCAACCGGCAATGGACCAGCGTGGTGAAGTATGGTCAAACAATCCACAAGAATGACCGACGCGGTGTGCGGAGACATTCACGCGACAGTGAACTGACAACTGACTATACAGTCGAGTAAAGAATACCGCATCACACACGCACACACACATTCATACTTCTACAAAAAAACCACTGAATGTTTGTCCGATAACATCTTAGTACTGTATTTACAGCACGCAGTGTCTGCCAAACGTTGGCGCCGGCTTACCAGGTAGCTGCCTTCCCCCAACCCCCTCCCCCACCTATACGCGGTTCCTGTCTGCAATTCTCCTCTCTCTCTCTCTCCGAGAGCGAACGAAACTGTGCGGCGAGTTAAAGCTCTAGATTTTTGACATTATACAGTACTTTATATAAGTCGCTTTACCGAGGGTTGTTAAATCACTTTGTGATGAGTAATGTTGCATCTGTGGACCACTGAACAACACGTAGCGCGGCGGCGGCAGCACAGTTCTCTATTACTATTCAACGTCTCGAACTCTTGGCGAATCAAATAATGTTTCTCGGTTAAGCGACTCACGCCGCAGCCCTTGCGTGTACATTAACGCCGCAGCAGAGATCGCCCGGGTTAGACGCGAACTCTCACCCTCAGTGTCGCCTGCGTGTGGCGATGAGAACAATAATAACAACACGCAACGTGTAACTCGCGCGCGGGCTCCACCGCTGGTCTATAACGAGTCCGTACGTCGAGAAGCGCAGAGCCGATCTCGGTGTAACCTTAGCAGACTGTAGGGTCAAGTGCTGTTAGCGATTATAAAGGCCAGCACGGCACACGAGCGGGTGGGTGGCCAGCACCACGCCCGGCCACTAATGAGCTTATAGTGTGTTCACACACACACACACACGCACTGCGCACGGTATGTGTGTAGCCCGCGGTGAGTGTGTGTGCGCCTCAGTGAGCAGGTGCCGCGTGAGTCGTGGTTTGAAGGTGGCAGGCGAGCTATCGCAGACACGGTGAGACTCTGTTCCAGGAGAAACACCGCCAGGCGCCCAGAGCTTTGGGCGTTTTGCGCGGAGTACACGCGTCGAAATGTTTCACTGATGTAGGTTTTCACGGATCGATGCGCGATAGTTGCTTTTCAAAGCTGTTCTGTCGGGACAGCCGTGTCACTGAACGCTCGCTCTATACTCTCTCCTTCGCGACGTTTCGCCTCCCACGTTGGAGGCATCCCTCGGAACTCGAGACGCCTGATGATGCCTCCAAACGTGGGAGGCGAAACGTCGCGAAGGAGAGAGTAGAGCGTCACTAATATAAAGTCATTCGCTTAGCGTTACAAGAGCGTCCGAGCGCTCGCATAAAGCATCTGTGCTGCAGTACAAATCGTATAAGTTAAAAGACAGCGGCCAGCGTTTAGTGGGTGACGTTCCGAGCGATAGCCTTTCTTAATCGCGCGTAAACTCACCCTCTGCACCTTTTGTGCTTTTAAGGCACAGTTTATCGACAATCGCGTCACGGGTGCTTTTGCGCCGCTGCCAACACGGCGGCAACATCGCTACATAACGCGCTTTAAATTTTTGTTCCTTTGGTTTTTTTTGGTTGTTTTTTTTCTTTCGTTGTTGACATGCCGTTCTCTTCGCGGCCCTTGTGCAGCGCTTTATGAACTTCGGGTGAAAAGCGCTATATAAAATGCTATTATTAATATTATTATAGGAGAGCATCTGGTCTACAGAGCGAGAGAGAGAGAGGAAAAAAACAAGCAAAAAAACCTACACGTACGCGTCAAATATTTGGAGGTTGGGGGGGGGGTGAAATCTATACACGGTTTGAGAAGTGAGGATATTGTATGTCGAGAATTCCATTCACGGATGCCGGGTGTGCGCTAAAGCATTAACACAGCAATTAAGTTCCAACCCGCTCCTCGGCTATTAGAGGTCGCTCTCGGCTTCAACATCGCTCGGGCCAGAGTTTATCTAACGCTCCTATCTGCGCGTCAAACATATCGATGGAATTATCTCCAATTAATCGCAGGCGCGCGCGTGGCAGAGAAGGTGAAATGTCGCGTCTTTTCGATGCGGCGTTTTGTCACCGATCGATGCGAGATGTGAATTTCTCTCAACAGCTGCTTCTTCGGGATAGCCGTTGCGACCGGTTGCTACTCCCTTCCGCGGACGAGTGAGGAGGAACGTTTGACAATTACGGAGGTAATAATACGAGTAATAATATTCACGGGAAAACATCTCGACAGATTTTCTCCCCAACGCGACGTTTCGCCTCCCACGTTGGAAGCATCCATCAAGCGTTCCCAGTTATGAAGAACGCTCGACACGGGTATCCCGAAAGAACATCTTTTGAAAGCGATTTTCACACATCAAGCCGTGAAAACCTACGTCAGTACACGCAACGCAATCGACTAACATCGCCCGCAAAGTGGCGACATTTGAACGTGCATATAATGCAATGGCCTGTCTTTATCTCTGCAGACAGATGGTCATTGCCCTGAACGTTTAACCTGTTATCCACTACCCTACAGAGGGCGAACCCATGGGTGAGATTCCCTATCCAGGCTTGTAGATACCACGAGACCGCGTCTTGTCAAAGATCGATACCCACCAAGTATGCGCACCTCGCGTTTAGTGTTTAGTTTTGTATAACAAGATGATACAGTTATACGTTCCTTTTACGAACCTGTGTGTGTGATGTGTAATGTACACACACACGCACACGCGCGCGATCACGATTTGCAAACGACGTTGTAGTTCATTCTCTGTCGGCAGCGCCGCACAGCATAAGTTACAACACTTCTGTGTACAACCACAGGGCAGATTGCACGAGACAAAGACACAGATACCCCGGATAGCCTTATCAGACTGTTGGGGCAAGTGCTTGCTCGTGAGCGCCTATGAAGAGCGGAATGCAACACGAGGTGGGTGGGTGACCACCAGCACCTCACTCGGTCGCCAAGTATCGTTGTTCACACACCGCACCAGCTACTCATTTATGGCCGAGTCGACCAAGCAGAGGCCCTCGGGACCGGTTCCGATAATCGTAGCTGGTGTTGGCTGTGAGCCGGAATCGAACTCCGATCGTAGCGCGGTTCGCTAACCCGCTCGCACACACGTGCACACACACACACACACGTGTGTGAATACACATGTCGATACGTATACGTGTAAGTGTGCGCGCCCATCTAGCTCGGAGAGACACTCTGACAGTCGACCCTATCCAGTCCAGAACTACACACAGTCGCTCACGTCTAGACACACACAGTTTCCCCTACAGCCTTGAACAGGCAGTTGGAGCAAGCTCTGGTTAGCGAGCGCCTATTAAGGCCGTCACGGCGCACGGGGAGTAGCGGGGCGGTCGAAACCACGCCACCGTTTGGTCGCAATGTTTAACACACATCTCAGCGGGTACTCGTTTGAGGCTGAGTCGACCTAGAGGTCGCCCGGTTATCCGTTTCGAAAATCATCATCACTGATGCCGACCGCGAGCGGGAATCGAACTCGTGTCGCCCGGTTCGTATCGCGGCCGCGCTAACCGCTACAAAAGACAAAGATCCCCCCCGTGTAACCTTTTAACTGAGTGTTGGGGACAAGTGCTGTTAACGAGTAGCACCTATGAAAGTCGGGACGGCACACAAGGAGGTGGGTGGCCGGCACCACGCCCGGCCCTCCTTAGTCTCACCTAGTGGCTGAGTGGACCTAGGGGAGGCCCACAACCGCTTCAGAAAACCGTCACTGATGTCGGTGCCCGCAGAGACAAAGCTCCCCCGTATAGCCTTCACAGACTATTAGGCTCAAGTGCTGTTAGCGATTAGCGCCTATAAAGGCCAACAATCACACACCAGTCAAAGACAAATGCCCCCCGTATAGCTTTAATAGACTACAGGGTCAAGTGCCGTTGGTGAGCACTTATTTAGGCCGACACGGCACAGGAGGGGGTGGGTAGCCAGCACCACGCGCGGCCACCTTTGTCTCCCTAGCGGCAATGCATTACGCACGGCACGAGGTACTCATTTGAGGCTTAGTCAACCTAGGGGGGAGGCCAAAGGCCGGTTCATAAAACCATCACCGGTGTCGACCACGAGCGGGACTCAAACTCGCGTGGCCAGGTTTGTAGCCCAGGGCGCTAACCACTGCGCCACCACTCCCCTTTATTGTCATCAAATTCGCATGTTTGTTGCGTCGCAGGAGTCCCGTAGAGAGCTTGCAAGCTCACTGGGTATGTTTCTGCTGTAATAATAAACATCTATCTATATCCATCATTTCAACCACACAAATCTGCCCCTTACATCCAACCATCCATCCATTTTCAGAAACCGCTTAATCCTGTACAGGGTCGCGGCGAGCCGGAGCCTATCCCGGCAGACACAGTGCGCAAGGCAGGGGAACCGTATAGCCTTAATAACACAACACGTCCGACAGACGATACGAACACAGGAGCAGAGACACATACCTGGATATCTGTGGCCGAGGTACCGCGGCCGATGCAGGAGCCAGGGGTAAAGGCTGATGGCATCCCTGCCTTGCGGGCCCCCGAACAGGGGCAGCGAGGGCGCGGGGTGTGGCAGGTGGTGGTGCCCTGACGGGTGCATGGCGGGCACGGCGAGCAGCGGCTGCAGGTGATGGGGATCGTGGAAAAACAGCTCGGGGTGCATGCCCGCCCGGCTGGCTGCCGCGGCCGCGGCTGCAGCGGCCGCCGCGAACGGGTGAGGTGCCTGCGCCCCGCAGCTCAGCGGGTTGCCGCCTCCGGGAATCGGATAAGCCGGCTGCTGTTGTTGTTGCTGCTGCTGCTGCTGCTGTTGTTGTTGCTGTAAAGTAGCCGCGGCCGATATGGAGTCGCCACCATCCTTGGCCACCAGGGATTCGATGGTGAAGCACCGTTTGGTCGGTGGTTGAAACATCGTCTAAAGCCGGAGCCAGGTGCGACTGGCCGGGATACCACGGCGTGTGATGTCTCTCTGCCTGTGTGTGTGTGTCTCTCTCTCTCACTCTCTGGTGCTGGCCACCCAACCCCCCTTTGCGTGCCGTGCCGGCCTCTATAGGTTGCTACTCGCTGACGGCACTCGGAGTGTGCAGTCTGTGAAGGCTGTAAGGTGGGCAGCGGTCTGCGTAAATCTGTGTGCGGCGTCTCCGCCTCGCTCGCTCCGCTCGCGCGTGTGTCCTGAGCGATTGTCAGATGCCCTGCCGTCGCTCCGTCGTTGCCGCTCTTCTCTCGTTGCTCCGTCTGTGAGAGGTCACGGCGAGGTTATCGCCTCAGCTGAGCGTGAAGCTGCACCGAAGCCGCTTGTGACTCCTCGCACAGAGACAGTCGCCGCATTGCCCCCCACCCCCCGCTCGCCCTCCGCACAACCGCGGCCCCTTAAAACCGCGAGGCCACCTCGCTCGTCGCTCTTTGCTTCGGTTCCGTGTCCGCGTTTGTTCGTTGTTTTGTTGCTCCGGGCGAGCGGAGCGACTCCGCTCGCTCAACCGGCCCCCCGCGTGCTCTCTCACGACGGAGACAAATCAACTGTTGCCATGCTTCGCTCGCAGGCGGCCGCGGCGAGGATGTGAACTTGGGTCGGCGGACGACGACGCGACTGGGCGACCGACGGGGGAGTTTGTTGTTTCCGCGATGAGTTGACGCAGCCCGGGGGAAAAGCGTCAACTTGAGACGCGCTCAGCAAAGCGTCAATGTGCGCTCACCACTACCAACAAACTGGCTGCTGAAATGAAAACGGAGATGGGAGAGACGGGGTAGAGAGACAGAGAGACGGGGCGAGAACACACACGCACGCACGCACCCGTTGTTATCGCGCGGTAACTCACAAAATCACAACGCGCTCCACTGTGTGAAAACACAAACTGTGTTTGCACGATACGACGGGAGTTCTCCGTCGCGCCCAGGCCGGCCTCGCTCGCGTCAAACGACGGCTGAGAATCTCGCAGAGGCCGCTCGGGCGTGTTCGCTGACAATCGAACCGTCGATATTTCGCCTGCGACGAATTATCTCCCGGTCGCCTCTGTAATTGTCGCGAACGTGCTCCGTGGCTTGTGGGTTTATTTTTTGTTTACGCGCGAAGCCACTGTGGTTTGTCCGTACGGGAACGCCGGCTCTACGACCCTCGATGATACAAACCTTTTTCTTTTTTTTGCCGGAGACTTTACCGGAGCAAAAGCAATCGCCCCGATGTCCGTAACCCCCCGTCTCGTTCCGTCGCTGGTTTATAGTTGGAGCGTCGCGCGGGTCTAATCGCGTGCGAGACAACGCGAGTGATACTTACTGGTGGTCAAGACGCGCTCGCTTGAAACGCGCGGCGGGATGTCTCCGCCTGTAATGACCACGCGTGTGTGGCGTTTGTACTGTGTATATATACTACCGTGAGCGGCGCACACACGGGGCGACGCCGCGCGAAGTTGCAGGGCAAGCGGTATCTGTGTCGGAGGGACTCCTGCTTTCGACCGAAGCAAGACTCCCTCCCCCGCACTCCCCCACCTCTATCGCCTCCCCTTCTCTCCTCTCTCCTCCTCCCACCCAGCTCGCTCCCCTACCACCGCCCGCCTGCCCGCCTGCCTACCCACACACACCCGCCCTCCGACTCGCATCTCTCAGGCGTCACGCGTAGCCCGAGGGAGACGCGGGAGGAGCGGACTCACTCTGCCTCCTAAAGTGATTGGCCGTGCAAATTGAAGCGTCGGGGTGAGGCTGGCTGGAGTGGCGGTTCTGTGCGGGGTGGGTGTTGAGATACGTACAACAAAAGACAACGATCCCCCGTGTAGCTTTCACGGACTGTAGGGTCAAGTGCTGCGAGCCAGTAGCGCCTATCAAGGCATATAGCGTATTCGAAGCAGCCTTAATCATTTTTTTTTGTTGCTTTGGTTTTACATAGTTGTTTTTTTCTTTCGTTGTTGACTTGCCGTTCTCTCCGCGGCCCTTGTGCAGCGCTTTGTAACCCTCGGGTGAAAGGCGCTATATAAAATGCTATTATTATTATAATATAATGTGGGGTGGATGAAACAGCACCACGCCCGGCCGCGTTTGTCTCCCCGAGCGCGTATGTTTTACACACCGCGCGGCCAGGTGCTCGTTTGAGGCTGTGTCGACCTAGGGGGGAGGGCCGTAGGGCTGCTTGTGCCGTAAAGCGGTAATCGAACTCGGTTCGTAGCTCGGCGCGCTAACCGCTACACCACCGCTGCCCACATACACGCACACACACACACTAGTGAGGACACGTGCAGCCCGAACTAACGCGGCCTCAAGTGTGCGGTGTCTCTTCACGTGGCCTCAAAGTGCACCCAGCCTGGCACAAGAGCCGTGCGGTGACGGCACCGTCGCGCCACGGCGAATGACAGCTGCCGTTGCCATGTCTGAACCTGTTTTGTCCCTCCTCTAACTTCTTGACTCGGCCTTTTAAAAAATATATATATATATCGTTGCAGTGTCTGGGTGAGCATCGGGAATGGGGAGACAAAGGCGACCGGGCGTGGTTCTGGTCGACCTGACCATGCCTCGTGCGCCGTGCCGGTCTTCCTGGGTGCTCTATCTAAACAGCACTTGCCCCAACAGTCCGTGAAAGCTATACGGGGGATCTTT
This sequence comes from Geotria australis, assembly GCA_036362915.1. Classification (NCBI taxonomy): domain Eukaryota; kingdom Metazoa; phylum Chordata; class Hyperoartia; order Petromyzontiformes; family Geotriidae; genus Geotria; species Geotria australis. The sequence goes on from JAZEWU010000012.1 coordinate 5,538,105, forward strand.
GTAACATGTGTGCGTGTGTGTGGTGTTTGTGAATCCGACCAACGACACTCTTACGATAACAAAACCTTCC
>JAZEWU010000012.1:5564012-5574112 GCA_036362915.1 Geotria australis
GGTGAGGACTGGCGTTTGGGAAACCTGCTCAAATCAGGGCGTTGGCAATTCTCCATTCATTGCCACTCACCACAACTGTAGACCAATTTACCGAATTGCCAATGCTATGTAATTATTAGACGCGCTGCACGCGCCTGGTGATTGTCAAACTCGCCCCGCGTGTCGCGCGGATCAGCGCCGCCCTCGTCACGTGAAACACAAAGACAAAGTTCCCCCGTATAGCCTCAGCGGACTCTAGATGTCCAGTGCCGTTAGCGAATAACACGTATGAAGGCCGGGACGGCACCAGCACGGCTGGGTGGCCAGCACGACGCGCGGCCGCCTCTGTCTCCCCAGTGGCAATGTTTACACACCGCACTAGGTACTCATTTGAGGCTGAGTCGACCTAGGGGACGCCCACAGGACCTGTTCAGAAAATCGTCACTTGTGTTTGCCATGAGCGGGATTCGAACTCGGGTTATTGCCAGATTTGTGGCCCAGCGCGCTAACCACTGAACCACCTCTCCCCGTAACACACAAAGACAAAGATCCCCTATATAGCCTGAACACACACAGACACACGCCCGTGTACACACAACACCCACACACAGGTGTATCTCAGTTCCACTTGTCGACGTCTACGGCACGTGCGCCGTGTTTGGTCACGCGTTCGCGCGCGTCCCGCTTGTAATGTGAACGTCAGAGGCGGGTCGCCAATCTGGGCGCGGACCGCGGGTATTTAAAACGAGCGCAACAGGACTAACAACTTTGGTCTCCCCCGAGTGACGCACACGCACAATGCTACCAGCCCTAACGCGAGCTGGGATCGCCTCTGTGTAAAGCCCCGCGTGTTATCGCGGAATCCTGGTCGGACCTTCTTCGCTCGCGGACTCTGAGCAGCATTTCAGTCCGCGGTGGGATTTTCGCGCGTAGTCTGTAGGTACCCAGGTGCTTATAACACGCACGGCAAGTCTGCAGGTGTTCGTAGATTGTGGGCAAGTTTGTGGTGAATCTGGTCGTGGAAAATCCAAGCGTGGTGAATCTGTTCATGGAAATTCTGTTTTTTGTTTACGGTTATTATGGCCGTCGAAAATGTGTTGATGGTAAATCTGGTTCTTTCGGGATAGCCGTGTCCACTGAGCGCTCCACCTCTCTCTCTCTCCTTCGCGACGTTTCGCCTCCTACGTTGGAGGCATCTTCAGGCGTCCTGTATTCCGAGCTTGGGTTGAGTCGAATATGTTGTAATCCGTGTCACGGGAGTGCGGGATGTATAGCTCATCTCGGGACGCCCGACTAGGCCTCCAACGTGGCAGGCGAAACGTCGAGAAGGAGAGAGCAGTAGCCCTTCCACACGGCGATCCCGAAATAGCAGCTACGGAGAGCGCGATTCAGACAGTGTCGCGTCTTCAAATTCAACTGACGATGGTTCTTTATCGTCGATTTGCTTCTCCAGTCTTTGCTGTATCGTGATCTCTGCCGTGTCGCCTCCTCTCGAGGAAGCGCACAGTGACGCAGCTATCCCGACAGAACCGCTTTCAGAAAACAACCATCATGCATCGAGCCGTGAAAACCCTACACCGGTACAATCTGTTTGTGCTAAATTTGCTCGTCGTACATTTGTTTATGGTGAACCGGTTTGTGTTAAATCTGTTGACATCTCCGTCAAGATCCGGATCGCCTCGTCGCCACTGATGAGGATGAAGATGATGATGATGGGGGGACGGGTAAAGATGGCGTCTCCTCTGCTCCCTCTGCTGTGTTTGCTCGCGCAAGGTCGGTACCTCACGATGCTTCTCATATCCATGTAGGATTTGTAGGAAACTTCTCGCGATTTGTTGTATCGCAGGAATACCGCTTCCAGAGCTCGCAAGCTCACTGGGTATGTTCTACTGTGATAGTAAACATCTGTCACGACGACTGGATAATAAGACGCAGCCCAAAATGTTCCGTTCCGATTTAGGGTGATAACGTGTTTTATAATCAGGAGAATGCGGTGTTGATTTAGGTTTGTCACGGATCGCTGTATGAGGGTTGTCCTCAAGAGTTGCTCTTTTGGGATGGCCGTGGCGAGCGTTTTTTTTTCCTGCTCGCGACCCTCGGCCTGATGCTTCCAACGTGAGAAGAGAAACGCTGGACACGGCAATCTCGGAAGAGCAACTCCTTTTAAATGCCTTTCCACACACGTCCACAGCGTTTAGTCGGCGCGGAAGAGTGGGTGGAAAGCCCTTTGGGCCAGTGGTCTCCCACCTGTTCAAACACAAGTAAAAAATTGTTTAATCTGCATGTAACATCTGATCTACACTTAAAATGTCAAGTAACTAAAACCCAAACAAATGTACGCTACGCTTACCACCGGCCTATTATTAGTGTTACACTTGTCGAGGAGGCATCTAAACGTAAGACTGTTCATACTCTGTGGGGGGAGGCCTTTTGTTGACGATGGCTGGACGCGCACAAACGGAGTGGCGACAACCTTGTGCTTGATGCGACCGTTCCCAGGCCTGGCTCAGGTCCCGTCTGTCGGCAGTCGGCGACTGCAGCGGGTCCTGGAAGAGAAGCGACGCGCGGAGGTCGACACGATCTTTGAAATCAACAGACGTGAGTTTCCCCCCCGTGTGTGCGCGTTTACACTTTCCGACCTTAATAGGTGCTCGCTAACGTCACTTGCCCCTACAGTCTGTTTAGGCTGTACGTGGGATCTTTGTATAGTTTACACTTTGGTGAGCAGTGGCTCGGTGGTTAGCGCGCTGGGCTACAAACCTGGCGACCCGTGTTCGGATCCCGCTCACGGCCAACACCGGTGATTTTTCTGAACCGGTCCTGGGCATCCCCTAGGTCGACTCGGCCTCAAATGAGTACCTAGTGCGGTGTGTAAACATCACCGATAGGGAGATAAAGGCGGCCGGGCGTGGTTCTGGCCACCCACCCGCTCGTGTGCCGTGCTGGCCTCTTATAGGTGATAACAGCACTGTCTGTTAAATCTATACGGGGATCTTTATCGCTGTTCCGTGTCTCACTGTCGCTCAGCGTTAATCTTCAATGAGCATCCGCGCGCCACGTTCCTGATAGAAGCGGACATCATGAGCCAGGTAACGACGCGCGCCCGTCACGTGGCACTCACTCGACGCCTCTTCGCTCGACACGGCTATTCCGAAAGAGCACCTCTGGAGACCGTGCTGTCAGAACTTTGTTCTGAGATTTGCTCTCCACAACTGTCCTTTCGGGATAGCTGTGTCGAGTGTTCCTTCTCTCTCCTTCGCCTCTCGCACGTTGGAGGCATCATCGTAGAATGGTGTTAATGATTGTTGGTGCTAAAAGGGTATCTTTGTCTTTTTTTTCTGTGGAGGGGGAGATAATTACGGGAGTGGCGGTGAGGGTGCAGGAGGAGGATGGTGCGGTCAGAGTGATCCTGGGACCCCGAGCAAAATTAAATGACGACTACCCCCCCCCCCATATACACAGATTAAAAAGCACTGAATCGGCCCAATGAATGTTGCAATAATATTTGGATCTTAATAGCGCCAAGCGGTAAACAAGCATTATTGTATACCCGATGATTCAATTGTGAGACTGTATGCACTATTGGTGGAAAGGGGTAAACCTTGCATCTTTTAACATCAGTTGTAAAACTGTTATGGAATTGTCTGTGTGCCAAACGTCGCTTGGCCATGCCCCCCCCCTCCCAGTCTCGGTTGCCTCCATAGTTAAGACCACGAGTGAAAATGTGCCCCTGCCGCCAAAGGCGATAGAATGGTGAGTATCTGTGTAGCCGTGCGGTGCGACCGCGTGCTATACTTGCTGTGTCCGCGTCGCAGCGCACGAGGAACGCGGTGGCAGATTCCNATGCATAGCACGGTCTCTCCTCGACCTACGACGTTGTAGAGATGGAGCTGTCCGCTATGAAGAAGGAATGCCCCGAATTATATAAGTGGTGTGGAGAGTTGCTGTTAAGAGTGACTCTCTTTTAGCGGTTCTTTTGGATGTCTTGTAAGAGCCGCTTTGGAGCTATTCTCACGTCGAGCCGTGACTGCAATTTCTTCTTTTGTACTGATGTCGGTTTTCACGGCTCGATTCGTGATAGATGCTCTTCAAAGATGTAATTTCGCGATAGCCACGTCACCGAGCGATCTCGGCTCTCCCTCGCGACGTTTCGCCTCCCACGTTGGAAGCAGGCGTGGGAGGCAAAACGTCACGCGGGAGAGCTGGAAATCGCTCGACATGGCCATCTCGAAATAGCAGCTTTGAATAGCAACCATCATCTATCCATCTAACTGGGACAAATACGGATACTGCGCCACGTGTTTATAAATCATTAAATATAGTTTTCATTCCAATTGAACTGCTTTTTCGATTATTCTTTACAGCCCGGATGAAATGTATATCGAGCCCGCGGGCCTTATGTGGCGCGTCCTCTATGCTGAGTGTCTTGTGTCTCTCCGTGCAGAACCGGAGCAGGTGGCGGCAATAAAGGAGGCGATGGACGAGTTGAACAACCGGACTTGCGTCAGATTCGTGCCTCGTGACAACGAAGCGGACTACCTCGCCTTCTATCCAGTCATGGGGTGAGCTTCTGTGTCGATGTTTAGTCGAAGGCCCACGACTTGCGCCTTGTACGTTTTGAGTCCGTAAACCGGTACCCCCACTCTGACCTGTAGAGGGCCGCAGCCTATCCTGGCAGACACAGGAGGGTGCAAAGCAGGGCTGCATCCAGGATAGGACGTCGGTCCATCGTACAGCACGGAGGTGGCAATTTAGTCAGCAGGCCAATTAATCTATGAAGAGGCAGTATGTGTTTGGGTGGTAGGAGTAGATAATAGATCGACAGAGGTTTATTATTACAGCAGAAAAATACCCAGTGACCTTGCAGGCTCTTTACGGGACTCCTGCGACACAACAAACATGCGAATTGCAGACGATAATTAAATTATATACAAGTAACTCTAAGTGATAATAATAGCATTTATATAGCGCCTTTCACCCGAGGGTCACAAAGCGCTGCACAAAGCTGCGGAGAGAACCCAGTGAAAACCCACACGGGTAGAGAACACGCAAACTCCGCGGAGAAAGGCCGGCACCCGAACGAGAGAATCGAACCCGGGGACTTTCCAGTCCATGTATATGCCAAACACCGGGGTCTGAGCGTAACGGCATTTCGATCCTCTATATGTCCTGTACATATGGCAGACTCGATAATAAAGTTGAATTGAATTGTTGCTGTGAAGCGGCAATGCCGCTCACCGTGCCTCCCGTGTCTCCGCGGCCAGGTGCTACGCGTCGATCGGGCACCACCAGGGCATGCAGATCGTGTCTCTGGACCAGCGCTGCCTCTCCAAGGGCATCATCCAGCACGAGTTGCTGCACACGCTGGGCTTCTGGCACGAGCAGGCGCGCAGCGACCGCGACGCCTACGTCTCGGTGCAGTGGGACAACATCATCCCAGGTGCGGCTCGCCGCGCCTCCCGTCACGAGCTCTCGCGGGCTCGCTCGCTCTTGGTTTTTGAGGCTGAGCGGAACCTAAGGGGGGGAGAGGCTCGCGACCGGTTCAGAAGGTTGGCGTCGAGCGGTAATGTTGCTTTTACGAGTCGGGCACGGCGAGTCGTGCGAGGCTGAATAAACCTAGAGGAGGCCCGAGACTGGTTGAGATAGATATGTTTATTATTACAACAGAAGAATGCACAGTGAGCTTGCAAGCTCTTTACGGGACTCCTGCGACACAACAAACATGCGAAGTCATAGTGAGGTTCCGTTTGTGAGTTTAGGTCATGTGAAGGCGTGTAAGTGAAGTGCACCCGTCGATATACTGGAGCAAACGAAAGAGCACAAATCTCACTTGCCTCAAAAGATGGTATCGACTGTAAGGCCAGCGAAACGTCGACGGGTGCACTTCACTCGCACACCTTCACATGACCTAAATTCACAAACGGAACCTCACTATGAATAACATTGGTCATGAAAGCCTTCGAGTTAAACATGCGAATTGCTGACAATAATTAAAATATATACAAGTTCATAAATAACCAAAATTTAAATCGACCAACAAAAAAAACCATTTACACGTAGCATTGCACACATTTTTCAAATAAAATAGTACAAAAATACTTAGCATTGCACGTTATTATTTTTTTTAAAACCATGTAAGATGAAGAGACGCTCATCACGATCGTTGTCGCGTGTTTCCACACACAGGCTACGAGCACAACTTTGACAAGGAGCGGACCAACAACATGAACACCCCTTACGACTACGGCTCCTTGCTGCATTATAACCGGTACGGGAGACCGCGCGCCGGTGGCGTAGTGGGTAGCGCTGCCGCCTCGCAGCAAGAAGGTCCTGGGTTCGAATCTCGGCTCGCGGGGGGCCTTTCCGTGTGGAGTTTGCATGTTCTCTCCGTGTCCGCGTGGGTTTTGGCCAGGCACTCCGGTTTCATCCCACCGTCCAAAGACATGCTGCCAGGTTAATTGGCCTACTGAGTAAATTTCCCCAGGTGCCCTGCGATGGACTGGCGTCCCATCCTCGGTGTGCCCCTGCCTTGTGCCTTGTGTTTGCCGGGATGGGCTCCGGCCCACCGCGACCCTGTACAGGATTAAGTGATTTCTGAAAATGGATGCATGGCTGGATGGATACCGCGCGCCGCGCTAGGAGGACGTGGCGCGTTGAAGGAGGTGTGGGTTTGGTGTGCTGCTGCACCGTTTCGCACTGCGACGTGTATCGTTGTTGTTTTTTTTATCAGGTTCGCGTTCACGCAAAACCGGAAGCCGACGCTCGTCCCGACCTTGGAGACGAACGCGACGCTCGGGCAGCGCGTGAAGCTGAGCGACGAGGACGTCTTCAAAGTGAACCGTCTGTACGAGTGCGGCGCCTACCCGCGAGGTACGCCGCCTCTGTGCGGGCGCCTGGGGCCTTCGACCTCCGTGTCCAATGTGGCTAACGGACGGACCTTGAGCTGGGAGTTGCCCGTCTCGGAGCGACGCCAAAACCGGGAGGTGTCGTGCGTTGGGTAAATGGAATGAGAGGGAGAGGACCGTGTCCTGTGTAACTGGCAAAAACCCGGACTTTGAGTTAGTCAATCGTTCAAATAAATTTGAACTTTATTGTCGATTCTGCCATATGTATAGGACATATGGAGGATCGAAATGCCGTTTCTCTCGCGATTGGCAGGGTTGAGCCTGGATAGTGCTTGGCTAGGCGAGCATCGTGCATAACAACACATGGAAAAGATTGCTCACTGTGCGTGAAGGAAACCGAAATGTGATCTGATAGAACCTGGACTGGCTTGTGCAGCCGTTAATGACCTGGCAGAGACCATCGACTTGATACACTAGAGAACCCAGATTAATCGCGGTTCGATAGAACTTTGATTCGAACCGAGAGGTTTGGAGGTGCTGGCTCTGTTTGACAGTGGTATTGATGTACGTTTTCACGGTTCGATGTATGAGAATTGCTGTTTCAGGATAGCCGTGTTGAGCCTTCCGCTCTCCCTCGCAACGTTTTTCCTCCAACGTTGAAGGCATCGAATGTGGATAAATTATGTCTAACTTCGTCGGTTGATGCACTGCGGCCAAGTAAATGTGTGCGTCGTGAATATCATAATGAATTACCTACAGCTTTAAAGTGTTACGTGTGTGTCCTTACAATTCTTTACCTTACCCAATCAGGTTCCTATACGGACAAAAATTCGACGGAATCGAGATCAAATTCCTCCGTGCCGAACGGTAGAATAGCCGCTGGCAATGACAACGTCGCTTTAACCACACCTCCTCCAAACTCGCCCGACTCGCCCAGCCCCTCCACCAACGACATTGGATATTCTGCCCTCCCGGTGAACGAGCTGAGCTCTGAATATATTACACAACCTACGAGGCCTCCCGAAGGAACTACGACGCAATTATCTTTGGAGTCAACCACCGTGCTGGAGTCAACGACAACCAGGCCGAACGACACTGATGACACGGAGATTACACATTCTCAAAGTCTCACGGGTCTCCCTGGGTTTGCCGAGGACATCGCTGGAACCGCTCCGGCAGCCGCTACAACCGCTGGAACAGAATCGAGCGCCGATACAATGTCTCCCCTGCACACCAGCCCATCGACGACCGTCGATCACGATACATCCTCTCAGAGCCCGGCGTCTCAAACTAGAGAACCGGCCGGAGTGGAGGACGACAAAACCACGATCGAGCCGGATGCCAAGACGCTGCCCGGCGAAATCTTCGATTCATCCGAAAACGCGACTACAACCGAGACACCCTCGGCATCACGCGTGCCGCATACTCGCCCAGCAACAACAACCGCACCGGGTGGTCAGCAACCACTGACCACCACCACCACCACCACCACCACCGCCGCAGCGGAAGGTTCAGCGCAACCGACAACGCCGTCCGAGCGTGGGGTGGCCAGCGGTGCCAGGAAGCTTGCGCTGCGTCGCGGGCCGCTGGAGGGAGAGTCTGTGTTTGCGACGGACGAGGCGATGTGCGACTTCGAGGCGAGCGAGCGCTGCCCCTGGGCGCAGTCTGTCGCGGACGATTTCGACTGGACGCTGGCCGTGGGCGGCACGCCGTCCTGGGACACGGGGCCAAGAGCAGACCGCACGGTCGGACGCTGCGGACTCCGGACAGGTGAGGGCACAACGATGGGCGCTTGTGCGGGTAGCCTTTGGTTTTTTTTTTACAGGGCCCCAGGTAAGATACACTACCTTGCAGGATGGATGTTATTAATTACAACAGAAAAAATAGCCAGTGAGCTTGCAAGCTCTTTACGGGACTCCTGCGCCTCCTCCGCCTCTCTGCGCTTTCCTCGCGCCTCCGAGTCGTTCTCGCGTCGAACGAATTCCGTCGACATTGAATGAATGTGCCACGCGTTATAAATGTAAAATTATTATTATCACCATTGCGATGTGTCAGTTCTCCCCATCCGTTGTGTGGCGAGTGTCGTTACCAGGACACTACATGTACACGGAGGCCTCGTACCCTCACGAGGAAGGCCACGCGGCCGTGCTCATTAGTCCCGTCTTGCGAGGGCCCAAGTGCCTCGCCTTCTGGTACCACATGAACGGGGCGAGCATGGGTGAGTGGGGACCGCACGGGCGCAATTATAACTGGAGGTCTGATAATAACCAAACGCACGCTTATTGCTCGTGTTTATTACAGGTGGAAATTGCACCAAAAAAAGGTGGTGGTCCGCTGACTAGCGGGGTCTTGTTCTAAACGTGTAATAATAATAATAATAGCATTTATATAGCGCCTTTCACCCGAGGGTCACAAAGCGCTGCACAGAGCTGCGTTCTTAAGACGTCTCTTGCCGATGTAATAATGACTCATGTTTTCACCGCTCGATGTATGAGAATTGCGCTCCATAGCTGGTATTTGGGGATAGCCGCGCGAAGGAGGAACACTCGACACCACTGCTATCATGAAAGAGCGGCGATGGAGAGTAAATCTCACTTGTTGCAGACATCTTCTGCTGACATGGCTGCATTTCTGGAGGCTTTACCCTTTTTGGTTAAGCGATCTTTTGGGTGAAATTCGCTTTAAAAAAAAGTACATTTTTAATATTGCAGTGAAACCTTGATTCAAGGGACTCTCCGCTACTGCTGAGGTAGCAACCTGCATTGGAAATGATATGTATTGTTTTAATTTTAGTGTTATATTGCTGCTATTAAATACATGCATTATATAAAATGCTGTTATAAGATATGGTCATTACTCTGGATATAAGCTCGTCTTGTGCAGCGCTTCGTGACCCTCGGGTGAAAGGCGCTATATAAATGCTATTATTATTATTATTGTCTTACAAACGTGCGGATTTAACGGACTTCCGGAATTCCCTATTAGTCCGTTTAATCGAGGTATTGATGTATTACGATACTTGTATTTGTTTTTTTGCAGGATCGCTGAATGTACATCTTGAGTTGCTGGGCAGCACCGATTGGCCGGTCCTGTGGTCCGCTAGCGGTCACCAAGGTCACGCCTGGCTCTACGCAGAGTTGGCCGTTTTTGTTCCGCCGCTCCAGCTGTTCAAGGTATGAGGCCGCTATCTGTCCACTGCTGGATACTAATAATAATTATTTACATGGATAATGATAGCGTATTTCACGCAGAGGTCTAAATGCTGATGTGAACTGT
>JAZEWU010000012.1:5583475-5597048 GCA_036362915.1 Geotria australis
CTGGAAACACTCGCGGTACCCTCACGTTGATAACAACAACAACCACCGCCATTCGCCACTAAGTGGCGGTGACGTCACCACGGTGCCTGTGCCAGGCCACATGCACCTTGAGGCCACGTGAGGTGTCGAAGGCTCGCCGACAGGAGGTCACAGGACACGCGCACCCTGCCGGCACCCTCACCGCTGACCGTATGGTCACCTCACCGCACTCTCACCCTCACTGTACCCACCCCCCATGACAGCCCTGGAGACCTGTCCCCGTGGCGATCGGGAGGACTCACCCTGCGCCCCACTCAGGACCACGAGCCTGAGGCTGTTCTCCCCCTCGAAGTACATGTCGAGGAGCAGCACGTTACAGCGGTACACCCCGGCGTCCGACTTGCGCACGTCGCGCAGAGATATGGACGCGTCGCAGGTGTCCGCGGAGCCGGCCCAGGCGGCGCGCGGGTTCAGAAAGCGAGCGACCCCGTCCATCATCAGGATCTGCCCGGCAGAGAGAGAGACAGACACGCGTGGATTCACACAGCGACACGTAGACTCGCGCAGCCCAATGGACCGGTGTCATTGTTAGTGTTACAACAGCGGCGGCAGTTTGTGAGGGCCACTCCCCGCTCTCTCTATTCCAGTTAGATTCGAAATTTCTGCCTTTTGGTATAATCGAAGCAGCCTTAATCATTTATTTTTTTGTTGCTTTGGTTTTTATTGGTTGTTTTTTTTCTTTCGTTGTTGGCATGCCGTTCTCTTCGCGGCCCTTGTGCAGCGCTTTGTGACCCTCGGGTGAAAGGCGCTATATAAAATGCTATTATTATAATAATTGTGATTGCAATTCTGGATATTGTGATTTGAGTTTGAAACGTTCCAAACGTTGCGCCATTCCCTCCCAACGTTGATTACACTGCCTATTATATGTTTTTATTTTTCACCATAGCAACGCATAACAGTATATTTACTTGTTTATTTGAAAAATGTGTGCAATTCTGTGTATGTTTACTTGTTATTTGAAACATTTGTCGCAAGAAGCCCGTAAAGAGCTTGCAAAACTCGCTGGGTATTTTTCTGCTGTTATAATAATCATCTATCTATCTATCTATTCAGCACTTTGTGACCCTTGGGTTAAAAGCGCTCTATAAATGCTATTATTATTCCACCGGGGGGCATGGTAGTGGGGCGGCACGGTGGCGTAGTGGGTAGCGCTGCCGCCTCACAGCAAGAAGGTCCCGGGTTCGAATCTCGGCTCGGGGGCCTTTCTGTATGGAGTTTGCATGTTCTCCCCGTGTCTGCATGAGTTTTCGCCAGGCACTTCGGTTTCCTCCCACAGTCCAAAGGCATGCTGACGAGATTAAATTTCCCCTGGTGCCCCGCGGTGTCGTAACTTGCTTTCCCCTCTCCGCTGGACGACTGTTAAAAAAGCTACATAGCTCAACAGTTCGGTTTAGCTTGAATAAAAAAAAACTGACTCCATCAGAGGCCGATGTTTCCAACCACGAGGATTGAGAGCTCTTCCCTAGCAACGCAGCGTGGATTATTCTCCGAATTTGGGGAAGTCCCCCTGTGCTCACTATCAAACCCCGTCAACTATCAAACCCCGTCAACTATGCTCCCACCTTGCCCTGCCCCGTTCCGTGGGGGCAGAATCCCTCTTGAGATACCCTCGTCCACCGACCCCCCCCCTCCCACTCCCCTTTTAAAAAAAAAAGAAATAAGTACACCAGAACGCAGAAGGTGGTTTTCGGTAAAAATTATGTTTGCTTTATCGATTTACACACGATTTATGAGCGTTGTTAAGTGTTCCTGGGGGGCGTTTTACAGCGTTTCCTCTTCGTGTCTTTCGATTGTCCACGTGATGTTGGCGGTGTGTTGTTGCAGTAATATATGTTTAAGAAAAAAGCTGGGCGTTTGAAGTCTGAGATTCCCTGCTAGATGGGTTTGCCTGACCAGGCTGAGCAAGCCCTATCTACCTCCGTTTGAAATCACAGTTTCCCTTCTCATAAATAGGTATTGGTTCATGGCACCTCATTCCGTATTATTCTGTGTTACCCGCCCAGGTTTCCCAGGAACGGCCTAACTCTCAATCACTGGGGACGCCGACATATCGCAGCGTTGCTGTGTTACGTTACAACACAGACAAGACTCGCCCTCCACCCGATCCCCAGCTTAGCTTAACTTGTAAATATATATATTTTTTTAGTTTTTATCCTAGTATTTTTAAACCTTTGTTGTTGTGTTCCAACCGCGACCCTGTACAGGATTAAGCGGTTTCTGATAGAGAGAAACGGAATTTCGATCCTCTACATGTCCTGTACATATGGCAGAATTGCCAATAAAGTTCAATAGAATTGAACACAGACCTGTAGACTGCTAGAGAGAACTACTCTCGAGAGTCGCTCTTTCGGGATAGCATCCCTCCTCTCACCTTGTCCCCTCTGTGCGAGTCGTTGGCCCGCTCCCAATCCACCACGGTGATCGTGACGTTTGGGGTCCCGCACGGATATGAGCAGCGCAGCTGGGCTACGCCGCCGACCTCCACAGTCACCACGGGCGGCACCTCCACCACCAAACGGTGAGCCGTCTCCTCGGCGCCCAGCCCCAGCGCTGGGTCAACAGCAACAGAGAGAGACAGAGAGGGTGGTCAGGGGCAGTGCCGGAGCTAGCCCATTGGGGGCCCTAAGCAGAAATATGTTTTGGGCTCCCAGGCAAGTTCTTATGAAAATAAAAAAATATAAACGGCGAATAGGGCGCATCCTTGAGTTGTTCGGGGCCGTAAGCGTTTGCTTTGCCTGCTTATGCCGAGGGCCGGCACTGCTTAGGGGCGGGAGGGCGGAATGAGGCAGATTTTTATTACAGTCACACCATAACTGGGCGGCAGGGCGGCCCAGTGGCAACATCCGTGCCTCATAGAAAGGTCCTGCCTGAGACGGTTCGATTCCCACGTCAGGCGCCTTTCTGTCTGCTGTTTGTGTGTTCCGCCCCTGTTCTGCGTGGATTTCCTCCAAGTTCTCCAGTCTCCTCCCGCAACTAAGATCATTTCCTTGCCTTTACAGCGGCATTTGGCCCGACTGCTGCAGAAAACGTAGTTTAAATGCGACAACCATCGCTAATCGCGGGGGAATTGTTCCGTGGAAAACTGGCTTGCCAAATTCTCCTGTACCGTGATCAATCATCCGTTCATTCTCGAAGGAGATTTCATTCATTCCGAGTACCCTGCTCAGCCTTGTAGAGGGCCGCAGTGAGCCGCAGCCAATCCCGGCAGACTCAGGGCGCAAGGCAGGGCTGTACCCAGGATGGACAATTTAAAATCTGCTCTTTTGGTATAGCAGCGGCGAGCATATTTCTCTTTTGTTTTACAACATTTCGCCTGCTTCACTGGAGGTGCAAAGGCGAGAGTATGAATGCTCAACACGGCTATTGCAAAAGAGCAGCTCTTAAGAGTGACATTCAACAATCATCTCGTAATGCGGAGAAAAAAAAAAGAGAAAAACTCACAAGTGAACAGCAAAATGATGCTTAGCAAGGTGTGGACTGGTTTCATCCCGGTCTGAAACCTCGTGGCTGCCATGACGTGGTCTGCAAACAAGACTGAAAACAAAGCAGATATTAATTCCGTCCCTTCGCTCCGAGTTTGAGCCACTGCCCGGGAAAGTCAGACGACAGCACAGTGATGATCCTGCACTCGCTGATGAATTCCGGTCACTCACACATTCACCGTCACTCGGTCAGTCGCCTGATCATCACTTTCCTATTGCTACTACAGTCAATACACCCCCGAGACCTGAGGATGTGGGATCGCCACACTTTTTCGGGTGAGCCCTCAATTCAGCTCCCCGTCAGTGGGTCGAGCTGAACCGTTTTCGTTATGACCACGCGGTGGGTGCTGCCTCCGAACATCAATGAGGGCCTCCGTGAATGTGGGGGGCAGGCTGGTGACTCAGAGGTGGCGACCCATCCGACTGACAGCCTCGACTCCGCACGATGTGCCCTTTGGGAAGAATTAGTCACCAATACAGACTTTCGCAAGTCAGCCAAGAATGTGCCTGGGGGCACTTGTCTGTAGACTTCGTGCCACCCAGCGACCTCCAACGCACAACCCACCACCCATCGCTTACGCCGAACCAATTGAAAGTCACCTGGTGCAGCTGCTAAAACCAGCCATGTCAAAGCACATGAGAGCCAAGCACGACATTAATGGCGGAAATAGCTACATGGTGTATCAGAAAATCAGCATGAGCCTTCCACCACTGCCGGTGTGCATTCAGCCCTTCAACAGCTGGAACCCGGCAAATCTTCTGGTCTGGACAACATACCTGCTGAATTACTGAAACACCTTGCTCCCCTCGCACAGCAATGGTTAACGAGGTTTCTCACCCGAGTCAAGTCAGAGCACCTGCTGCCAAAGATTTGGCGAAAAGCCAGTCATCGCTCTCACAAAACCAGAGAAGGATCTGAGTGTCCCAGCTAGCCATCAGCCAATTTAACTCTTGAGTGTTTGCTGAAGCTTCTTGAACGACTGGTACTGAAACATGTCTCACCCACCATCAATAACATCCCCTAGCCGGGCCCTGGCTCAGACAACGTTGTTTGAACATGGGTTATAGCGACGCTTAAAAACAGGAGCATTGTTTCTGGATCTTACAGCAGCATGTGACTCTGTATGGCACATCGGATTTACTAAAGTGGCACAGTGCGTAGCGCTTCTGCATCACAGCCAGGCATCCTGGGTTCAATTCAAGGCCCAGGTACTTTTTTGTGTGGACTTTGCACGTTCTCCCCGCGTTGGCGTGGGTTTCTGCAAATAACTCCATAGTGCTCCCACAGTCCAAAGATATGTTGCCAAGTTTAATTGCCCTGACTAAATTGCCCCTGGTGTTGCAACTTGCTTAGCCCTCCCCGCTCGACAACTGTTTAACAGAGCAATATAGCTCAGTGCTTCCTTCCAGTTTATGTGTGTGTTAAACTGACTAACTAAAGCGATGTTGAGTCCTGCCACGCTCAGAAGCGGACTACGTCAAGCTCCTTCTTAAAGTTTGCTGCTTTCAACTTCACATGAAAAACAAGGTCAGTTCTGTAAGGCTTAAAAAATGGATTAGCTCGGGGGTCTGTTCTTGCACAAATAATTTTGAACATCTATATGAATGACCTACCCGCTACAAAATCACTACCATATGTGTACGCAGATAACATCTGCCTAGCAACCCAAGTGTGTGACTTTGGCACCCTTGAAGCGACCCTCAACCATTGTAACGATCGCAGAATACTGCGGCAAATGGCGACTCCATACAAAAACGAGTAACCCGGTCTGCATTCTATTTCACCGACGCATCGCGAGAGCCACATACGAGTTCAAAGTGCAGCTGAATGGTCAGCTGTTTAAGCATGACCCAGAGTCTGCCTTCCTTGCTGTAACGTTGGACAGGTGACGATTTTCTGAACCGGTTCTGGGCCTGCCCCAAGTTGACGCAGCCTCAGATCAGTACTTGTGTAAATATTGTCACTAGGGCGACAAAGGTGGCCACGGGCGTGGTGATGGTCACCCACCCGATCAGGAGCCATGTCGGCCTTCATAGCTGCTCGCTAGCAGCACTTGAACGTACAGTTTGTTAAAGCTATAGATTAGATATTTGTCTATTGTCTAGTGGTGAGTGTGCTTTGTGACCCTCGGGTGAAAGGCGCTATATAAATTGAAATTATTATTATTATAAACCGGGTTGACTGGGTTTGACGGGGCGCTGCGTGGGCTGAAATCCATTCAAGTAAAAAGTATTTGACTGCAGGCTCGCGTGAATGCATTCATTAAACAAATACAGGTTCAGTGCTGAGTATAGACCCTGGGGGACGGGGGCTGAACGGAAGAGGGGAAAGGCAGTCACATAGTAACCGAGCGCCAACATTTTCCAAACACTGCTTCATCAGCATAGTAAGATGTTTCTCGCCAAATCGTGAACGGTGGGTTCTTGTTTAAAGTTATTATGGCAAGAGAAAGCCAGAGTACCCAACAGAAAACCACGCGTACCCACACACTGGAAGAAAACATACAAACTCTGCACAGAAAGGCAGCACCCGAGCCGGGAATCCAACCCATGGACTTCTTGCTGTGAGGCGCGAGTTGTGCCGCTGCACTAGCACGCTATGTTTTTTAAGTTTAATTCAGCGCAGGGCGGTTCAAACCAGAAGTTGAACATTATCATGTGACTATACATGCTGGCATGGTGTCAGATTTCATGTCCGGCTGCATTCCCTCAACATCAAATACAAATAGCTTTGAGTCATCTCCAAATATGGCTCTAAATCAAAGCGTATCAATAGATTGTGTACTGATGCAGGTTTTCACGACTCGATTCATGATGGTTGCTTTTCAGAGCTGTTCTTTCAGGATAGCCGTGTCAAGCGCTCGCTCTCCTTTGCGATGTTTCGCCTCCCAAGTTCGATGCATCTTCAGGCGCTGAGTGTGAGGTTGAATGGGTTCTGCCCCTATACATCCTTTGTTCACGTGGTTCCTAACCAAGGACGGAACTTTCTAGCCAAGAATGCCTCTCTCTGGCTGCTTCCCACCAGCCTCAAAGTTGGTTCCCCGGTCTGGCTGCCGTACGCAACATTTCGTCAGTCTCATAGACAAAGACAAAGACAAAGATCCCCTATATAGCCTTAACAGACTGTAGGGACAAGTGCTGTTAGCGAGCACCTATGAAGGTCGACACGGCACACGAGGGGGTGGGTGACCAGCACCACGCCCGGCCGCCTTTGTCTCCCTAGTGGCGATGTTTACACACCGCACTAGGTACTCATTTTTGAGGCTGAGTCGACCTAGGGGAGGTCCAGGACCGGTTTGAGAAAATCGTCACTGGTGTTGGCCTATAAACCTAACACACAACCACTCGCACACACATTGGTTGTTATTTTAAACTTTATTCTCATAAAACATTTTTACCTACAAATCCAACACGGGACCAGATTGATTGGTCCGTGGAGCAACAGATTCACAAGACACCAACAAGCATGATTCGCAAACAATAAACGAGAATACAACTAAGCCAAGCTTGGAGACCAGCTTTAACATCAACAGTAACCAGTACACAAACACTAACTGCAGGTAACAGTAAATAAAGGACTTTTAACAGAACTTAAAAACAACGTTTAAAAAAAACTTGTCATTGAGAGAACAGCCTGTATTAGAAAGCCCACAGAAGGGGGAAAGAACAATCGACCCCAAGAGGCATGAGCATTACGCTCACAGGAGCGTGGGGGGACCTGGGAAGGGAAGAGGTATGACAAAAATAACAGGAATGAACAACACAGAGGGCTATATGTATGGCACAGCATACTCGGCTTCACCCTGACACCGCGGGAAGTCAGAACGCCTGAGGATGCCTCCAACGTGGGAGGCGAAACGTCGCGAAGGAGAGAGAGGAAGCGCTCGACACGGTTATCCCGAAAGAGCAGCTTTGAAAAAGCAACTGTCATGCATCATATGTGCACCAGAGGGCATCACGTCACCGTATTTCGCAGCACTGCAGATCATCATAGCATAATAGTCATCATCATTGTCCGTAACCGCTTAATCCTGTACAGGGTTGCGGTGAGCCGGAGCCTATCCCGGCAGACACAGAGCGCAAGGCAGGGCTATATCCGGGCACTCCGGTTTCCTCCCACAGTCCAAAGACATGCTGTTGCATAGGTTTATTTGCCTGCGGACTAAATTGCTCCCCGGTGTCATGTGATGGACTGGCGTCCCATCCTGGGTATAGCATAATAGTGAAGGCTGGAAAATCGTGAGTTCCAAACAACACACAGAATCGTGCACGCAAAGCACCCCGTCTTTGTGCATCGTGCATGAACCACCATCACTTCTCTCCAAATTAGCATTTTAATCCGATTGTGATTGGTTACTATTCACATAAATGAGCAAATGTGATCCCAAATTCCAGGCAGTAGTCTTACAAAGATAGACAACTGTGGACCGGAACAACAAATCTCTGTGACGCAGTGAGCCTTGCCGGTTTGTCTAATCTCTGGCAAAGATTTGTAAATTCGTGTGTTTGTTGTGTCACTGTAAATCCTGTAAAGAGCTTGCAAGCTCACTGGGTATTGTTCTGCTGTAATAACAAAAAGAGCAACGCATGACGGGAAACTCAGAACGCCTGAGGATGCCTCGAACGTGGGAGGCGAATCGTCGCGAAGGAGAGAGGGGGAGCGCACAACACGGCTGTCCCGAAAGAACGGCTTGGAAAAGCAATAATCACGCATCGAGCCGTGAAAACCTACATCGGTACATGACGTCGAACATGAGTACATGCTGTCGTAACTGCCATAATGGGGAGTATTTAACTGAGCCACGGTGTTTGGTGTGAACTGGTGCAGACAGCACTGTGTGAGGAAGGGTATGCAAGCGCGTCTATTGGAGCTGTTCACAATGGCCAGGCATGAACCCCCCTGATCGGGCCACTCATCCAGCGTGGAGTGACGCTGACCTGCGCCCTAGGTGATCAGACGGCTGAATCTGTGCGGGTGACATAAGGCAATACTCTTGTGGACATTGCATATCAAAGATTGCGTAAATACAATTTATGGTTAAAACACTGCACCGTGTGGGCTGTGGATTCGACCGAAGGCAGCAAGAGGACGACGACGACGACAGGCTTGTGCTGACACACTGATTCTAGCAAAGGCCCGAAGCTCTGGGCGACAAACGTGTCACGTAAAAAAACACGTCTGTCGCACTACACGCATTTTTACCTACAAAGATAACTTGAGCAGCGTGACCTGCTTAAATCTGCCCCGAGGCCAGGACGACACCGGAATTGGAAAAGACCCACGAGTGAGCGGAGACGCCGGAGAAAACGTGGCTGCTCTCGTCGCGCGACGGAGGGCCGGCCTCGGGCACCCCGGCACCCCCGAGCTCCGGGCGCCGGCCTCGTGAGCTCGCCTCCCCCGAGTCCGTGTTCCCCGACCGCGTCCCTTTGCCGGGCACCGCGGCCGCCTGGCGGGCTACGCCACCACCACCGGGCCGAAAAGTGCAGAGCGCGTCCCGCGCGTCCCTCAGCATGCGGTAGAGGTCGGCGCGGAATCGGACCCCCACGAAGGCGTAGAGCAGCGGGTTGAGGCAGCAGTGCGCGAAGGCGAGCGTCTCGGTGGTCTGGCGGGCGTAGTTGAGCGCCTCGTGGGCGCCGCAGCCCAGCCACGCCCCGCGCAGGTCGGCCAGCGCCACCGCCAGCAGCACCGCGTTGTAGGGCAGCCAGCAGAGGAAGAAGAGCAGCACCAGCGCCACGATGACGCGCACCGCCTTGCGCCGCGAGCCGCGGCTCTTGCTGCGGGACAGCGCCAGCGCGATGCGCACGTAGCAGGCGAGCATGACGGCGAACGGCAGGAAGAAGCCCGCCGCCGTCTGGAACACGGTGAGCGCCGCCCGACGCACGTGCCCGCCGGGGCCCGTGTGCGGGCTCTGACAAACCATGCGCGGCTCCGAGCCGCCGCCGCCGCTCTGACCTCCTCCGCCGGAGCCACCGCCACCGTCCTGCTGGAGATGCACGTGGCTCAGCAGCACGTCCACGAGGCTCAGCAGCGTGGCCGCGGACCAGGCTCCGGCGCAGGCGAGCCAGGCGCGCCGGCGCCGCCAGCGCGTCAGGCGGCACCGCGCGGCGCGCACCACCACCAGGTAGCGGTCCACGCTGAGGCACGCGAGCAGGAAGACGCCGCAGTAGAAGGAGACGCCGTACAGCCCCGTGGCGAGCTTGCACGCCCAGTCGCCGAACAGCCACCCGCGGGCCGCGTCGCACGCCCACAGCGGCAGGGTGGCGACCAGCAGCAGGTCGGCGAGCGCCAGGTTGAGCAGGAACACCTGCGTCGTGTCTCCCGCTCCGCCGCCGGCGCCGCCGTTGGCGCGGTGCTGCCGCCGGACGAGCACCAGCAGCGCCAGCCCGTTGCCCACCAGGCCCAGGACGAATACGAGCGAGTAGAGAACGGGCAACAGGGTCTGGCCCAGACGCTGCGCGCCGTCGGAACAGAGCGCGCCGCTCCCGTCGTCGTAGTCGTAGTCGTCCGTGATGCTCCACGTGGAGTTGTCGATCGGCCAGGCGGTGGTCGGCTCCAGCTCCATGGCTCGCGCTGCGGGCAGGACGACACCTAGAAGGTGGCACGGAATAATAATAATAATAGCATTTATAGAGCGCCTTTCACCCGAGGGTCACAAAGCGCTGCACAGGGCTGTGGCGTGAGCGGCATGTCAATAACATCAAGACAGATTAACTGAGAATCAAGTGACCAAGGCTGCTTCAAACGCTGCCAATCCGTAACAGCGGTTCTAGCCCGCGTCCCTTACCTACCACCACGTGCTTGCGTTCTTTAGCCGTCGGTGTTGACGCAAACTCACGATGGAGAACTGACTATAATTCTGTACCGCTGTGAGGCGGCAGCGCTACCCACTACACCGCCGTGTCGCCCGCTCTCATAAATGAAATAGGCAACTCTTGAGACTGCTGTGGCGCGCCAAACCGTAATCGTCTGAACCCCCTCCCCTCGCCTGCCTCTATCGCTGCTGTCATCTGTGCCGGCTGCTGCTACTGCTGCTGCGGACGTAAGCGTGTGGCAGGACGCGAACGCGCCGGGCTCCTTGTGGCTGCGGGCACCACGTGGCACGAATGCGTAAGCCCAATACCATTTCTGGGAAAACCTCAAACCAATCGCCTTCATGGCGAGGTAAGAATCAATAACAGTGCGTGTCACGCATGCAGACAGACCGCGCGCAGGATTACTGGTCGCTGCGGTTACACTAAGGCTAAGGGGTCACGGCTATTGGGAAGCGAACAAGGTGCGCACCTCCTTTCCCTCTATCGCGTTCATCGGCCGTCGTCAATCCACAGCTGGATGAAGGAAGACCTCCTGGGATCCGTCTCGTGATGCCACCAGTCCAGCTCACTCTTGCACACGAGTTCATCTCGTTGCTCCCATCTCTGTAGTGGTTGTCTTCTCGCCTCTGAGAACGTCAATTACTTTGTTGATCTCAGAGTCAAAATTTATTTTCTTATGAAAGGCATTCATTGTGTGGCAATATGGCGCCGGCAAACCACCTGGCTGACTCCTCCGCCTCTCTACGCTTTCCTCGCGCATATAAGTCGTTCTCTCGTCGAATGAATATATTCGACATTGAATGAACATGTGCGCGTTATAAATGTAAAATTATTATTCGGCGTCACTTTCCCCTACTTTTACTTTGCCCACGATAATCATCTGATTATCGTGTTTTAAAATACAATTCAATATGGTACAGATGTAGGTTTTCACGGCTTGATTCACGATGGTTGCTCTTCAGAGCTGTTCTTTCGAGCTAGCCGTGTCGACGTTTTCGCCTCCCACGATGATGCTTCCAACGCGGGAGGCCGAAACGTGGCGAAAGAGAGAGGGAGATCGCTAGACGCAGGAGGAAGTCGCAGTACAGCTGTGGTCGCCCTTGCATATTAAGATTAGATTCGCCAGTTCAATTCTCTGGAACCAGGGATTTGGGCACAACAAACCCATGCACCAAGCCCCCACCCCCCATGCCCAATACTCAAGAATATTTTTCACCGGTATTTTTCCAAAGCATCTGTGTTGCTGCACGTATTGACGATTCAATGCATTGCTGTATGCCTCATACGCATCACTGTGATGCCACTGTCTATTGGACGGCACGGTGGCGCAGTGAGTAGCGCTGCCGCCTCACAGCAAGAAACCCGGGTTCGAGTCCCAGCTCGGGTGCCTTTCTGTGTGGAGTTTCGATGTTCTTCTCGTGTTCGCGTGGGGTTTCACCGCGTTCTCCAGTTTTCCTCCTACCGTCCAAAGACATGATGCTGTTGCCTAGGTTCATTGATCTGTTGAGTAAATTGCCCCTGGTGTCCTGCGATGGACTGCGTTCCATCCTGGGTATAACCCTACCTTGTGCCCTTTACTTACCCTTTCCTGCTGGATAACTGTTAAAAAGAGCTAAGTAGCTCAGCGGTTCCTTCCAGCTTAAATACCAACTGATTGTCAGTGATAATTCGCCGATGTGGGGCCACGGCTTGTCAAATCGCAGGCCTGCTGATGCAGCCGCTTCAGTCGCTACTGCAGCTGACGAGTCTCGTGTGCTTGAAGCCACAAAGCACCTTGCGACTTCAAAGTAACCAATCATTTCCTGTTTACGTAATAAAAAAAAATAACAACAAACTATAACGATCAGTTGATATAGTGTGGTTCACGCAGATTGCATTTTACAATCGGCGAGTTGCCGCAGACACGCTGGGAAGCTCCCAGGCGGTGAGCTGGCACCAACAATTGCTCTGCAGTTGTCTATATAGTAAGATGTTTTCAGCCGGTTCGTGGGGGTCAAGGTAGAAGCGTTCACGTCGCGATCCCTCTCAGGTAATACTTGGTATTGCCTGCGAATTCTACCAAACACTTCGAGGCCAAGCTGAAAGACAACGACGTCCAGAGGCTGACCATCGTGCTTCGAAGAATCGCAAAGAAGAAGCCGGTTCGTGAATTTGTATAAATATGGGGTGGAAACCATAGCACCCGGGGAAACCCCCCCTCCCCCACGCATGCTAGTGGATAACGCTCTATCCCATAGAGAAGGAGCAGATGATCATTCCCCAATTTGATGTACTGCATTCTACGGACAAGCCAGGGTATGGCTCCTCGATGCCCACGGGAAGCGAGTTTCGCAACATTTGTCGTTTGTCCGATGCCCGGCCCGCAGTGCTGGATTAAGACTTAGTGAGGCCCTAAGCTATAATAAAGCTTTGAGGCCCCTTGTTAAAAAAATTACACCAGATGATGTCACAAATCTAAAAAAACATAATGATTTAATAGCAAGGTGAAAAATACAAATTATTTTGAAATAATAATAATAATAGCATTTATATAGCGCCTTTCACCCGAGGGTCACAAAGCGCTGCACAAAGCTGCAGAGAGAACGACATGTCAACAACGACAGAGCACGGAATGAATGCATTTACTGATTACATATTCATCATTTAGTTGGCTTGATCTCTATCATAGATTATAATATAGTATACCCTTTGGGCTTCAACAAAATTGTGCTTCAACTCTTCGTTGGTTTGTAATTCAACCAAATTCTTCTTGTTATTGGATTTCTGTTTCTTAAACACTTAAAAATGGGTACAAAACCCAATATGTTATCTTCTTGAGGCCCCTGCGGATTGTGAGGCCTTAAGCTGTAGCTTGTTTAGCTTATGCCTAAATCCAGCACTGCATAGACGCGGACCGGCAAAGCGCCAGCATGGTGCCAGGTGGTCAAGGGCCTCACGGCCCGTTGAGAATCCTCCCCACCGCTGCCCCCGAGTTAACTCAGTACGAGTGGGAGGCGCCTGTCCTTATACGGTTACAATGCGCGCAACGCTCACTCTCTCACTCTTCACGAATTGACTACTGCAATGCACTGCTTCCCGGAATCCCTGCCTATTTGATCAATCGTCTCCAACGTGTGCAGAATGCACACGTGATCACATAACCCCAGTACTGATGTCTCTCCACTGGTTACCTGTTAAATACAGGATTGAGGTCAAGGTAGAAGCGTTCACGTCGCGATCCCTGTCAGGTAGTACTT
>JAZEWU010000012.1:5612197-5627177 GCA_036362915.1 Geotria australis
CAGCCACCCACAACAACAAAACACAACTTCCACACGCGACACCACGAGGCGAGTTTAGGCAAGGCAAGACTGGGCCAGGAGTAGGCCGCGCAAAACAGGCAAAAAACCAACTAAGAGCATGGTAGGCAACAAAAACAAACACCAAAGTAACACAGAAACAAATCACCAACCAAAGAGAAAAGGAACAGATGAACAAATAACAAATGTATAACAAATACAAGCTAAATAAATGATAGACCTGGGAGACCTAAACGAGCAGTGAGGGTGTCCTGGGAACGTTTGACAGAGTGCCAGGTACACAAGGATTTCAACTCTCACCTCCAAAAGAGGTTCTCCTGCATCCCGGGAGAGGTCATGGACATTGAGTCTGAGTGGCTCTTGTTCAAGACCTCAATTGCTGAGGCGGCTGCGAAAGCTGCGGCCTGAAGGCGATTGGTGCCTGTCATGGAGGCAACCATAGAACCCGATGGTGGACACCATCGGTGAAGGAAGCCCTCAAGTCAAAGAAGAAGGCCTTCCAAGCAATGCTTCGGAATCGCTCTCCTGACTCGACTGAGAGGTATCGACTGGCCAAGAGGGAAGCAGCTAAAGTGGTTGCTGAAGCTAAAGCTCGGGTGTGGGAGGAGTTCGGAGAGGCCATGGAAAGCGACTTTAGGACGGCTTCAAAGATGTTCTGGCAATCCATCCGGCGCCTTAGGAGGGGTCGACGGGGCGTCGCCCAAGCTGTTTACAGTAAGGGAGGGGAAACGCTGACCTCTACTGAAGAGGTAGTTGGAAGGTGGAAGGAACACTTTGAAGAACTCCTTAACCCGGGAGACACGCCCTCCCTCCAGGAGGCAGTGCTGGAAATCTGCGGTGAGGTCGAGTCCATTACTGTGGCTGAAGTCACTACGGCAGTCAATCACCTCCGGAAGGGTAAGGCTGCAGGCGTGGATGAGATTTGTCCGGAGATGTTGAAAGCACTGAACAGTGTTGGGGTGTCGTGGTTAGCGCGCTTCTTCAATGTTGCGTGGAAAGTGGGTTCAGCACCCTTGGATTGGCAAACTGGGGTGGTGGTCCCCATCTTTAAGAAAGGGGACCAGAGAGTGTGCTCCAACGACAGAGGGATCACACTCCTTAGCATCCCAGGTAAAGCCTATGCCAGGGTCCTGGAGAGGAGACTTCGACCATTAGTCGAACCACAGATTCAGGAGGAACAATGCGGCTTCCATCCTGGCCGTGGAACCATGGACCAGCTTTTTGCCCTCTCACAGATAATTGAGGGGTCATGGGAGTTTGCTAATCCAACACGGCTATTCTGGAAGAGCAGCACTTCACAGCAATTCTCATACATTGAGTCGTGAACACCTACATCAATGCTCGAACATTATCAGTCATTTTTGTGTTGTGTTAAGAGACAGAATATGAAAATGAGTTGAAGAATTCTATGTTGATCTCCAGAGCTGAACTATTCATATATCTAACGAATATATACATATCTCATTTAAAGACGAGGCAGTTCCAGAAATCACACTTGAAGAAGTAAACAAGGGGGTGCTTCTGGACCAGATGGTGCCACTGTTTACATCATTAAACAAAACAAACATCAGGCCTTTTCACTAAACGTTTATACAGATATGGAATACTGTACATCAATCATGGAATGGTGCCTCCATCATCATTTGCAAAAAGGGTGATTAAAATGACTTGGAAACCTACAGACCTATGTCACCTATTCTCGCACTAAATCTTATATGTTCATGAAGATCATTATGAGCAGAATTGTGCCACTTATAATGGCAGAATTGTGTAAATGCCCAAATGTCCATACAGATAGATTCAATAACAAAATCTTTGACTGCCCTTTTGGCTATCTCCGCTCACCGGTGTATGTCATCTCCCTATGTTCCTCATAACGTGGAGCCCCAGGAACAGATGGAATCACAATCAGTAGACCATTCATAAAACAAGGATTTGTTGTAATATTTACAGCCTCTTTCTTCGAGGCCGCTATTCACACTATATATAAGTCAATAAAAGACACCTATATTACGACCGGGTGTCCAGATGCGTGTGTGTGGCAGCGACTGACCGTCACAGCGTCCAGCCTCCCTGGGGTTGGCCTGGAACCCGGGCGAGCAATTGCATGAGAAGGAGCCCTGTGTGTTGGAGCACTCCTGGCTGCAGCCACTCAAGCCCAGCGAACACTCGTCGATGTCTGCGGAGTGAAAACGGGACAAAGGACGTCAACAATGCAAGACCTCCCGCAAATGGCGTATTTGTACAAGCGCCGCTTGTTCTGTGAATCTACTGCTGCACGAAGGCCCTGAGGGATTGCATCGATGTCGGTTTTCACGGCTGGCTGTTTCGGGATAGGCGTGTCGAGCGAAGGAGAAATGCTCGGCATGGTTATCCTGAAACAGAAGCTCTTGAGGTCACGGGGTTGTTTGACTGGACTTCACCAGACTGCTGGGTGTGGGTTCGTTGTGATTGTGTCCCCCCCCCCGACCCCCAGCTTAGCTTAACTTGTAAGTATACATTTTTTGTATTTTCTTTTCTTATCCTAGTATTTTTTAAACCCTTGTTGTTCTGTTCCAGTCCATGTATATGCCAACACCGGTGTCTGAGAGAAATTGAATTTAGATCCTCTATATGTCCTGTACATATGGCAGAATTGACAAATAAAGTTGAATTGAATTGATATCCGTCATTTGACGCTTCTCATCTCTGCATTGTCTGCGATGTTTTGTGAATGTTGGCCGCTTGGCAAATTCACCCCAGTACTTGTGTTTATGAACGATTGATTGAACTACAGTACATTGGTATAAAATATGTATTTGGCAAGCATGAACTCATGGGGAGTTTGTGTGCTGTAAAATGTTTTAACTCTTGCCACAAGCTTCGTGTCAGGAATTCACTGAAGTTCGAATTTCTGAATATAAACGTAAAGATTCAGAATTTAGATCGCAGACCTGCTTCGTAGAAACAAATCTATCGTTTTACCCCATTTGCAAAATGTATGGCATTCTTGCACAAGTGAGTACTAGTTCTTTACACCACTTGCAGAATGCATTCAAACATACCAGCATGTGGCACAGCGGATAAGTAAAAATTGGCCTAGGCTAGTGCTGCGATGGGGTGAAGCCATTCTATCTCATCCGCAAAGATACAGATGAGATAAATATGTATCGAAATGCGAGAGGTATAACAAATGAGGCAAGGAAATAAGCTCGTAAAGCATGAAACCGAGACGTACTTTAGAAGCGTTCAGGAAACTTGCATCCAATCACTTGGCTTGTGGGGAAATGCTGCCGTGAAATTAGACTTGAAAGATCCAGCGTGCATTGTGCTGGAGTATCAGCAGCCGTGCTTGGCGCTTTTACGTTATAAAATGTGTTACTGCCACTGTTGATCAAGCTGGCACAGGCGATATACACGAGACTTCCATCTCACTTTGCGCAAGGGGACAAATAGAACAAAGATAGCCAAGCTTGCAGCACAGAATAGAGTGTAACTTTCAGAAGAATGGGTGCAGTGGTTCTCAAGCCGCGGGTCGTGCTGCTCCCCAGAGACATTCTGGGTGGATGCAGGCTGCGGCATGGATACCGTGCGGGAGAAATAAAAAAAAATGTGCGTGGGGAACATTCGCGCCACGCTTGAGGTGACAAAACACACGAATACACCAACACTGAACAAATGCCTAAGTGACTCAGTGATGGCAAGAGGTGTGACCACGTGCTCGCTGTGTGTGACATTAGCAACCTGGCTGTGGGTGCATGGGGACCAGTTGTCGAGATTGGAGGAGGGAGGGGGCCTGCCATACCAAAAGGGTTAAGATCCACGGGATGAGGCATATTCATAAATTATACATGTACTGGCCTTTAGGGTGGCATATAGCCGCCTAGGCCAGATCTGTGCTGACTGCTACATGGCTATGATGCGATCAGCTCCGAGCCGAGAGAACAGCCTATAAACTGATTGGCAAGATCCTTTGCATAGTTGTCACGTGACACGACCAGGGTAATAATTAAATAAGAACACATACAAAAATTGAATATATAAAATAAGTGAAATAGATGCAAGATACTCTGTACGCCATTTAGTGGGTTGGTTGTTATTGGTAACCTGACGCATGCCTAGCCCTATCTTACATAGGTATATAGTTTATTACAGTACATGCATATGTAATCAGTGTATCTGTTACTTTGTCCATTAGCTGTAAATACGGATCTATTTCAGGGCCACAGAGAGGTAAACACTCATGACAGGAGTCTCGAGGCACCGCTATTTTGGCAGGCACATCTTTGCATCCCCCAAATGACCCCAAAATGACTGTAGGCCATTGAAGGGCTGGGGGTCAAGGTAGAAGCGTTAACGTCGCGATCCCTGTCAGGTAATACTTGGTATTGCCTGCGAATTCTACCAAACACTTCGAGGCCGAGCTGAAAGACAACGATGTCCAGAGGCTGACCATCGTGCTTCGAAGAATCGCAAATAAGATTGAAGGGCTAGATTAAATGAATGCTCAGTGGTATTACCTCGCACTAATTTTGGAGGACATTATTTGAGCACCACAATGCACTTCTTTAGGAAATGATGGTTGTGCATGATGCACCAATGCTGTGTGGTTTTTATCCATGTTTGAGTGTTGTTTGAAATGTGTCGTTTTGTTCCAGCCTGCACTAATTCTTCTGTTGTGATGGGGTTTTCTCGCCATTTATACATATGATTTTTTGTTGCCCCAAAAGAATGTTTTTTTTTTACCTAGTACATTAGCAGCATGATTGTTGTTTAACAAAAGACAATTACCAACGCCACATTTTCCCAATTACAAGTTAATGGGATCAGTGTTTATTTTTAATAGGATGCCAAAGTGCACATAGTATCATCGTTAAATAACAGTTAAAGTTATTCAAATTAACATTAATGCACCATATAAAGATTGAGTGTATTGTTGCCGCTTGCTTGATTATTCGGCAACTGTTCGTATCTCACTGACTGGCAATCTGGTGCATTCATGCAAAAAAAATCAGTTACAGTTATTAAATTCAGAGATGAAAAGCTGCGTATTTGTTGCTGTGATGTGACTCAGGTGTTTAATGTTGCTTGTGTTGGGATGAGGTTGAAGGGCTGTTGTTTTGAGGCTGTGAGAGTACCATCTGATGTCACTCGGCGACAACAAAAGTTCACTATGAGCCGTGGCATCCCAACCGATGTTTGCATACATGCACGACTGCATTTCAGTGAAAATGGGAAACAGAGAGGAGCTGACAAGCGAGAGGAATGGCTGAGGAGAGGGGACTCAGGGGGTACCGTGAGTCAATGTGGGTCCGTGAAAGGAATGGGAGAGAGCGGGTAAAGTATATGGGGAATCGCAGAACAGGAGGCGTAATACTGGGCCACAAGAGTAAGGGCACCGTGCTTGGAAGGGCTGTAATGGGTTGGGGAATGTGATAAGTCACCTGTGACAGGTGAAAGGAAGGTCAACGTGTGTGAACTTGTGAGTGTGCACAGGATTCCATGTTATGTGCTAGATTAACCACCTGCGGTGTGAGATTAACACAGTGTATGAGTCAGGCAGGCGTGTAGGGAAAAATGTTGCAGTTCGAATTGGATAGTTTCCGCATGCTGTGTCCATGGGATAATGTGCGTTGGAATAAGATGATGCTTTGTGAGGTGAAGGCGATGTGTGGTAATAAGTCAGACTAACATTGGATCTTACAGTTATGGTGCAGTTCATTTATCATCAACATCACCTTCCTTTATAAACCATTACTATCATCTTTATCCATCACAATCATCATCGCCATCATATTAAACATCATCGTTTTTAAGTAGCGCCAAGCTGTTTTTGGTTTAGTGCTATAATTGTGAAACCAAGTGGAGCAACGATCATAAAAACACATTAGCGTGGATGTGTTTGTGCATGTGAAATGGAACAGAGCCCGATTCGTCGGCTAGGGTTGTTGGCAGAGTGGGCAAAATGAGGTCATCATGCTCGGGTCAGATTCTCCTCGGCCCCACCTGGTTGCTGATTGGCTTCCGTGGAATGAGCTCCACCACTGCACAGGTGATTCGGATCAAAACTATCACGTGAATTAAGCAGAACACATATTGTGGGTTTTCGCCGGGCACTCCGGTTTCCTCCCACCGTCCAAAGACATGCTGCCAGGTTAATTGGCGTACTGACTACATTTCCCCAGGCGCCCTGCGATGGACTGGCGTCCCATCCTTGGAGTTCCCCTGCCTTGCGCCCTGTGTCTGCCAGGATGGGCTCCGGCTCACCGCGACCCTGTATAGGATTAAGCGGTTTCTGAAAATGGATGGATGGACATATTGTGGCACTACAAGTATGTGGCAACAACAGTTAAACAGCAGGCCCACTTTAATAATAATATAATTTATAGAGCGCCTTTCACCCGAGGGTCACAAAGCGCTGCACAGGGCTGCGGAGACAACGACACTTTAACTTCATTTACAAACATTGCACTGAATTACCTAGGACCACTGAACTTAAGAAAACGGTCTCTTACCGAGAAAATAATTGCATGGTTGATGTGATTCTGTACTGAACTGATACTACACTTCTAGTAACTGTGTATTTTGTGCAGATAACTATATTCCAGCAAACACCTTAAAAACAACTGTTGGTCTAAGTTTACAATTATTTTTTCGAATACAAATTTGACATTTTTTTTCCTGCCAACATCACAATTTAGGCTATATCCTGTTTACACAATACTGCAGGAAATCATTCAGAGGCCAGACATACAGCAAGCTGAACTGACATAAAACTTGAAGTCTGTAACATGGTTAAGCATTTAAAGCGGGACTGCAGGATCTACTCACCAATAATGACAACTACGTTTATATTTTGTTCCATGTTAAAATCAGAAAGGCAATTGTAGTTAATGTTAAACGTTTATTTTAATTAAAAACACAATCACTATACAGAAGAAGAACCAACATTAACAGGTCTCAGAGGTCTTTCCCAAGATCATGCAGCAGAGAGAAAGGACAATTTACGATGAAACTCAAAATGCCCCTTTGTCTTTGTTAATTAGTATGGCTATGGTTTGTAAAACTGTACAACCAGACTTTAGTTATGCAGCTGAGTGAAAGGAAATTGTCATGTGTTCTCTTAATTAGTGTAAAACTGTCTCCATATTTGCAAAAAAATAGTAAATGTTATGTTCATACAGGTTAAAGCCATAGCACTAATTGTAAAATGGTGGTAGTGAATATTGGATGTTAGATTACTGCATCTTTGCCTCTTTATATATGCGTTATTACGTATTAGTGTATTCATCTAGCTACTTGAGCACGTGCTCATTACAGGAGTAAATTGTAACATTTTTTACTGATTTATGCCAGTGTATGCTTGCTGTAATAATATAATTTGAATCACTACCACTTCGTGTTACCACTTAATTCAACCCAAAATGCAGGTATCATATATGTTTAAGGTTCCTCACAAAAGTCTCACATTTAAGGCTTACATTGTAATTGTTTTAGATATTTTACACTGCTTTGTTTACAACTGCTTTGCAGGAAAATGAATACACATGCACACAAAACATCATTAAGTGTGTTCAACTGCCAATGCTTTACAATGCGATACAAAGTGGACTCCAAACAGGACATGAGATGTTATGTATTTTAGCTTGTAGAACAGATTGTTGTTTAAAGAAGCATGCTTTGAATACAGCTTTTGTTGGGCACAAGGACAAACAAAAACTTAGCTGATACATTAAGTATAATTTTATGTATTTATTAATGCAACATATCTGGGGACCTCTTCAACAGGAGCGCACACGTGGGAACGCCCTTGTATTAGCAGTAATATTCTATGGTTCCACTTCTGACTTGATCGTCTTGTTACGACCCAAAATGGAACAACAAATAAGCATAACCCACTTTAACCAATGCACAAACGGGAGCATGTCACTGGGAGTGTGGACGCGTGGATCATTAAGAACTTGAAGGTTAAACTTTGTCAACATAGGGTGAAAGCGACCAATAGGGTGGTAGCTGGAGGGGAGCGAGGTGGCCGTGGCTAGATGTGGGATACAGATGGATAAGTACAGTACCGCATATCATTAAGAAAATACACAAAGCACTCTCTTGTAATTCCAACGTTTTTGCCTATACGGCAGATATTTGTTACTAAACATACATGCAAGTTTTTATTTAACTATCATAAACATTGTTATCTGTTCAAGTTTATTCACCGAAATGTAAAACGTGACCGATAACAGTTACTGAAATTTCCATAACGGGTGAATTCAAAGCACATTCTGTCAACACCGTGGGACAACGACATGTTTATCAGCGCCTCCCATGGCACTGCGTGTGTGTGCATGTTAGATTCATCGTCTGACTTTCTTTCCCCAAAGTTTCCAGTTTATTTAGTCAGGGAATGGAATTTTGTTGGGCAAAGGTTATATATGTATTCTCCATTCAACATCTCATCACCATAGCCCATCTTGTCCACATTTCATGCATTGTCACCTTAGTTTAGGATTCTTATATGTATCTATACCAAACTGCGGATTGCGCAATTATGTATCGATGAGGGACAGTTGTGCATCAACAAAAGGTTTCCCGTAGATAATATAAATACATTGCAATTTATAACGTGCACAGTATTCGTCCAATGTCGAAGTATTCGTTCGAAGAGAGAACGACTAAGAGATGCGAGGAAACCGCAGAGCTGCGGGGGAGGGGGAAGGCAGCCATGGGGTTAGCTGGCGCCAACATTTGGCAGACACTGCTTACTATATATTATCAGCCAATTAAGGGGTGTTTTTTTCGTTATGGGATGAAACCGGAGAACCCGGAGGAAACCCGTGCAGAACAAGGAGAGAACACACAAACTCCAGACAGAAAGGTGCCCGAGGCAAGAATCGAACCACCTCGGGCAGGAGCTTCTTTCTGTGAGGTGCGGATGATACCACTGTTCCACCATGGATGTCATCCAGTAGAGACATGCACCCACAATAAGATCCTTCACCAGCATCTGGGTGTCATGTGTAGTTGTGAAAACCACAGCCAAAGTTGCAATAAGAGGAACTGGGTGGAAATAACTTTTGTAAAAAATGACTTAACTTTATCGTGCACTGCTTTGTTCTAATATTCTCTCTTTTTCATTAAAATGATTTAAACTTGCATGCAAAAGCTCCTATGGGATATGATACAATCCTGCTTGGCTTCTGTGAAACTTATTTTATTTTGTTGAATGCAATCACCTGTTTTGGAGGCACAGAATAAATAGTGGAAATAGCATTACCAAATGGTGTTTATTAATAGCCCTGTGAAGGATTTATAAGATTGGAATGCCATTATGGCTGTCATTGGTCGGCAAGAAGAAACTACTAAATTATTCCCGCTCCGTCAACCTCCAACTCCCCGCTTCCCCACCCATGTGCCACTCCCAAAGGGCACAGGGAAACTGTGCTGTGGAGTTCTCGAGGCAAGACCCGACTCCAGGGTAACACCATCAGCCTGCTATGTGCTGAGTGTGAGGAGAGGGCCCAGGATTAGCAGGAGACGTGAGCAGGACAGAAAGAAAGCCCTGTTGCCGCCGGAGAGGTCCTCCAGTGCAGCTGTGCGCAGCAGACACAGCGGGGGCCCAGCAGGGAAGGAAGGGTAGAAGCACGGGGGTCAGGGCAGAAGTGGAAGCAAACAGGGGAGGTGAATAGGGAAGACAACATTCGGCCACAGTTAATCACCATCACAGCAAAATGCAATAGGCAGCTAAAATGGGAATTCAATCCCACATGATGGTCAACTGCCGGGCCGGCGACCGTCTACTTAAATAAGGTGACCGGCAGCTATTATCCCGACGGTTCCTGTACAAAATAGTTTGTCGGGTTCACATTTGTCTGGCGCAGTAATTAATGACCGGCGCTGTAAGATGCACTGCTGCGAAAGTAGAATTGACAAGGACAGTCTGGGGGTGTGCCGAAGTGAGTCTGCAGCCACGACAGATTCACACGCACCACACGCCTCCCGCCTGCGCAAACGGAAAGTCCTGACAGCCCCCGAGTGGGAAGAAAAATTGCTGGGAGTGTCGGCGAGACAAATAAGGGCTGTGTGCGCGCCACACGAGTGCCTCATGAACATAACTAACCCCCGTGCACTTCGAAGCCAAGCTGAAAGACGACGATGTCCAGAAGCTAGCCATCGTGCTTCGAAGAATCGCAAAGAAGAAGACTGCCCCACGGTGCTACACAAGGCAGCCAAGCGTCACAGAGGCCAATCACCTGCAGGTTTGCCTCTAATGTTATCGCCTCGCCCATGCGCGGAGTGTCCAGCCCACCCGCTGCGTGATTGGTTGTGCGGTGACCCCCTTCCAGGGACGGTCTCAGTGATTATGGGGCCCCAGGCACAATTCAATGACCATCCCCCCCCCTCCCCTATACTGATTTAAAAGCACTAAATTCCTCACAATGATTGTTGCAACAATTGACTTCAATTTCAATCTTAGATTTATTTTAATATAGCACCAAGCAGTAGACAAGCATTCTTTTGTAAACGACTAATCAATTATGAAACTATTGTGGAATTGTCCGGAGGGTTAATGTGGCTCGAATAAGCAGACACTAAATAAGCACCACCCAGATGAGATGTTGGACGAATGTCATGGCCGACATGTGACTGTGGCTAACCTCTGTGATGGTATTACACCCAACATCCTTTGGGTAATTTACAAGACTGCACCATTCATATTGGTGTTAACTTAAATTTACCTTGTCATTACAGGTTATATCTTGTATCATCTATATGTGGATGACTGGTTTCATCACAAATAACTACACATATTGAAGACAACGCAAGGTATGGCTACATCATTCACATCTGGGGGGTCAAGGTAGAAGCGTTCACGTCGCGATCCCTGTCAGGAAATAACTTGGTATTGCCTGCGAATTCTACCAAACACTTCGAGGCCGAGGAGCTGAAAGACCACGATGTCCAGAGGCTGAGCATCGTGCTTCAAAGAATCGCAAAGAAGAAGATTCACATCTGGGCATGGACTGAGTTCTCGAAGAAAGGAGCTCTTTTCAATTCCAACTATACACAGAACATAGGTAAACAATCAACTTTCAACTACGGAGGTCCAAAAGCATCAGACATTTCAATCATCATCAGCATCATGGACTCCGTGAGAATTCATTAAGTCTATAGTCTCTTTGGCAACGGCTACTTTTGATGAAAAGTAAGTGCAGTTAATAAAATGTCAGTGCTCAAAACACAAAGTGTCACCATTAACGTATAGGGATTATGAGGCATAATACCCTCCCCATCCTAGCAATGGGGTTTGACCATACATCACCTTGCTGGTCAGAGCAGACTCAGATATCACTCACCACTGACATTAGCCGTGCCTGGGTATTGAACACAGATGACCTTGTGCTACCACTTTCCTCTTTTCATACAAATACAAGGATCCCCTGACAAGGCTGAACAGACTCTTCATACAAGTACTGTTAGCAAGCGCCTATAAAGGCCGGCACGGCACACGACGAGAGGGTGGGTGGCCACCACGCACAGCCACTTGTGTCTCCCGAGCGCTGATGTTTTTACAAACAACAGGAATCAAACTCAGATTGGCAGGTTCATAGCGCAGTCCGCTAACCACTGTGCCAGCGCTCGCCACATGTATACGTACATACATAAAGATGCAGTATTTAAGCACAAATCCACAGTGTGGCCCAAAAGACAATCTCACACAGATTGCTCATGTCACCACAGAGCTGCTATGTGAGCATAAGCAATAATCAAGCTTGGTTATTTGTACAATAATTATCATGAGCCAGTACATATTGAGTTCAAGGTTTGATGCCTGCAACCACCTGGTAACTTCGAGAAAGAAATAGTAAATTGCAGCATCTGCCATTCAAAGTATTCTGCGAACGCATCGGTTGAATACTAATTTCCAGCGTGTGCTGTGCTGCTGTGATAACCCAAAATCATCAGTGTGAAAATTACCCACAAATAGACCATACGAAGAATACAAATAAGAATATATTTCCCGTGTAACTATGGATCCAAGTTTCCATTCCAAAGGAGGTCATGCATCTTAATACTCTTTCACGTGATTAAGGGATATTACATGTCATGTATACAGCATTGCATTGGTCAGTGCAATGTGCTATGAATCCAGCAACCACAGTTCAATTACCGGCCAAGTCGGACATCAGCATGGTGATGAGTACAGTAAAGGGTGGTCAAACAACCCCATGGCTACTACAGTGTTTGGCGGGGTCTTCAACCAGCAGTGGATTGACAAAGGGCTGCGAGTTATTATTTATACATGAGAGATCGTTTGCAGCTCATGTTTATGTGTTTATGCAATGCGGTATGTACATATTGCTGTGGAAACTTCCTACACGTAAACACATCTTAGCTCTATGTCGCTCTACATTTTATTTTTTAAATGTGTACATTATATGTTAAAGCTAAATGTAATTTTCTTATTATGCATATGTCAATCCTCTATGTATTTGTTGTTACATAAATGACAGACTATTTCTGAAAAATAAAACAATTTTCTTACAATAAAACATCAGCATTCGGTGACATAAATGTGTTTTTTCCCCCCGTTGATGGTCTGCTGCATATTACACTTTAATTAAGTTTTGCTAGAAATGGAAATTAAATTACCCATACCCCGCCACACATTGCAAACGTGTTTGTTTCCGACATGTTTTCG
Source organism: Geotria australis (assembly GCA_036362915.1). Classification (NCBI taxonomy): domain Eukaryota; kingdom Metazoa; phylum Chordata; class Hyperoartia; order Petromyzontiformes; family Geotriidae; genus Geotria; species Geotria australis. The sequence goes on from JAZEWU010000012.1 coordinate 5,624,892, forward strand.
CCGTTGGATAGCTACAACTTGTGAAGGCATCTCAGCGCAAATTATAGATCCTAAAATGTGCCAACACAATGCCAATGAATGGTACAAATGTACAAGATCAACCAATGCTAGATTAGATTAAATTCCAAAGAACGTCTGAGCTCCTCTATGTACAAGGCTATCCCGAAACAGCAGGTATTAAGAGTAATTCTGATTTGACAAAGAATCCTATTTGCATCTGGTCCAGTGTTTGTGGGGTAAAGCAAGATGTGTCCTATTATTCATTATAATAATAATAGCATTTATAAAGCGCCTTTCACCCGAGGGTCACAAAGCGCTGCACAAAGCTGTGGAGAGAACGACATGTCAACAACGACAGAGAACAGAAAATCAGTAACAAATTTTGTTGGGGTTTTTTTTTATCAGAATCGACTTAATTCTGTATAGCGTCACGGTGACCTGGAGCCTAACGTGGCAGACACAGGGCGCAAGGCAGGCCTATACCCAGGATAGAACACCAGTCCATCACAGGGCTGTGTCCTTCCAGCTAAATAAAAAATAAATATGTCCATATTCAAACGATTATAATATTGTATTCTTGCTCGTAAAAAAACACTTTCCATTCATCGCTTTTATAAACTCAAAATGTGAAGAGTGATTGAAAACCGATTGAAAGTGTTCATGATACTACGATGAACGGTAAATGTTCCGTTAAGAATGTAATTTTAAACATTACCAAATTTTAAAACCATTGTTTAGCTGCCACTTTTACAGGTTTTGCACTATCACCTTGTGGATTAACTTGGACCGGTAAAGAGAAGAAAGCCCAACAAACTTACAAAATCAAAAAATGTGCCCTCAACATTTTGATCCAGAAGCCAAAGTGTAGAATATTCCATTGAAAGGCCATGAGAATCACCCGCACATCTTGGTAAGTCTATAAGTTCTACGAGATATAAAATGTTAATACATTCTACAACGCTCAAGTAAATGTGATGCCCTATTCTTGTGATGTCATCTCTACAATACAGAATTAATAGTGACATCCAAAGTGCATTAAAGATGTATAAACTCACTGCCACTAGCTCTACACATCCTAAATTATGTAAAATAAATCTGAAAGGAACACAGCTCTGCATAAGCTGAGTGTTATTCCAATCACGAGTTCACAGACCATCCTTCACAGCTCTTACATGCGGGGAATGTAAAACTGAATTTTAAATTTGACTTAAAAGACAACAACTCCGACCCCATGTGGAGGCATTTCTTCCAAGATAGGTTCGCCTTGTACCCCAAGCCACGGCACCCTCGTGTGAGAGTGCCTCTGTCTCTCCCATGGGTTCATCAGTGAGTTAACGGGGCATGATTAAATAGAAAAAAATGCCTCTTCGTAACTTCAAACAGCCAGAAAATAAGTGCTCACCTCCTCATGTGATGTCACACCATTAGTACTAGCAATAGGTGACCTCTTTCAAGTCTACACGCTCTGGAGGACTGCGGGAGATGTGATGACCAAACCCCATCGTTGGTAATGATGCCGAGATGAGTTTAAAACGTATTAACGCAAGTTGCCTATCAGTACTATAATTGGTATTCTTAACGGTTACGCTGATGCAGTTTGTTTCTATGGCATGGGCAGTTGTCGAGTTGTTGGGTTGCCCGTGTTTCTATTTCGCATGAATCGTCACGTCTGTGACCTTACAGGTGCAGAGAGAAATAGTTTTATTCTAATGTCCCGATGGATTTAGCTAACAGGAAAACGGTGGGATTAGTCACCATTTCCATTGGCCACCGTTGCATGTCTCTACCATACCGATTAGAATCTGTAAATGACGAGAAAACCGATCACAACAGAATAATGAGTGCAAGCCAGAAAACAAATAGATTTAACAAAACACAGGGGTGGGCATTACATGTACACAAGCTCTCAGTCTTATCTGTGAGTTGGTGGTCTAAACGATAACGTTCAGTTCTTTGAAGCTGGTGGTCTGGATGTTCTGGAAGTGAATACACATGGCAATGCACATCATTGTTGAATGTATTGCATCCAAACTACATCATATATATAACTGGATTAGGAATTATGAACGTATAATAATAATAATCTACTTTTGTAATGCGCGCATTTTCTCCGGGCACGTTGCACCCGTTGATTCGGAGGCGCAGAGCCCTGCTCAGTCGGTTTGTTATGAGTCGGTGAAAAGGTGACTTTTAAGAGTTTTTTTTAAGGCTGTAGGGGACTGTGTTTGACGCAATAGGTGTGGCAGGCTGTTCCAGGTTGTGGGTGCCGCAACCGAGAATCGGCGT
>JAZEWU010000012.1:5632230-5664964 GCA_036362915.1 Geotria australis
TTAATTACATCAGTATTTTCTTAAAATACAACACATGTGCTTGGGGGGTAAGGGGTTCAATACTGGACTGGTGGAAGGGACTCACGGAGTGCTAACGGTCCACGGGTTAGGGGGCACAATGCTTGCCTTGCCCCGGGCGCTGGCAACCCACGCTACGCCACTGCTTCAGCCGACTGCCAATTGGTATCTGAACCTGACCCTGGCTTCCCATAGATCATCTTTACCCTAAAATGAGTACACGGTGTTGTGTGTCAACATCGCAGCTGAGAAGACAAGGTTTCCACCTCCCGTGAGTTGTCACGTTAGACTTAACAGGTGTGTACGGTGGCTTCTGGCCCTCTAGGCCAGGTTTGTTTCTCACAATCACCACTATATGGCGATGATGATGCGCGTCAGCTCCGAGCCGAGAGAACAGCCTACGGCCGATTGGCGAGATTCTCTAGAGCGTGACACGACCAGTCAATATGAACACTGAAAGAACCTGGAATAACACCCCAACTGTCGCATTATATGTAGATAGGCTTAAACCAGAAGCAGCCACTCCAACATTCTAACCATACCATTATTTTAGTGCTTTGGAAATACCCCGCAAAGGATGTCATACAATTTAAAATATATGCTAAAATAACCTTTAAAGGGAGTTAAATGTAGTGAATATTTGCAATGCTTTAACTATGTGTATCTACTACTTTCGTCTGCGAATTCTGTTTTCCACAGAAGTTAGTGGATAAAGGAATATTTGCCTTACTGTCATCCCAGGAGCTAGGCTGATGTCGCCCAGGAGCACAGCCAGACCATTAGTGCTCACACCCGACACCCTAAGGAGTGTCCCCTCCAGCTCTGACCCTCGCACCCCCAGCCTACTCCACAGGCAGTCCCCATCTCTCCTTCCCGTAGCCCCATCGCTTAGTGTCTCATCTCATGGAACCCAGGCGAAATCATGGAGTAGCCCTATTTGTGGAATGTATCATTTGCAGTGGCCATCAGCCGGCGTGCTGTTTTTTTCCCCATATCTTAGTTTTGTACAAAGATATGGAAGTTAAAGGCGCTTTAAAAATGTAAATTTGTATAAGTTGGATAATGTATTTACTTTTTAAGATTACATTTCAGTAAAACTTTTCCGTGTTCTCACGACTAACACAGCCGGGAAGTTGAGTAAGGTGAGAGAAGCAGTGGGTACACCCTATGGTAATGCTGTCAGGCACGAAGCTGACGCAGAAGTGACAACGAGACTGTTATTTGGACAGACCGTGGCACATTCCCATGATGGCAGTATTTCATATCTGTGTAATCATGTGCGTTTTTATGGCTCAATGTTTGAGAATTGCTCTCCGTAGCTATTCGTTTGGGACAGCCGTGTCTAATGTTCTTGCTTTCTGCTCGGTGATGTTTCACCTACCAGGTTGAAGGCATGATCAGGCTTGCATTTTGGTGTAAACCTTTAGTGCTCAAGCTCGTTAATATTGTTCCAAAAATTGGACCCACTTTATTTTTTTATGATGTCAACAGTTACACGATCTGGTCCGGGAGTGTTCTCCTTTTTACACCGGGATGGGTACTTTCTTCCTTTAAGTTTCCAATACGGAACTTTCTCCTCTGCTGAGAGACGATCTGATTCCTGGGTGGTAAGAATTCAAGAAGGGTGATAAAACAGACCTGAACAACCACAGACCCGTTAGCCCGCTCATCGCACGTAAATACGTTGTTCATGAAGCTCAGGGTTGAGGAAAGGTTTCGCTACCATCAAGCACATATACATACTCTTCATCATATCGAGGAAAATACTCATGAATTTCAAATACCATAATACTAAGCCTGGTTAAACCCTGGACTTTAATGACTTGGAGCGCATGACCAAGAGGTGTGTTCAAACCTGTTATTTTTAGTATAAGAAGTATACAAATTAGATAAATGTGTGAAAAAGTGTAACAAAACCTTATGCCCTCTATATTGCTTTCATCACCGTCGTTGCTTTTAAAACATTTTGTCATTGTATTGAAAACTATATTTTTTTATCATTGTCGTATGTCACCGCAGATACTCCGTTTACATTTTCACAATGTACAAAACTTTCAAATGTATTTTGTTGTGTGCATTATGAGCTGTCCCTCACTCATGACGAGCTGTGTGTGTGTGTCTCTCCGTTCCGCTGAGGAAAGGGACTTATGCTTATCAGTACGCTCACGTACTTTAACGAAAACGGATCACGCAGTGCTTATTAATATTATGGTCTCTTGATGATTACAAAACATCGGATGACAAATTAACCCTATTTTTCACAAGACGTCACCTCTGACATCTCATCTAGACACGCCCCCCCCCATACGAGTTTAAATGCAAAACAAACGTGCATTTCCTTATCAGTGATGACTATGGAACGTCAATGTCCACGTTAAAACACAGACATTAAACATGTGCAGAATCCTCTATTTTCTTTTCAACATTTTTTTTAATACTATCACGCTCGGTGCATAGCACTACCGTCACACAAATCCCAGGTTCGATTCTCAGCTCAGGTTGTTTACTGTGTGGAATTTGTATGTTCTCACTGTGACCATGTGGCCATGTAGGTACTCTGGTTTCCTCCCATAGTCCAAAGCCATGCTGTCTAGGTTAATCGGCCTGACTAAATTTCCTCCAGTGTCCTGCGAAGGACTGGGGTCCCTATCCTGTGTATAGCCCTGCCACGCCCTGTGTCTACCGGGATAGGCTCCAGCTCTCCCCAACCCTGTACAGGATTAAGTCTGTACTGATAATGAATGAATATGATGCTGTGAATATGACTCTGCAACAGCGAGTTATCATCAGAAGCTATACTTCGTTTGGAATGCCGGCATCTACGCACACACCACTGCGGACACACGTGCCAACACATGCACTCACACGATGCCACGTTCACACGTACACTTAATCACAGATGCACCGATGCACACGAATACTCAATCATCAATGAAGCAATGTAGTAATCATAACGGATAGGTGATTTAGTGAAAATGGCTTCATGTGAATCAAATCAAATGACATACATTTCGCAAATCATTCACCTCGGTAGAATTTTCCACCCTTTATATTCCTTTGCATTTGCAGCTAGATTTTTGTTTTCACAGGCCGGAGCGTCTCAGTTCGCCTGTAGTCCTTCATTCAGATCTCATGCCTGACATTTTGGGGCTTTTTTCTGTAGAAGTAGGAAGGTCAGAAAATGATTCGTTGGCATCTCACGTGCCGACCTGGATGGGTTTTGTAGGTAGATAGGCTTGTTTAGCGGTGGAGGTTGAACTGTAACATTTGAGGGCAACTCCCAATTAACACGCATACCTTTACATGGCACGGTCATATGTTTGACATATCGTTTATAATGTGTGCACTTTCGCAAGTGTATTGGTCTACATGCAGGGCGGCTATGTACATTTGCTCGTATGAATATTATAACAACAATCCTTGGCGCCATGTCAATCAACTGCTGGATGAATGGCTCGGGACAGTATGTCAGCTCTGGGGGTTATTCAACAATACTTCACCACACTGGATAGAGTCGTTTGGTGAAGTTGGACACCTCTGGGGTTGGTTCAGAAATCACTCGCCAGTGACATTAACCATGGCCAGGTAACAAAATCATGCTTCTGGGTTCATTGCGCAGCGCGCTAACCAATGCCCCACCACTCGGCTTCCATCTCGGCTGCTGACAAACTATGGCGCGACATACATTTCACATGTATGGATTGCGTCACATAAATGTATACCGACAGCCCGTTGTTCACTGACTGTCGAGTAAGGTTAACCGACCATGCTTAACCGTGCTGGTAACTGCGGGTGGGTGAAGGTGGGAAGCATATACGTGGGAGCATAGCACTCTAGTCTACTGCCAACAATATATCTCCACAATCAATTATGCTCGGTGGTTGCCCACACAAGTTCTGTTCCGGCTCAACCTGCTTAGATTGTGAGGTCTGACGAGATTGGACGCTTTCTGGGCAGTTTGTTTTTTCTTGAATATGCCCATTTAAATGTTGTCCCTTTCACCTGCTTAGCATTCACACGGATGCAGCTCTTGGGGATAGCTTTAATTTAAAACATAACAAAAGACCCGGCCGGACAATGGTCTTGTTTTGTTCTCTCCCTCACGTTCTGGCCAGCATGCAGCTTTGCGAGGTGACGTGAGGATGGATTCGCTTTAGAATATACTTCGAGCCTCGTAAATTCCCAGAATGGACAGGCTGGAGGTCAGCATGGCCGTGGTTTATTATGATGATACCGTGACCACGTCCTTGATGGTCTCGGTGCCATGGCCAGAGTTTGTTTTGTGGGCACTAAATAATTGTGCTTAGCGAACTGTGCATGTGTATAAATAACGCAAATACTCAACACATTCGTCAATAACACTGCCTTCCAAAGGTAAAGTATATGCCATGGGCAACATTCCCAGCCATGAACCTTCTGCACAGCACTCAGAAAAGACCAGTATCATAAAATATATTTTTTTATATTCACGCTTAAAACGTATTTGGTGATACTGCTGGTGTGCTGGCCGTGGTGAAGAAAGTGCAAGTCACAAAGAACTCCGCACATTTGTCAATAATGCTGTGGCCTTAAAATGAAAAATATATCATTAATGATGTTTCGGGTGAAGGCCCTTCTTCTGCTATCAAGAAGAGCCATCAGGGCCAAGATAATCTGTATGCACTTGGAGAGAACCTCAGCCCCAAACACATCATGGGGCTAGAGGGAGCTGACAGCAGAGGTTGCCAATTCGCAAACTTTGCAGCAGTAGCTTGCAGCATATAAGTGAAAGACGGGGATGCCCTCTGCGGTGGTGTGCACGGCAATCAGGAGACTGTGACCGTGTAAAGCATCGAGCACAGATGACCTCCCCAGTGAACTGCCAAGAGAGAGGATGGAGATTTTCTGCAGGCTGTGTGCAAGGCTTTGGTCATTATTCATCCTTTCAGGGTCCAACGTCTCTGCTCATGGTCATTAAGGACACACACACACAAATATATATATATATATACAACACAGATTTATATATATTGATCCACATATATGCTATAAATATATTTACAAATACACAAAAATAAACAAATGTAAAGAGAAAGCGATACACACAAGCATACACAAAGATAAAACTAGTGTTAGGAAGGGTGACATCAAAATATACACGAAGAACAACACAAACAGATACCTGGAGATATGAAGACTTGGGATAGAGAGAGATGGCGCCAGAGACAGGGACACACACACAGAGCGAGACATTACGACAAAGGCAGGGTCAGAAAACAGATATCATAAACAAAATGGGAGAGGTAGACATGCTGTTCAGGCAGAGCTGCGATTGCATTTCTAGTGAAGGAAAATGTTGAGGTTGTCGAGATTGATGGTGGATTGTGGAGCCCTGCGTATGGGAACCCCTGCACGTGGGAAATCAATGTCAGGACGTGGCTCGAGTAATTCAAGGCTACAGAAACAGATGATGCCGATAGGCCTAGCAGCGACAGACCAATAACGACGGTGGGATTTTGAGATGTGCAAATCTGGGGTTCTACAATGATTGTATATTCAAGCTGGTGTGATTTTTTTTCAGTGGCATAATGATGGGTTACGGGCGTTATGACGTCATGTGGTCTAATTTTGGTCTTTTCAGGTGCTCACTATTATACACTGAGCAAGGATGAAGCAGTATTGTCTGCAGGAAGCCTTGATTACGGTGTACAACCGTGAAAGTTCTTGCTGAGAGCTTCTCGTGTCGAGCTTATGAATGTTTCCACGTCCCATCTCTCCTATGCTATTCACACTACACTGTTGTAGCCACCCCATCACTGTCGAACACCTCCCGACCCTCACGCCAGTCGATTCACTTCACAACATGCAAAGCTACTCTTGCAATGCACTTTGAGAAGTTGCTGCAATTGGTCATTTCATAAATACACGCATATACCCAGCGCAATTACCCAAGTTGGATCGGGATCGATATGACGAAAGAGTGACATACGAGGGCTGAGGTTGTGAAAAGTCACGCAGCAATGTGCTCCAAGAAGACGAAGAAGCACTCAATCCTTCCCTCTTACCTGCTGTGAGATATGGATTGGAAAGACGGGCACTGGCAAAAAGAGCGGAACAAAAGCTGAAAAAGCACGCAACAAAGCACGAAGAGCTGCGTGCTCAGAATCACACCGGGAGACGGAAGGACAAATACTTAGATCAGAGAACATATGCAAATGCGAGACATATGGAGTGTTAAGGAAAGTAAGTGGGCTGGAGTGCTTCAGGTGAACCTTGCTATCCGCGTACGTTTCCCGTTCGTGGCGTTGCCGGCTAACCAGCTCGCGAATTTGCCAAATCCGATTTCCAAGAATGCAACCCCCGTGATCAGCATAGTCTTCCTGTACCCACTGCTAAGATAGGATGGCCGATGACTGAGACTGGAGATGGAAGGGTGGCCAAACGAGAAAACAAGACAAAGATCCCCCGTATAGGCTGAACAGACTGTAGGGTCAAGTGCCGTTAGCAAGCACCTATGAAGGTCGATACGGCAGACGAGGAGGTGAGTGACCAGCACCACGCCCGACCGCCTTTGTCTCCCTAGTGGCAATGTTTACACACATCACTAGGTACTCACTTGAGGCTGAGCCCACCTAGGGGAGGCCCAGGACCGGTTCAGAAAATCGTCACTGGTGTTGGCCGTGAGCGGGATTCGAACTCGGGTCGCCAGGTTTGTAGCCCAGCGCGCTAACCACTGAGCTACCGCTCCCCCCCCAAACACATTTACCATACACGCCCACGACCACGTAAAGTAAATGCCACTGCACTGCCACTGTTTCCCCTTCCCGCTTCTCTCTTCCTCCTCTGCTGCCCTTCCCCTCCTGCCATAGAATGTACACAAAGGCTCAGTAGCCGCTGTATAAACGTACAAAACCCAACCATGTAAATGCCCTTAGGCATTTCCTGCTGCGCATCCACCTCTCCTCTTCACCCTCCACAGCGGCTCGCTCAGGTTCAAGCAACACGCAGAAACATGGACAAAAATCACCCAGCCTTGATGCATTATGCAAGAACCATTAGCGGTTCATGAAGACCTTCGCTGTGGTACTCGTGACATTAAAGAGGTCAATCCATCTCTCGCAAACCCATATTTTCTGTATTTAACGTCTCATTTAATTCCGACTATGTCTGTAGTCTACATTTTTCTCATTTTACTCCATCCATCCATCCATTTTCTAAACCGCTTGTCCTGGTGAGGGTCGCGGTGGCAGCAGTCCAAGCAGAGTGGACCAGACATCCCTTTCCTCAGCAACAGATTCCAGCTCTTCCTGGGGGATTCCCAGGCGTTCCCAGGCCAGCTTAAGGATAAAATCCCTCCAGCGTGGCACAGTATTGGATTAATGTTAAAAGGTATTCATGGTGGCACGGTCGCGCAGTGGGAGCATCTGCGCCGCATGGAAAGAAGGTCCTGCCCAAGGTAGTCTGATTTCCACCTCGGGCGCCTTTCTGTGTGGACCTTGTGTGTTTTCCCCCTGTTCTGCATGGTTTCATCTGGGTTCTCTGGTTTCCTCCCATTAGTAAAGAACACTCATTAGTTGGCCAAAACATAATAATATATAGGACACAGTGGCAAATGTTGACGCCAGCTAACCACGCGGATGTCTTCTACTTGCCTTCTCTGTGGTATCCTCATGCCCCTGAGTCGACTCTCTTCGAATAAATAACTTCGACATCGAACGAACATTTTCTGCGTTATACATTGTAAAAATTGTATTTGTTCGAAGAGAAAGCGACTCGGAGGTGTGAGGAAACCGTAGAGAGGTGGGGAAGGGAGCCATGCGGTTGAACGGCGCCAACATTTGCCAGACACTGCGTGTTATATATCACGATATTATCGGCCAATTAATGAGTGATTTTTAGATATGGGAAGACATCGAAGGAGCCGAAGGAAACCCATGCAGAACAGGGGGAGAACACACAAAATACACACAGAAAGGCGCCTGAGATGAGTATCGAACCGCCTCAGGGAGGACCTGTTTCTGTGAGGCGCGGATGTTACCACTGCACTCTACAGCCAACCTGTCTCTCTTTTTTCTCACCTAATTACATCTCTATCTCTTATCTATATCACTTCTGCCATTCCACTAGGAGTTTATAAATCAAAAGGGGGCTCTAAAAATGTTTCTGCTTTAGGCCCCCATTGGGCCAGCACCACCACTGTTTGTATTCACGAGAACTCTTGGCTAAAGCAGCGAGCAAGGGTACATGGCGTTCATGAGAAAACACAACCAAATGTACAAAAATAACGTTTCATTAAGGACTTTTTTTCTTTCTGAAAAGAAGGCAATTACGGTATTCTACACTTTGCTCACTAGTTACAGAACCCAAAGTGTTCTTGGGCTTGCCAACATTCTTCCACATCTTCAATGAAAAAAAAAACGTATGCGAAAATAATGCCATTAAATAGTGCAGTGACATGCAATGGAATTTAAATGTGTGCCCAGTGTGTGAGGAATTGTAATATTCAGGTTTTTTTTTCATTCATTCATTCATTCATTCCACACATTCTTCATCTGGCTTCCAACACGTTGAGTTAAATGGCTCATTTATTCTTATAACCACAACAATTAAACACTATATTTTGTTCACTTTTGATGCCAATATATATATAAAAAAACGGTTAATGTTTCTAAACAAAAGCAATAAATATGACTTTCTAAGAGTTTTCATGCACTATAGTGTCTCCAGGTGTATTCATGTGTCCTCGTGTGTAATTTCAAAATCCATGTCCAATTGTGTCCAATTACGGTATACGACGTGTGTTGTGTATGTGCCAGTAATACACATCTATGCCAGGCGTGTCAATGAGTCATGCACACCTGTGTGTCTCATTATTCACGCACATGTCAGCACGTAAACCACACGGTGCAACAGAGTGGCCAGGCCACTTATTTTGACATGGAAAACATTATATATATAAAGAAAATTCGCTCATATATCACAAATTAATAGCAATCTGTAATAGCTGGAGAAAACTCATTAGTTTGTGTGGTTGGCCAGCATACAGAGTTATAATAATCAAGTGTAGAAGCTGTGAATGCATGACACTGGGTTTCTTGCATCTTCTTGAATAAAAAAGGGGACATACACGGCGCAAGTCTTGGTGGAATTATCTTTCAGTCTAATGAGTTAATATAAAATGTGTCTGGTTTCGCTAAATGCATCTTTGTGCCGACTAGAAGCAGTCTTTTTAGCATTGAGCTGAAGAAAATTACGTCTCATCCAATATTTGATATGGGTAAAGCAAGCTGTTAAAGAACCAACATTATAACTGACCTCTGTCAACATGAATGTACAACTGAGTATCATTGGCATATGAATCATAAGACGACCTGTGCGCATGTGTCAAAGAGCTAAGTGGTGGTATGTAGACACTGAAAAGTAGTGGGCCTAACACAGAACCCCTGGGGTACTGCATATAACATTAACAAAAACAACAACACATTTGAGCATACATATTGAAACATTTGAATTCATATTTGAAGAGCAATCTTTAAGATTGGGAGGTGTTTGCGTTGATGTTTTGCCTACATACTATACGCTGGGTCATTGTGGAGCATGTTTGTATTACAGCGCTTCGTTAGTGTGGTGGAACACAGCTTTAATGACGTATACTTGTTTTCAGGGCTATAAAGTGACCAGTAGATAGATGGCAGTTCCGCAGGTATGTCGCTTAGCTCTTTGGCTGGATGAGTGGCGAAGTGGGTGAGTGGCTAGGTGAGTGGGTGAGTGGCTAGGTGGGTGGGTGAGTGGATGAGTGGCTATGTGGATGAGTGACTGACAACTTAAAAAAAACACTCATTAATTAGTTGGCCGATAACATCATGATATATAGGAAGCAGTGTGTGGCAATATGGCGCCGGCAAACCGCCTGGCTGCCTCCTCCGCCGCTCCGCGCTTTCCTCGCGCCTCTGAGTCCTTTTCTCGTCGAATTAATATCTTCGACATTGAATGAATATGTGCGCGTTATAAATGGAAAATTATAACAATAATAACTATTAATAAGTTTGGAGTGTTCGCCTTTTGGTAACGTTAATTTTCTACAATTACTCCGATTTACCCAAGAATGACATCCGCTAAAGAACTGGCCAAACATCTAAAAGCAAGGCACTCCTGGAAAAGCGCATTGAGATTGATATTGGCGTTCCTGGATTAAAAAAATAATGTAAAATAGGCATTGAAATGCGGAAAGAAGACTCATTTCAACTTTTTTCTTTAAAGGCTGCACTAGAATGTAAAATGAATGTCTATATGATTAAATCATAACGGCGTTTAAGATGTATAACGAGAGGGGCTGTAGAGTACGTGTGCGTATGTCTTGTCAAATTACATAATTAAATCTGGCAACGTAATAAGGTAAAGGCTGCTTTAGATGTTGTTCAATTATATGGCCTCAATTTGCGTTCTGCAGGCCATGAAAGCGAATATTTTAGAGCCATTGGCCAACTCCGTGAAGTTATTAAAATCAGTTAAAACATCATTGGCGGGACAGATGAAAGAGACATGAATCCTCTCAGGTCATTACACTGGGTCACAAATAATCGTTGGAAGCCATCTGTTCAACCTCACCATAACTTGGCTCCAAAATGACCAGTTGGTAGGTTGAATTACAATTAATTTGGCAACTAGACATAATTTGTACATTAAAATGCAAATCGTATAGCTTCCAAAATGTTGGCACTCGGAGTGAAAACCATTGGCTTTTGACATCATACACCTTCCTATGATTGGCTGACCGATATTGTAGGCACATGATTTAAATCCCATTTCCTGTGCATATACCAGGACAGCATGCCTAATCCCAAGTGCACGAGCAATGTGTTGCATAGTTGTAATTCAGTGCAAACATTCAATCACCCCCATTGGTCACAAGCGATGTGGACCGCTTAATAATGGCTGTGATACACAGTTTTTTTTTCCAAAGCCATACAGCGAAAATCCAGGCTATAAACACACATATATTTGAAAAATGTCAGTCATGTGGGTAGAAACTGATAGAACGTTTCACAGAAAGTCCAAATATTCATGCATTTTGCATGGACAAAAATGCTGTAAAGATGTGGTTATCAATGAGCTGCTGTATTCTGCGATGCCAGCACTGACAGATATGTGCGGTAGGCAGCTTTTAGACTGCGAGCTGTAACACCGAGATACACACGTAAATGTTTTTAAAGCATGTTTATCGAGCAGAAAACATGCACCCTGAGCACATTCTCTATATACGCACGATCATTACATCTGTTTAAAAGCCTCGATGCACAAATCAGACTACAATGTTAGTTTTGCATGTCCCTAAAAGGCTATCTGCACAGAAATCTCCACATTGGATTACTATCTGATGTCTTGCATCATAAACGAAATGTACAGCACGTATTTAAAATAATCAGCCGATGTGAGCAGACATTCTTTGGAGTAATTTTAATGCAAATATAAGTCTCTAACACTTACAAATAATCAGATGGCAAGTTAAAATTCCAAAATGCTATAAATATTCCGTAAATTACACTACACGAAATACGTTGTCTATTATAGGTAGATTAATACCTCCATTTTGTCATCTTTGCAGACGGTGTGAATGCATCACATCTGTTTTTTAACCAATGCTACTGCACCATCACCAGCCATATGTTACTACGCATTAAAGTGCATAATTTCAGGTTAATGTGACATATACTAAGTGGTCTTTATAGTTTTGTTTTAGGTTTATTGATTTATACATGGAAATATTGCTCTCAGTGTCTGTAAACTGTATCGTAAAGATGTCTTTAACACTTGCTATAATACTTGCGATGACCAAGCATATTAGCCGGAGCTCCCCCGTTTTGCCTTAACATACTATTGGGGAAAGAGCTGTTAGCCAGCACTTATGAAGGCCGGTATGGCACATAAAGGGGTAGGTGGCCAGCACCACGTCTAGCGCCTTTATCTCCCTAGTATACATTTTTACACGCCACACCAGGTACTCGCTTAAGGCTGAGTCAACCTAGCACATATGCACATTTTTACATGCACGTTCAAGCCAATATACATTCACAGAATGGCAGACTAATTTTCCAATCACAGACGTACACATTTATGAACCTCATTTCTAAATAACTAAGATCTGTTTTGAGCAACGACATTTAATAACAAGATCATATTACAGATCTATGAGGATTACTTTCATAACTAACTTGTGATATTCTTTATAAGATTTTAAAGATTCTACAGGATTTAAAATATTGGAAAGATGGAAGATGGACAGTAACACTTTTAACCTTATTTTGAAATCATACAAAAATCTAACAGAAAACAAGTACTTATAATCGCAGTGTCTGCGTATAGGCTCAACGGATGCCAGAAGCCCCTCAGTCTGGAGCAGGAAGAGAGGCCAATGCCCGCCGCCTTTAAGGCCAGCACTGACTATTATATCTCTAAATGTTGTAGGGCTGTCTGCGACTAAAGAAGAACTTGTTGCAATGGGAAACTGTCATTTAACCATCACGCTTCGCAGAATCGAATCGAATTCGAATAGGCCGAGAGGCCTAAATCACATAGGCCATCAAGTAAGACTACTGATGATAGTGCAGTGGATAAGAATGTGATTCTTTAAATAGCAAAATTAGGTGAACATTATGCATGTTGACAATATGTTGGAAACTTTTCTATCCATGTTGAACATGAGAAAATAGACAAATATACAAACACTGATGTACGTTTTCATGGCTGGATGCATGGTAGTTGCTTTCCAAAACTGCTCTTTCGTCATTGCCGTATCGAATATGAAGCCGGCTTCACCCAGACACTCAGAACTCAGGACCCCTGAGAATGCCTCAAATGTAGAAGGCGAAACTTCGCCAAGGAGAGGGAGCACTCGACATGGCTATCTTTAAAAAAACAGCTTTGAAAAGCAATTATCAAATACAGAGTCAATTTGGCGAATTTTTGCAACAAATGTTGGCAGAGACGTCGTTTCTGGCAACACATGAATGGAGGAGTATTTTTTGAGTATGAAGATTAAACCTGCGTCCTAAGGCGAGCTCAGGGAGGACAGAAACCTCCCGTGGAGCAGAAGGGCAAAAGCTCGCTTGATCTTGATTTTCAGTACGAGCACAGACCGTGAAAGCGGGGCCTCACGATCCTTTTGACTTTTTGGGTTTTAAGTAAGAGGTGTCAGAAAAATGCAGCTGAATAGTGCAGCTGGGAATAATGGAATAGGACCTCGGTTCTGTGTGCAAACGGTCTGCGTGCAAACGGATGTTACAGTGAAACTACGAATGGCTCATTAAATCAGTTATGGTTCCTTTGAAAGTATAGTCTTGGTGCCCTGTGATGGACTGGCGTCCCGTCCTGGGTATAGCTATGCCTTATGCTCTTTGTCTCCCGGGATAGGCTCCGGCTCACCGCGACCCTGTACAGGATTAAGCGGTTTCTGATAATGAATGAATGAAAAAAATATGAAACCTATAGTAGAGTGAATTTGAAATGTAAACTAACGGGAACTCCAAGAAAACGCCTTGGCAAAAGATAAGGTGACCAGTTTCTCAGCTGAGAATTATGGGTTAACAAAAGTTATCACAACACTGCCTTAGTCCGCCAACTGTTTATTTAAGTATACGTAATAAAGAAGGTGAGAGATGCGATTACACCTTGGCATCGCACCATTCCCCCTGCCAGATCCTCAGGCTGCTGCAGTCAAAACCTGACCTCAAACGTTCATGCTTACAACATCCCACCATCTCTAGCTTCAGGCGTTTCCCTTACTGATATAATTCTTGGTGCCAATCCAATATACGTCGTGCCAATCTGCCCTCCCCTCTCCTGCACACATGCCCCAACCATTAAAATCGCCTCTTCCAGATGTCGACAGACGTTGCTCTCTTGCAATGACCTATTCCAAACTTTCCAGTTGCTTGACCTATTCGGTCACAACATTCCGAGATGCTGTATGCAAACATGTGCATTATATTACGAGTATATTATATCTGTACACCAGTATAAAATACTCCACACAAGGCTGATACAAACTATATGAAATACTTTAATGCCAGATTACTGAGTGTACTGTAATTAGAGTAAGTTGGTGTGTGAACGTGTTTATACATGTCATTGAATTATTTTTTATATTGTAACCACCCATTGTGTTTTTCAATCTTCGTATATCCCTGAGTGGTTTATCGACAATACGCATACATTAAAGAAAATCGCGAAAAAATAAATACAATTCTACTGAAGCATAACGTCTTCATGAAGACATGTTAGCCAAAACATAGACTATTATTTACCCTGATGAGAAAAGATAATTTGACGATCACGTATCGCTAGTATATTACCCTTTGTTTACCTCATTTACATGTGAATAGAAGGCTGGCTGAAATACAAATCTGGACAAGGACAGGTTGTTAGGAATGGTTCCCACAACCCACTAATACATTAAACTACTTGTGCATGGACTCGGGAAATAATTTCGTGCAGACACACGGGTGTGGTTATTGTTTGCATACACATCATCATCAGCCAATGTCTCTCCACTGTTGGATGAAAGCCTCCCCACATCATTGCCTTGTTTAGAAATTACAAAGAACATCAGTCACTTAAACGCGTATTTTTTGTTACGAATGCTGAACTATATTTTGTTTATAAATTCCTCAATGTTAACATTCACTTGTGTAGAGCAGAGAACATGCTATGGTGACTGTTTATTGATGGGAGTTAAGAAAAAAACACACATGTCCCTTACCCTACTGGAAATCTCAATGAAATATCGTACGTGAAATATCGATCGTGAAGGCCAGTTTTGGAAAATTCTGAATGTAATATGTTTTAAATCAACTTTAATTTGATTAAATACGCGACACCACATACCCAATGTGAAGATATAAGACCAAAAAGTACAAAAACTGATACTTGTAAATGTTTAAAAAATTCAGAGTGATTTTAAGCCAACACTTTATCCACATTGTTATGCAGTATTTCAACGAGGCCGGCAACAAACTATAGGCACACCACACGCTGTTAAATAAGTCGGTGCCTCTGAATATTTTAAGCAGTCCGCTTTCTCGGCGGATGACACGGAGTCCACTCGGTCCGCCTGTCGTCAAAGATGTTCGCAGCAGGGTTGAGGCTGCGCGTTTCCCACGTCGCGGTGACCCTGTTTAACAGTTTGAGCGAGCGGCTCCCGCAGCAGCTGCAGCGCCTTCAATCCATCTCACGCGCCGCGGCCGGCACAACTCTGGTCGCCGCATCCCTGCACTATGAATACTAAACTCTTCATCGAACTCTGGCACCGACTCCTCCGGCATGCGCATCTGATAGCATACATCGCGCGCTGCCGCTATCACCACCCGTAAAGGTTACGCTATGATAATGACATTACTATTTTATTTTGTTCACAACATCATAATTCAATCTTCAAAGGGCACAGATTCGTACAGGCCTTTAGAACTAAAAAAATATACACGGTGCAAATGGTAAAGCCATCACGCCACATTTGGAGTTTAAACGGCGAGTACATATCTGGCTTAAAAAACACGTTGAAATAAACCCTTTTCATTTGTGTTGTGTATATCTACCACACTGTGTTGTTTGAAAGTGGGACGGTACGTGGCACAACCGGAAAACACATCTAGGATCTGCGATACGGCACAACCACGAAAACCTACGCAGGAGCACGAGTACAAAAACCTCCATCTGAATGGTGACACCATGAAGAGTTGACGGTCCCCATAAACTCGGGTATAAAATTCTGTCCTAGAGAGCTTGCACCAAGACTGACCTTATGCCAGCAATGCAATATGCATGACAAAAGCTCCCTCAGGTCCACTAGCTTGTGGACAAAAATAATATCTCAATGCACATTTTCTCCACAGAGATAAAGCACAGCTACATCCAAGTGACTTCGAATTGCCAAATCATATACTATATTGTTGATTAAAAAATAATAATACTTTAGCATGCCGCAATGTGCACATCAGATCCGACCATAACAAAGCATGTCATACCAGAAACCAGATTCCAAGACCATCTAGTTTGTGTGTTTTTTTAATTATGATACCAGCACTCATAATGCAAGTATGGCCTTGAGGGTTAGGCCGGAGTACTGCGTGGTGAAAGCTTGAGAAAATAAATGCTGAATCAGGTGGCCTCACGCAGAAGGCAACATTTCTAAAAGTTCTTTAAAATTATGGTTAAGGGGAGCACTACTGTACATTCACAAAATGTTTTTAAATAAATAAATGTGCATATTAAGTTGTCTTAGTCTGTGATAAACGTTTGACTCTTAATTACAAATTCACAGGGGCCACAGCAAAACTTAATTTGTGATTGTTTTTGGACCGGCAATAAAATGACTCCTAAAATATAGCTGCTACCCTTTTCCGACGAGGAATTAGATACACCATTCCTTTCGGTGACGTGCCAGACATTGCAGTAGGCAATGGCCACATACTGCCACGCAACATTAACGCAGCATTCGAAACCAACAAAAATACAATAGTCTCTGACTTATCTCAGTCACTCAGAACTCTCAAACCAGAAGATGGGCATTGTGTGAACGCTCGGTGTGAAATTGCCTATTAGGCGTGTAATGAATCATTCATTAGATTTTTTATACCTAGGATACATGCATCAATTCGCGCATTTACAATACATTATTTAAGACTTATGCAAATGCTATGAAAAGTTTACCTGTAGGCTAACGGTGACAGTGAAGGCGCATTGTCTGGTAGTGGTGTGAGAACTGAAGGACAGCTGTGAAAGAAGCTGGCTGGCTGGCTGGGTTAGTGAGGTGGCGGGCGGGGTAGAGAAGTATGAGGCTGTTGGGGGGTGATTCGCGCTGGTGTTAAAACGTGCCGTTGCATGGTCACGGCATCAGACCATTGCGGTGCGCCGGTGTTTATACCCGAACAGAGGCACCACCGTGAGCCCAACAGAAGCCAGGCTAGGGGGTTGATTTGCTACGTTGAGAGTGAAAAACATAGGCCTCGGTGTTGCCACCATGGGGTATGACGCATGCAGAGCGTCATACCCCATCTCAACAGCATACTCGCAGCAGATCCCTTGAGTTGTGAGGTGGGCAACTCCTGAGTGGATCGTATGTGGCATGAGGTCGAGTGATGGCAGGAATGAGACTAGCAGTGGAGGGGGGAAAGGTAGAATCGCTATGTTCTGTGCTTAAAAACCCAATAGTCACATTATCACACATCTGAAGAATGTGATAACCAGTGGGGCCACTGTGACAAAAATAACTGTGACATGCGCTATGTGAAACACCTGAAACTGTTAAAGTGCTGGCTGATTATAGAAAATGGTTGATACGCATTGAAGACATTCTATAACATCTCATCTCATTATCAGAAACCACTTAATCCTGTACATGGTCGGTGAGCCGGAGCCCATCCCGGCAGACACAGGGCGTAAGGCAGGGATCTGCCCAGGATGGGACGCCAGTCCATCACAGGGCCCGGGGGGCAATTTAGTCAATAGGCTAATTAACCTACGCAGCTGCATATCTTTGGACTGTCGGAGGAAACCAGAGAACCCGGCGAAAACCCACGCGTACACGGGGAGAACATGCAAACTCCACACAGAAAAGCAGTCGATCTTGGATTCAAACCCGGGACCTTCTTGCTGTGAGGCGGCAGCGCTACTCACCGCGCCACTATGCCGCCTTATTACATGTAAAGAGTTATTTTATACAGGGTCACGTATGGAAACGGCATCTCACAACACGGCACAATGAAGCACTCATTGCGCTGCATTTACTGTACACATTAATATGTGTTCAGCTAATCAAGTGGTGTTTATACATGTGATAAGTCTAGTGGCACAAAAAGACGTGTGAAGCACGTTATTTCCAAGAATTCGCTAAATATCCAAATGCAAGATACCTCCGGAAAAACAGAGAGGTCACAAGTCGTACACAAGTCATTATCGTTACCATAGGTCTCTGGTTCCTTCGGGTAAAAAATCAACACATTTGTCAGTAACATTGTGACCTTAAAACGAAATTAATATATAATGGGTGATGTTTTGGGCAATTTCCCAACGCTTATTTGCTATAAAGAAGGGCGATTTCTCGAAATGTAGCATGTTATACACTTATTTACGTTTAGGATCACAGTGTTTTTGACAAATGTGTTGATTTTTTCGTTCTTTGTGCTTGAGCACCACTGCCAATGCGGTATCACCCAATAATGTGTTTTCTGCTGGTGAATGGTTCTACTGAAAACAGAAAGCAAAAGACCGGCATACTGTATTATTCGAAATTCCTCCATGTGTGAAGGCTACACAGAACGCCCATTATTGCTTCACTATGGCATCAATTGTAAAGAGTGTTCTTATATCATGTGTATATACACATGCATAGATCATGAAACCATACATACCTCACATATATATGGCTTATAGGATGCCTGTGATGTATGCACATGCATAAACCGTAGCTTGACATTAAACTTGTATGGGTATATCTGTAAAAACATCAATTGTTGTCCAACTTCGCCAAACCATTCTCTCATAAACAGGCAAGACATATCTGGAGAACAAGAACCAACAGAAAATATGGCATTTAATGCAAGACCTGACCTCTGCTAAATACCAGTAGAATGATCAATGTCTCACTTGAAACTTTCAGCAGCTCGCCGAGGCCTGGCTACCATTGTCGTTTTGAATACGTCCAACATAGTTCCTGACACCCGCTGTTGAATAACGACAAATGTCTCTCGCAGACAATAAGCCGCTGAGAGGACACGCCAGCTCCCTAGAACCACCTGCTTTTACGAACGTACGTTTGCATGTCTATTTGATTCTTGTGGCTGGATGCAGCATGTACCCAAGTCTGGATGCGCTGGTGACTGAACAGCGTGCTATTACTTATTAGCCCATGGGTTGCGCAGAAATCTGGCACCCAGCTTCCATTAGTATTGACCTAATGTGGCTCATGACTTCCAATAACTGCTGCCAATATGTTAGCATTACGACCCACTTACGCATTGGAGTGATACCAAAAAGATCATTATCCTGCAGAGCTACTTCTCAAGCGGGCTTTCAGACACTGCACATGTCTAGGCTGAGCTACTGCTTATCGGTTACAGAAGCTCTCGTAGTTGTGTTCAGTCGCTTGGCCTCCACTTGATGAGCCGTGGCCAAGGGACATTACGGAAGTTTGTCCTTTCAAAGTCTCTGACACATGCCGTATCATTTTTTCTCATGCTCTAGTGGTACGTCATTTACTGTGGGGGGGTGGGGGGGGTGGCTAGCCCTGTAATCGAGAGCCCATCCACCATACGGATATTTACAGAAAACACGCACTGTATTTAACGTTGCAGCATCCACAATGCATAATTGTAAGTGTCAGGTGCAAAAATCCGCAGAGGTGTAAAACTCCAGTCAGGGCTGAGACGTGAGATTTAAACTGACAACCTAGCACTTATTGGGAATACACTGAAGCCTGAAATATTTATTGTAGTGAATACTACATTTAAACATTTGTTTTTAAATAGTACGGCATGACGACTGGTATGACGAGCAGCTCAGGGCAGTAAAACTTTTTTCTGGCTGCACAGCGACTCATTTCGATAAAACCCAGGATGAGGATGCCTGTACTGGACTGAAATTGAGTTGAATAAACAAAATAATATTGATTTTCTTTTAATACAAAGTGCTAAATTGTATATTCAGCAGAAATGTATCAATGGTTTATGCTTTACATTATTTTAACACTGTTTATATCATGATGCTACAGATTACCGGCGAGTTTGCAATTTACATGAACACGACAGCATCAGCAACACTGAGCTCAACGCAGGGCAAGCGGAGTAATCTCTCGCAGCTATTTATAATCCCCGAGATAAAAGTGGCGTAAAGGTGTTGTTTAACAGAGCGTATTATGCATGCACTCTGCAACAAAACTATTGCCAACAGTTTGGATAGGGTATGATAAATACCCATGGTAGATCAGTCTTCAAAGATTATGTAGAGCCATGAGTCTCGTTATGAATCCAAATATATTCCCACTACAAGAGGCTCAACAAAGGATGTTTTTTTTATGTGAAGGGTGTCCATTAAAACATTACAAATAGAGAGCAGTTTGAACTGCAGAGCTGACGCTTTGGCAACACATTCCTTATAAACTTTAAAAAAAATTAATCCCTCCCTCATAGATTATAACCCTATCATGCTGTTCCAATGAATCCCAGACCTATGTCACCTTTTTTCTGCCAAAGGCCATTTGGATATTTATAAGATCATTCACGGGCCATACAAAATGATCAACTTAAAAATTAGCCTGCTATATTTGGTCAAACATTTAATTAACTCACCCCTAATGTGATGGCTGGAACTGCTTCTCTTTAGTGAGGCGTGTGATGTTAGCTGGTATTGATGATGTTGCTACTCGCAACTGCTTTTCCAGGTTTGCGTCGGCCAGACCAAATGATTTCGCGGGCCTGATACGGCCCGCGGGCCGGACATTCCCCACCCCTGCCTAGGTGAACAAGTCCTGGGGGGAGGTTCCAGACAAATAACAATACAAAGACCCTCTGACGAAAGGAGGCTGGCGTCAGGAAGGGCATCCGGCTGTGGAATTTTGCTCCGAATACCCCCACCATTGGGGGGCAACGAGTCAACTCCGGCTCAACCTGGATAGCGGCTGTTTAAACGGACAACAACAACCACCTACATGGTATAAGCTAAAGAGTTTGAGTGACCTTCGAGAGCGCATAACCAAAACATTTGAAACATTCATGGCTGAGAAGCTGGCCATCGCCCGCAACGCTCTGAAACCTCGTCACGTGCATTGCGAACACAGCGTGGTGGACTCATGGAAGTTTAGACAGATAAGACTCATGTCATGAAATCTGCTGCCTACGGATTGTGTGTGTGTATGTAGGTTTGTCAAGCAGGTGCAATACATGGCAAAGTCCCTTTGTATTTCTGGAATGTGGTTATGTGGTTATGTGCTGTGTAGATGATGCCACATTGTCATTATTCGTCAGTCATGCCTACATCACTTTCAGGAAGGGTTCAGACACAGTGTTCCTCCAGGGAGACTTAGTTTGGATTACTCAGTCTTCAACAGTTGCAAATAACCCAAAGCCAAAATAATGTCAATTTGGTAACTTAATTCATTATATTACATCTCAATAATTAAAATAATTTAATTGGGATAACTAGAGGACTTTGTTCATACAACATGGACAAATTTAAAATTAATATTTGATGAAACATTTGCGTTTTAAAGTTTGGAAACATTTAAGCGCATATTATACATTCATGACTTGAATGGAAGGTAATACTGAACATTTTTTCAAAACTTACCCACACATGCGGAGCCCTGCTGGTCTGGCTCAAAGCCGCCCTGACATGACATGTCAGGCTTACAGCTGAAGCTGCCAAAAGTGTTGGCACAGAGGGGCCTGGTGCTGGGGCATGGCTGCTGGGCACTGCTGCACTCGTCCACATCTGTCAAAACACAAACACGCGCGCTTTACACACAACTCCCAGCTCACCGCTCCTATATTTAAAAGGTGTCTCCTGGGCACCATCTACATAGGAGGGTGAAGCAGATGCGCTGCTGGATGACATACTCTCGCGAGCTTATATGGTTTTAATTTGACCGACCCCTCGTTATCCGCGAATCCATGTACTCGCGAATCCATGTACTCGCAAAACGTTGCCGAGGCACCGGAGCATGTTACGCGGCTTCGTGAAGAGAAGTAATACAGTAAGTAGACATAGCATATTTCCTCTTGGTGCAAAGATGGCCAGGTCAAATGCACTCAGACCCTGACCCACAGCACCCGCTATTGGTAATCTCTACCATTTAGGAAATGTCTTCCAAAACTCGTGGAGAGTACCAATTTCGGTAATCTTTCTAACTCTGTAAGCTTTACCTAGACCGAGACTCTATCAAGTTAGGCAGATTCTTTCGCGAATTCTTCAAAAGTGCAGATTTGAGCTAATCTGCACGACAAGCCTAGGCTTTTCTGTCTTATTTTAGTTTTACTTTGTAATCCACAAGGGACGTCAGAAGAACTTGTTAAACACTTGGAACAAGATCGCAAATAGGGCGGGTCCTCTGCTAGTGAAACCAATTCAGTTAGTCTGGGTAACATCATTGTTGTTTAGTTATTTTGGTATCATCAGTGGGGGACTTTTCTGCATGAAAGCTTTGCACACAGATGATTGGAGCACATGGGCAATTTGGGCTAAAGTGACAATACCTTTACAGGACATTCAAAACCTTATTTTTAACGACAAAACATCACACTTACTAGTGTCTCTTCTCTGTTTTATGTTGGCAGTTCTGCTTATTGGCATACAGGGCGAGTAACAGACCTCATCAGGTGTTAAGAGAAAACATGGGCCCCCCACCCCGCTCTACAATGCAGGCCTCACACTGTCCTCCAGGCAGCCTAGAGGCGCCAGCATATTGGGGCTGTGGGAAATTAAGGCTCCGGTGTTTTTCTCCACTAGTTTCTGATGCTGCCTCGGCTTTGTCAGCCATTCGCTGTACAACAATGTATCCTGTGGTCGGGAGAAGAGTGGAGGATTTACCCATACATGAACATTGAGCATATGGCCAGTTCTGGTATAGTGGCAGAAGTTTCAATCTAATATCAAGCAAATGGCACTATATTTACATTGGCTATGTAATACCATATGGTAGCTGTCTGAACTGTCGCTCTAAGTAAAGCTCTTGATCATCTTCACAATAATTATAATGCAGCATGGTCCTGCTTCAAACATTTAGGCTTGTATGCCTTTGATCCATCCTGGGTGTGACCAGGCTGGATTGTATGAGTTCAGAGCTGCTTTAGGACCAAAATACCGCCCCTTTAATGGGTTCTTCCAGCTGTCAAGGTTATGTTGGTTGGTCATGTAGCAGACATGCCAAGGAGGCAGATATACAGATATACAGATGTAACATGATATACAGAAAACGTGGGCAGATCTGGAAATGCATTGTTGGAGCTGAGTGGGCTTGCGAAACACTCTTTGCCATGATGTCAAGATTGGCCACTCTGGAAGAGGCTCGTAAAAAATAATCTATTCAGCAGTTAGAGGCAGCTGCCCTCCAGCAACAATTTTATGGGGATTTTCTCGCGGTGATGATGATGGTGGCTGGAAATGGTATGCTTCTATCACAGGTGTTTTTCTGGGCAATGTCAATGCAAAAAAGAACAGGTTAATTATGAACAACACAATTTTTACTATCACTGAAAAGAATATTTTACGTTTTTGGCTTAACGGCCTACAGAAAATATTGAGATATGGAGGGAGTGAGTCTTCAAATGTACTGGCAAAGATGGATGTGGTTGGTTTGATGGTTTTGATATAGTATCAAGCAGCAAGAGGCAGGATGGTGTCGTCCTGTTGGCTATGATAGTCTTGCAATGAGTCTTTAATATTTGAAAAATTCTAAAGGGATTTCAAAACTAATAATATGCAGACCGTTTCACGGATGTGAAATGAGTTTTCTCTGTGTTTGGAATTCTGGAGTACATGCAGGTAAAAAATGTGACACTTTAATTAAACCTGTTGAGTATGGCTGTGAATGTGAATAGAGGCTTTTGAAATCACATCTGTGGGCCTGCACAGCATGTGCTTCCTGCATTTACACACTCTTACCAAAGGCTGTCTGGAAGTCCATGAAATATTTTTTTTTACCAATCTACACTAAGGAATGTATATAATGTTATCATATCAAATATATAAACACACACATAGGTAATTACCAATTAATACATGTACCAATATTCCCCCATTTCAGCATGTCTGAGTTACACAATGCACAGGCCAGAGGCTCATGTTCAAGCTGCTTGGACTTGTCTGTAAAATAATCATATCCTACGCAGAAGTGCCATCGCCATAGATGTCACCTGTTATATATTTTTCCTTTTAAGGCCACGGTATTGATGAAGGTGTTGAGTTTCTTGAGTTTCTTTTAATTCTAATAGTATCGACTGTTGGTGAGAGTCAAGTCTTGCAATGCGGTCGGGATCAACATCACTCCCAAGCCTTAAGCCGAGTTTTGCCTCTGATTGTTTGGGTGGCAGGGTAGCACGGTGGTAGGATCCGCGCCTCACAGAAATAGCATCCTACCCGAGGTGGTTCAATTCCTGCCTCGAGTGCCTTTCTGTGTGGAGTTGGTGGGATCTCCCCCTGTTTTGCATGGGTTTTCTCCGGGCTCTCTGATTTCTTCCCGCAAATAAAACACACTCCCTTAATTAATTGACCGATAAGATAATATAAAGGATGCAGTGTCTGGCGGGTTGGCGCCAGATGACCATGAGGCTGCCACCCCTCCACCCCTCCACCTCTCTGTGGTTTCTTGCAGTGCCTTGGGACCTCCGGGTGAAAGGCGCTACTATACAAATGTATTATTATTACATGATAATGAATCTGTGTCGGGCAACAGACTGCAACTTCTGCGCAGGGTGAACCGGTGAAATCTGAGTTGCAGCCATTTAGACATAATTAGCAGCCATTTAGAAATAAATACCAGCCGTTTCAAAAAACGTTTCTTCCTATTTTTATTAACCTGTCTTTCTATAAGCTCCCTAAAGGAGAAGCTCTACACGATGTAATTTTATCAGAGCTTCAAATTGTGGGAGAGTCCTTCGGCATGCCTGTACGGTGCAGCATGAATTGCTTGATGTTATATTTGGCATAATGCTTGCTGCTGTACTTGGCAAGGCCTATTTGATCACAAAATGTCAAAATCTGCCTAAATTATGCATTAATTGTTAATGATGTGCGAGTTATACTGCTGCATCGTGTTAATGGCCATAAAATACACGTTAATGGCCATAAAATATGAAATATGTATTTTGCCATATCAGTGTCATCGTGTTTGTTGAGTGGCACAATATTATTTATGATAAGTGCATAACTACGGTCGTATCTACATCAAGGGAGCTCCTTTATCAGAATGTTCACCTAATGAAAATAAAGAATGGCTGAGCCACCTAAAAGGTGCCACCAACCTACATATTAAAAGTTCTTATATTTGCGCCAATGATATCTTATGTGTTGATGATGGTCCAGTCCACTCAGGTCACATGGCGACTGTCAAAAGTTGGTGATCATATATCGTGTCTAATGATGGCTGAGTGACAGAGAAGAAAAACAAATAAACAAATACATTTCAATAGGGAGGATTTCGGACAATCACAACTTGTGATTTTTATATTCTTGTCAATTCACGTGTTTGTTGTATCGCAGGAATCCCGCAACGAGCTTGCAAGCTCACTGGGTATTTTCTGCTGTAATAAAAAACATCTATCTTTCATTGATCTACGGGGCAGTAGCGCGGTCGCCTCTCGTTGAGGTTCCCGGATGAAATCCATCTGCCGCCCTAATACTGTGGGTGTAATAACTATAGCAACACAAGGTGCTGTCTCCTTCACTATGGACATTAATAACGAGTGGCATTAATCCTAAGTTTTGACGATTGCGTGCCTGGCGTCATGGCCCCAATATGCCAAATTTGAAAGAGTACCTGTAAATTACTCAAACGTATGCTATATGCATAGTAATCATCACACCATACAATGAAAACTAGGCAGGACCCTCCTTTAAAAGGGTGATGAGATTCCTGGAGGCATTCTTGGGAAAACAAGCGGAATAAAAATAACAAAAGTCTGAGCTACTTACGATCTCCATGGAGCAGAGGGGGGAATTGCTGTGATTCAAGAGGTAAAACAGCAGAGGCTGCATTCTTTGAAGAATTGAATTTGAAAATGAAAGCAACTTTTGAATGCTCCTAAAAAGGAATGTTATAATTTCATGCTGTGACACAGATCGTAAACATGGGCACTCACAAATAAAATTGGGGAATAAGCTCAAAAGTAATGCTAATAAGCATGGAAAGATGCATGCTGGGAATTACACAGAGAGATAGAAAGAAGAACATGCAGCAGTGGGCAAACGAAAATTAGAGACATCATATTTAATACGAATTACGGTTAAGAGCTGCTCTTTCGGAATAGCCGTGTCTGGCGTTTCTCCTCTCTCCTCCGCAATGTTTTGCCGCCCACGTTGTAAGCATGAGCAATTCTCATACATCGAGCCGTGAAAACCTACATCAATGCATCATATTTAACGTTACTACAAGTAAGTGGGCTTGGCCAGGACACAACGCTAGAAGAGAGGGTGGTCAATGGACTGGAATGGTGATGCAATGTCAGGCTAAAGAGAGAACGCGCACCAGAGGACGGCCACGAGATTAGCACGTGTGCACGGACAAGATGGAATATGACCGCGAGGGATAGCATTTGCGTGTAGAGGCTTTCATCCAGCAGTGGAGAGATAATGGCTGATAATAATTTGAAATGCTAAGCGCTACAATGTTCTATTGCCTGCGTTTCAGGACACCCCGTCATTGACTGCCCTTGTCTTTTTTGACTATGTTTTCACCTGTCTTTAAAGTAAGATGGATGTTTTGGGGGTTTACAAAGTTTGCATTTTTATGCCTCCACTGGGCCTTTGGCTGAAGAGCAATACCATCAGCACTTTATTAGATGCTGTCAATCCGTACCTCGGTGAGCTTTTTTGCTTTCCAGCCACATCAACTGGAAAATGGCAACATCAATTGAAACGAGATTTGATGAAAAGCCCCAATTGTGTTTTGAACTCCCTTGTAATAAAATAAAGTTATAACCAGCACCCGAACGGTAACTTGTGCGAAGGCACAGCACATTGTCACCATGTAAGCCGGTTGCCTCAGTGAGTTTTTCTCGTGATGTCAAGTGGGCCTTGTAATTTTAAAGTGACCTTGGTGCCCTCAGGCTCGATGTGGATGGTGTAAAATTGAGGCGAAGGCTGCTGCAGTCTACAGTGGGTCTTTACAACTGAGGCTGGCTGAATTGTGTGTCTGTGTATATATATGCCGAGCGCCGAGCGGCCAAAGCTCAGCAAGTTGGCACAGTAGGGAGCTCAGGTGGTGTATCTGCCGGTCATCTCAGTCAGGCAGCCCATGACACCTGGGTCTGTCCTGTGACCTCCTGTCGACGGGCCTTCGACACTTCACGTGGCCTCAAGGTGCATATGGCCTGGCACAGGCGACGTGGTAACGTCACCGCCACTTAGTGGCGAAAGACGGTTGCTGTTATATATATGCACAGTGGGGAGCGATAGCTCAGTGGTTAGAGCACTGGGCTACAAACCTAATGACCCGAAATCGAATCCCACTCACGGCCAACACCAGTAACTATTTTCTGAACTGGTCCTAGGCCTCCCCTAGGTCGACTCAGCCTCAAATGAGCACCTAGTGGGGTGTGCAAACGTTTTCACTAGGGAGACAAAGGCGGCCGGTGCGTGGTGGTGGTCACCAACCTCCTCGCGTGCCGTGCCAACCTTCATAGGTGCTCGCTAACGGCACTTGACCCCATGGACTGTTAAGGCTATATGGGGGATCTTTGTCTTATGTGCACAGTAATTCACAAAAAATAATCTAGCTTTTTAATTACTCAACTGCAATTGGTATATATTTTAGTTTCACTTATTATTTTGAAAGGCCAGTTTTATGCTCACTGGGCCTGACCCATTTTTTACTTATAAGACCATTGTATAGCAGAAGTTGTGAAGCTACAAGAAATCGATGCCACTCAGTTTCTATTTGCAAATATTAATAAACGCGTCAGGGTACTTGGTTTCACCTGAATGAGACGGTGCAAATTGTTCACGTTTAGGTGATGGTAAGGGATGCTAATTTCCCCTCACAAAAAATATGTAATGAGTTTGCATAATTTTAATTTCAAACTATGTACATAGAGAATTAGCCAAGATTAACACTGTTGATACATAATTTATTAAATCTGATCAGAATTTATATTGCCGTTTTCTCCAAATGCTTTTGAAAACTAATATATGTTTGTTGCTAAACCTTTAACAAAACAGACGTGGTAGAAAACAGCACTAAAACTCAGCCCCTATTCACCTTGTCTCATTCAGTCAGTTATTCTGGATCAGTAAATGTTAGGTTTCATAACAGCAATACAATAAAATTGATGGTGGAAATAAAATTTCAACTATCTAATAAAAACACGCAGTTAACCGCTGTAATGTAATGCCATTTTATAATCAATTATCTGTGTGGATCCATGTCACATTTTACGGGGATGCTATTTTTCAAATGATACAAGCAAAGAAGAATGACTTTGATGGGACTGAGTGATTCACCTGGCTGTAATGTTGACTATAATAAGCCAGGACAAACATGTTTAAAATAAATAAATGTCGATTAAATATTAGTTTAAAGCAGAAACGACGCGAGATATAGTGAATCAATACTAATAATAAGAATCTACTTTTGTAACGCGCGCATTTTCTCCGGGCGCGTTGCACCCGTTGATTCGGAGGCGCGGAGCCCTGCTCAGTCGGTTTGTTGTGAGTCGGTGAAGAGGTGACTTTTGAAGAGTTTTTTGAAGGCTGTGGGGGACTGTGTTTGACGCAATAGGTGTGGCAGGCTGTTCCAGGTTGTGGGTGAATCAATGGATAATGAGTTTGTTAATAATCATTATAATCATTACACTTATAAAGTGCCTTTCAACCAGAGGTCCCAAGGCCCTGCATGAAAGAGAGGCCAGTCAGTCAGTTTTTATTTAAGTTGGAGGGAACTGTTGAACTATGTAGCTCTTTTTAACAGTTGTCCAGCATGGAGGGGTAAGCAAGCTAGTCGATAGGGATGGAATGCCAGTCCATCATAGGACACCGAGGGAAAGTTAATCAGCAGGCCAATTCAACTAAGCAGTTGTTCGACTCTAGGAGGAAACTGAAGTACCTGACAAAAACCCACGTAGACATTGGGAGAACATGCAAACTCCACACAGAAAGCCACCTGAGCCAGGAATCATACCCGGGCCCTTTTTGCTGCGAGGCGGCAGCGCTACTCACTGCTCCACCGTGCCACCACTGCACCACCGTGGGGGGGAGGCAGCCTTGCGGTCAGCCGGCGCCAACCTGCCAGTCACTGTGTCCTATAGATTTGCTGCTATCGGCCAATTCATTTAAGAGTGTCTTTTTTAGCTGTGGGAGGAAACCGGAGAACCCAGAGAAAAGCCACACAAAACAGACAAGCACACACACCCCGCAAGGAAAGGCGGGAATCGAAGCGCCTCGGGCAGAACCTTCTTTCTGTGAGGTGCGGATGGTACCACTGCGACACTGTGTTAGCGAGCGATCGCAGCGTGAGAGTAGCAAGAGATTTGTGATTAGCAATTCACAGATAGCAGCGCCCATGGGAGACTGAATCTTAAGATTAGTGGAGGAATTGTTCACACATCTCTGTCGCAAACAAATCAAAATCCCAGGAGTCAACCTGTCAATCAGATGAAGGAGAGTAAGTTCTAGATGTCACTTGAAGGACTCCTGTAAATTCTGCCTTTGCGAGGATGAATAAGGGGAATTCTGCCGGACAAGATGAAGCCATGGACTTGAAGAACTACAAACCCAGAAGCCTCTTATCGCACGCATACAAATTATTCACGGACATTATCAGGAAGAGAATAACAAAGAACTGCGGAGGTCAATGCGCCACGGAAGTGGGCTAGGTGGATTATTATAAAATACGAACACCAGGGCAAAAAGAGGAAAGGTTTGGCGGAAACGGTAAAACAAGAACACAGTTAGACACGCGTGCAGCATGAAGGCCACATCGGCCATTGTTCCGGCAGTTCACCCAAACCCGTGCATGTTCTGTAGCCTTTTACCAGCGAGCCTTTTTCACTCCATACCGACTCAGGATACACCTACTTGAGCGCAGAAACCACGTTGCTTTTGCCACCATTTAGTGTCATATATTAGTTGGTCGGGTGACACGGTAGCGTAGCGGGTCAGGACGCTGCTTCACAGCAAGAAGTGACCAGGTTCGACTCTCGGCTCGGGTGCCTTTCTATGTGCAGTTTGCATGTTCTCTCCGTGTACACGTGGGTTTTCGCTGGGTACTCTGGATTCCTCCCACAGTTTTGTGCAGCGCTTTGTGACCCTCGGGTGAAAGGCGCTATATAAATGCTATTATTATTATTATAAAGACCTGCTGCGGCCTCAGTTAATTGACCTAGTGACTAAATTGCCCCCACAGTGCCCTGCAATGGACTGGCATTCAATTCTAGGTATAGCCTGCTCCGGCTCACCGCGCCCCTGTACAGGATTAAGCGGTTTTTGAAAATAGATGGATGGATGTTGTTATCTGGCCAACTCGGTGACAGGAACCACGAAGCGCGTGGCGACCACAACCAATCCAAACGACCGCCAGGGGGTGTCGTGGCGCCATATTTGGCTCAGTGGGCTTCCTCGCTTTGGGTGGTGGTCAGCAAGTGTCTGTCCCCTGCTGCCCAGACCACCCCGTGTCTGCGTGCTGCGGAGTCATGTCACTGTTGACCAGAAGGTGGTGCACTAGACCACCGATCGCAGCTGTGTTCACTTCACGTCGGTCCTGTAGTGGGTACAGGTGCCTTAAGACAACGATGTCCAGAAGCTGACCATCGTGCTTAGAAGAATCGCAAAGAAGAAGACTGCACCAGGCTTGTGTGGGTGCAGGTGCGTCGCTGCAGTGGGCACAATCCCACGCCGCGTGGTAAACACTGCTACCCTTTACGAGCTTTTGAGGTCCCTCCACACCCGGCCTATTGCAGAGGGTTTGCCGATTCAACGCGGTGGTCCAAGCTGCTCTCCCACTCACTGCAGCAGATTGGAGGTTTGTGGTGGACCGTGTAATAACTATCGCGGACGAGGTCTGAGTTATGAATTATGAGTTATGAAACGCTGGGAGACTTTGTTTACAAAAAAGTGTATATATATACACACATCCACGTACAGCTCGGGAGTTTCACTCAACACTGCAATCTTTCCTGAAATGACACGAATTCTATTCTATGCCCGCTCAAAGAGATGGCTACTGAGCTACACAATCAAGAAAGTATGCCCATCCTATATACACGACTCTCACTTGTTCACACAACATCAAGTAGAATATACATGGGCGCTTCACACTTGTCTTTATCGCTGTTAACGTAAGTACTATCATGATTCTTCTGCACCGTAATCCCGTCTCTCTGCGGCTTTCTCCGAGCCGCTTATAATATCCCCCAATGCAGCAATCTGAACATTTCCATAACGGTTGGGCGGTGGCCACTCATCCAGAAATAGAAACAGTTTACGACACTTATTCCAAATTTGCCAACTTGGGACATTCAGCTCTTGCTCCGGATCTCTTAAATTGCCACCTGTTTGCATCCTACACTCAGCCGCCGTCTCCGGCCATGTCCAGGGTTAAGAGCCCCTTGTCTACAATGTCAGAGCTCATAACAAGTGCTCGGACACCTGCATCGCAGAATTAAACATGCGGGCACTGACAATGGGTCTCACACTCGATCAGCCAGCATTAATCCTCACCGGCGCTCAGTGACACTATCAGGGTCCCGCCAAAACCATTTTAACATGTTGACGATCGTTTCCAAGGCACGACCCGTTGTTCTCCTCTTCTGCGTGGGTGTCATCTGGGTTTTCCGGTTTCTTCCCACAGTTGAAAAAGCCCCTAATTAATTAATTGGCCGATTATATAATAATATATAGAACGCAGTGTCCGGCAAATGTTGGTGCCAGCCAACCACGTGGCTGCCTTCTCCCCTCACAGCCTCTGTGGTTTTCTCATGCCTCGGAATCGCTCTCTCTTCGAACTAATACCTTTGACATTGAGCGTTATAAATTGAAACATTATTATTATTTACAAACAGAGGAGAAAGAAAATAGAATGGAAGTTACAACAATCACAAGGGAGTTGCTGAGGCTCACGATGCACGTGGCGTGTCATTAATCTCCACCTTCTTTGAAGCTGGGGAGAGAAACACTGCTTGATGTCTGTGAGTGTTACAAAATCTACCTCGACGTTAGTACAGTGAAACATCGATTTAAAGAACCTCTATTCAACGGACTTCAGAAACAGCAGTCTACATTGCATGTTTTTATGTTAGTGTTTTTATTGCTGCTCTTAGATAAATGTATTACTCTGTTTAACGGTGTTCATATTATAGATTGTTATACGATATGGTCATTACTCTGTATATAAGATCGTCAAATAAACATCTGACTTTAACTGGCTTCTGGACACCCTTTCCCTCCCTATTAGTCCATAAAAT
Source organism: Geotria australis (assembly GCA_036362915.1). NCBI lineage: Eukaryota > Metazoa > Chordata > Hyperoartia > Petromyzontiformes > Geotriidae > Geotria > Geotria australis. The sequence continues at coordinate 5,664,387 of JAZEWU010000012.1, forward strand.
CGAAGTTTTACTCTCTCGAACAATGTTCGCGATAGCTTCATGGCAGACATAGTGCTGGAATGGTGCGTTCAACACCCTGTATTGCAGTGTTGTTCCACTTACGTGACACTGCAATGTTTAACTGCATCTGCATCTGGGGGTCAAGGTAGAAGCGTTCACGTCGCGATCCCTGTCAGGTAATACTTGGTATTGCCTGCGAATTCTACCAAACACTTCGAGGCCGAGCTGAAAGACAACGATGTCCAGAGGCTGACCTAACATCGTGCTTCGAAGACACGCAAAGAAGAAGAACTGCATCTGTAAAGTCCAAGGTCGTGGCACCAAACGGGATGGTCATTGTGTAGAAATTGTGTTGTTCCGTTTGAGATATTTCTTACAGAGCACAATGACTAACCTCAGTGCACCTGCAATGCTCCGGACTCAAGCTGACAAGTCAGCCCAAATCATTTCCTCCACTCCAACCATTTGTTGTGACAGATGTCATCCTTGGTCTGCCACTCCCGGATTATCAGAAACATCTGATTTACCATTCATGAATCGCTTGACCCACTAACTGACATTATTTTCACACAAGCAGG
>JAZEWU010000012.1:5667247-5692247 GCA_036362915.1 Geotria australis
GTGGCTAACAGCTGGGAAGAACTTAAATTCCACCCCATCCCCCAACATGTGTCATGAATAGATGTGGAGAATTATGTGTGTAAGGGTAATGGCACGTTATAATTATTTAATGTTGCCAACGTCTAAAGTATAACATTTTGCTCTCTGTCTCGTTGCTGTTGTACATTATTCATGTTCTGGGGCCTGATGGCTTCTTGTTCAGTGCACTTAAGTGCTCAGGGCACATTCCGTTATGCGCTTCACAGTTGATCAAAACAAGCACTTTAAATATTTTAAAATTGACTAATGCAACACATTACAAAAAGTATCCGAACCAGGCCTTAGATTACAGATTCTACGGTCTGTGTCCTTTTGGCACAAAGTGTAATGCATTCTTATATCTTTTTGATAGAATGAATAGGTGATGATTATGATATGATGTCAAGTTGCCTCATTTCATTTCAAACGGTGCATGCATGCCATTCTTTTCAGAAGACGGCTGTTACGGCATTCATTTTAAGTGCCCTTTTTTCAAATGTAAAATATTATAATAATTATCGTGGTGCACTTTCTACAGTGTTATTTATATTTCACCTGTACATGTGACACATCTCGAGGCATGTTCTAAAGCTGAGGATAAATAATGATGCAACTTTCCTGCAATAACGTTTCGGACATAAACGATTCTCCCTGTGTCTCGCATGTGCTACAGCTATGTGAACACGGACAAACAAAAACATGTTCATGTGAGCGCCTTCAATCGCACTGACGCGATATGCTGATACTTCAATGTGAATTTGTGATATGATCGCCGTAATTGTATCGTTATAGCATAATTGTTGCTCATTTATTTTTGTTAAACACTTCATTTCCGTATAAGATATTTATAAAATAACGCTAATTAAGTTTACAACAATAATTTACATATTTTTTTCAAGGTTATTGCCCGGTGAATTACTGACTGTAAATGCTTTCCTAAGTGACTGATGAAATTGTTGTTTTTATGACGTGATGCTTGCCATAGTTGGTTTAATGAAATCTCTTGTGTCACCGACAGCGGGTGCATTCTAAGCATCTCCGATTGTAAAGAGCAAAAAATATCAACACATTCATGAACAGCACCATCGTGTTAAAATGAAAGATATAAAATTGGTGACAGTTTGGGATATGGCCCTTCTTCGTAGCAGACAAATCGAGAGGCTAGACAGATAGAGTGGGTAATAAGAGCTGGAGACCACACCTTATACCATGCAGCCCGACGGGAATCACATTCTGAACATGTTTCCTGATGAACAGTATTTTGATTACATCACAAGAAAGGCTTGAGTGCACTACAGCAGAATCACTTTGCCGTATTCTCTATGCGTACATCAACGCAAGACAATAGTACGGGTAAATGTGAAATACAATTACAAAGGTGAGGGAAACTGATTTTACGATAATTTATAGTAAAATCTGACATTCTGCCTGTGGAAAATCACGTCTCATCACCCCTATTTGATTGTTTCATATAGCATACAGGCTGTACTCACAGGTACAACAACGAATCTTGACAATGCAACCAAAGCCGTTTGTGTAATATTTAGTATGGTTTATTTACACGTGTCAGCAGGTAGGCTGCTTTGAATACACTGAAAGGTCGTGAAACTGGCAATCTTAAGAGCCGTAAAAATCTGGCAGCGTCCCCTAAGATGGCCGTCACTTCTTTAAAGACAAACACGGAGGGAGACAGGGAGGGAGGGTGAGCGACAGCGGGAGACAAAGGGACACAGAGACAGGAAGACAGAGAGACAGACACGAGGGGGAAACAACGCCAATCCAAATTAAACAATCAACATTGAAGCACAAGAACACACACAGACACACGCAACAGCAAAGTACAAAAACGCAGCCACCCGCAACAACACCTGGGCCACACCACGAGGCGGGCCTAGGCAAGGCAGGCCTTACATAAATTAGGCCAACAGTATCCCCGGCGTAAAACAGACAAAAAACAAGCAACAATAAAAGTCTAGCAGACAACAAAAACAAACAACAAAGTTACATAGAAACAAACTATTAACTAAAGAGAAAAGGAACAGATGAAAAGTGATAAATGTATAATAAATCAAAGTTAAATAAATACGATTAAAACAGGAGCTCCAGAGCACATGCTCCCAGCACGTGGGCTGGGATAACCTCAAAATGTATTTGTCTTGTGTACCGAGTATGGTGTGTAAACATTGCCACCAGGGAGACAAAGAACAAGCAGGAGTGCTTTCGGAAGAAAAACAGAATTTGATAATAAAGAAAAATACCATTGTTCCTAAATAATACAGTTTCTAATAATTGTATATGGCCTGCTCTAACATTAAATCAAAACTTGGCCACTGAACAAAGGAAATGAAATAACACTGAAGAGAATGCACAGAGGAGCATGGAGAGGTGCATGCTCGGAATTACCCTGAGAGACGGGGACAGGAAGGTATGGATTAGAGAGCCTATGCTGGTTAGAGATATCATATTGCCTGTTAAGAAAAGTGGCCTTGGGCAGGACACGTTGCTGCAAGCGATGATGGCTGAGACTACCGACAGGGAGGGGGCCAGGGAAGGGAACACACGCAAGAGGACGCCCACCGCGGAAACGTAGTGATGAAATCGGGCCGTTGTCGGATCAGACTGTTCGCTCGTCGTAAATCAGTGTGAACAATAATACGGTATATACGGTATAATAATTAATATCGTAGTTTCCTGTGTTTTATGATACAAGGTTACTATTACTACGCTTCCGTTTTAATAACACAAATATAGTTGCGTTATGTAATTATAGAATTGCTGCTCCTGAAAAAAGTAATTACTTGAACCTATTGCATTTTACACCTTCGCATTGTTAATGATTGCAAATGAAAAATATTTCAGAAAGGTCACGCTATGAACGTTCTAATTGCAGTCCTTTTGCAGAATTGTCGTCTCTCTCCCCCATTCGTCTCATGTAGATGGAGCAAGAGTAGCTTTAGGTGGGGTCCAACACAGACAGAAAGAGGCATGTAAAGACACTGAGTGCGAGGAACGTAAATACAGACATAAAGAGAGAGACAAATGCATTGGAGGCATCATCAAATAATTCACATACATTGAACCGCAAAAAACATACATCAATACATAAAGAGAGATACGTATTAAGACACAGTGACATGAGGGAGACACGTGGAGAGTCCAGACACACAGGGAGTGATACGCAAAAACATAGGAATATAGATAGGCATGGAGAGAGACTTGGAATTTATATTAACATTCTTTTAACATTTATTTAGCACCTTTCACGCAGAGGTCCCAAGGCACCGCAAGAAATAAGAGGTGGAGAGGAGGCAGCCAGGTGGTCAGCCGGTCCCAACCCGGCAGACACTGCATCCTATGTAATATGATGGTATCGGCCAAATAATTAAAGTGTTTTTAGTTGTCGGAGGAAACTGAAGTACCCAGAAGACACCCATGCAGAACAGGGGCAGAACACACAAACTCCACACAGAAAGTCATCTGAGGCGCGAATCAAACCACCTCAGTCAAGAACTTCTGTCTGTGAGGCGCAGATGTTACCACTGCACCACCCTGCCACCCTGGCCACTATATAAACTGCCGCACCGGGAGATCAAACAGGTGACTTATGGATTGTAAGTCGAGTGTGCTATCCATTACACCATGGTAGAAAATAGCAATAGGGTACATTACGGTGAAATAATACATTTCTTGTCTCTTGATATGGTGTAGTGTTTGAGGTGTTGTTGAGAGATACACTTACCAACACATCTTCCATTATCATTCAGGGTGAATCCTTCTCCACACTGTGAAGAAAAAAAAGTGATGTGTGGTTGACTCCATGTCATTGCATTTAAAATTGCTACGTTATCTTTCTTCAGTTCTTTTCATTGATAATATAATATAGCATGCCAGATATAGAATTTGTAACAAAGGAATTAAAATTATTCGGCCGAATTTGATAGGTCAGCTAGCTTAGATAAGAAAAGTATCAAAGAAGGAGAAAGTAATGTATTTGTTCCTTACAGTTTGGTTAGAGGGCAAATTGTGTTCATTATAAAGCAATTGCACCTCTCAGCAGCATTTCAGTAAAATAACATGATTTCATTTTTTGGCATTTGTGCTGCTCTTGTGCACATAAGAAATGGTGGTGAAAGCCTGAATCACTCATCCAAGCAGGCAGCCACACACATTCAGCCCACTCGCCTTACTCGGTTATTGTTGAAACTATTCAACTTGCCGCATGGATATAGCGTTAATTCCTCTCTGGCCACACATATTCCTTCATGGATAAGCATGCTTAGCTTTAAATCAAAACGGACTCGCCAGAAAAATACAAACATTTCAAAAACCTCAGGCATGTGTAGGTGTCAGTGAAAATAACTATGCTTCTTATAAAATTACAGTTTCGCTGTTGAAATATTTATACGATTCTGAAAAGCGCTGATGCTGTCTCCTACTGAGCTCTTCAAAATGAGATGTCACACCCCATGGGGCTCTTTTTTCCTCATTAATATTTTAAATACAAATAATAAATCAATAGGTAGAGATGACATCATGTGTACCTTGTGCCTAAAAGTGAGATAACAAAAAAAACCTCGTCTGCATTCACTCTAATTGTTTTAGATGCAGTGGGCAGTATAATGCATTCACGCTAAATGTTTTAGATGCAGTGTAACGTAGCGTGTTTATGTAACCACAATATAGAGGGGCTTATATTTTGCACTCAGATGGCCACAACAATTTTTTAGCAAAGTGAAGAAAGATTATCCACAGTCTGCACTACAGACGCCTCGTGTACTCAACAGAGTTGTTTTTCACTGACAGCGAGACGGTTTAAAGGCTATCACCCTCCGATGTGTATTTTAACACTTTGAGTTATCGCCGTGAGACACAGCTAGTGGTCTCCATCAGCGATCCACTGTAACATGTTGTATTTTTCTTATTTAGATGGGGCATTAAATTGAGTTAAATGATCTTTCCCTTTTATAGCCAAAATAGAAGTCTCCCAGTTGAGAAATTGGGAAGTGCCTATGTCCGGAGCTGTTGGTGGAAAAGTTATAATCCCAGGATGTCTGCCGGTCTCCCCCATTGCGTGACGACTACGGACTTCCCACAGAGTCGTACTCCGTTAATTCTGTCCATGGAAAAGGTATGAAAGCCTGAGTGTACATCAAACAGAATGTGAACTACAATGTTTATGTTTAATAAGCTTATCTAGATATTATTCAGTTGAGACATTTACCAGCGCTGACCTCCGGGGATGCGTTCACTTTTTAGACCAAAACCAATACGGGCTCGTCGCTGATTTCCGGGGATGTGTGCACTTATTAGACTGAATTTCCACAGGCGCCCTGCGATGGACTGGCGTCCCATCCTAGGTGGTCCCATGCCTTGCGCCCTTTGTCTACCAGGATAGGCTCCGGCTCACCGCGACCCTGTATTGGAGTAAGCGGTTTTTGAAAATGACTGACTGATCTGGCAAATCTGCTGCTGGTTATACCACAGGCAATTTGAGTCTTCCCATGATGTTTCCGTTTCATCTCCTTCAAGGAGGTCAGCTCGAGCTGCCTCTAATTGCGATGTGAAATCTCTCTAGAATCCGATGGGGATTTTTAAGGTTATTCTCGGGGTGGGACCGTAATAATTAACGCCACGAAACAAGAGGACATGCTTTGCAGCGAGGAGACTGTACGGTGGCTCCAATGTCATCGTCAGGAATACGCTTTCCTTCCCATCACTGGCTCCCATGATTAACTGAGCTGCCATCTCCTGACAGCCCGGCGGGGTTGTCATCTTCACCAAACTACCTGATGCACCAACCTTTGCCTCCAATGCACGGGATTACAACAGGTGCACACTTACAAACCTGTTTAGTCAAGCTGTCTGCTTTGGCCTTAAATGTTTTTACCACTACACAATCTATCATTGTCATGGAGCAACCACTTTGAAACTCACAATGGTCCTAGTGTGCTCAATTGCCGTTTGCGACATAGGTCCGTCCAATCATTACGACATCAACCACTTAGTTACAACCTGCTTGGCTCACCCTTTACGGTCTTGCCATTTGCTCCAATCCCCGTCATGGGCTCTGCACTTATTCCTTGCAAATGTCCATTGTGGCCTATCACCCAGCCAAACTCTGTCCAGTTTGTTATCAATTGCGACCTTACCGCTTGTTTAGCCACTCTCTCCGATCCGGTCCAATGCCTGGCCATTCGGTATACTAGAGGCCGCACCACAACTGGCCACTTCACTGCCAATTGTGGACCCACGGCCCAGTATATTTAGAATTACCCCCCCCCCCCCACACTGTATAAAATTAAATAACATTGTTATACCATTATGCTAAACAAAATACACTGACAATGTACTAACGCAGCCCTAGTACAAACAAAATGTTTAGCTAAAATCTAATGGTTTTTTATGCACTCGAGTTTGCCATTCCCATTAATTCAATTTAATAAATATTTAAGTTTCAAAAAAACGCAAGTCTGGAACAACAAATTTAAATCTTTTTTTTGTATGCACATGCCATAGTGGGACTAGTCGGCGCAGTGGTGTTGATGTAGTGATTATCACAACCCACTCTGAACCCAGCGATCTTCGTTTGATTTCTGGCCACAACCAACACCAACATCAATGGCGTGTCAGGGTGTGAATTTGTCCTGGGCATCCCCCTCTCCCAACCCTCCACCAGCCTACACTGACCAGTGTCATCAGCACCGGCAACTTCTGCATTTGGCACCTGCAGCAGCATCGTAATCATTTGCTCAATGCCACTGTGACATCTGTGGCGAAGAATGTCACTCACGGGTCGGACTATTCAGGCATAGCCGCACACCCGGAAAGAAGTAAAAATAAATATATCAATAAAGATACGAGGTCAGTAGCATCACCTTCGGCCACGAGGGACAACACACAAATCAGACAATCGAAAATCTGAGGAGGCCTTCATTAAAATTAGAAACATGACTTGAAAAATACCATATTGGGTGAAGCCACATAACAACATCACCCACTATTGTGAAACTACTTTACGCTGTTGGTGAACCACAACGTTATGTTGATGATAGCCTTGCACTAAAAGAATGACAGCAATAACAAATGTCCCAATAGTTTGATTTCACCTTCAACATTTAGCAGTCCTGCTCAGCTTGAACCATTCTACTAAGCTCGTACTTGGGCGGCCAGGTAGCACAGTTGAAACATCTGTGCCCCACAGAAAGAAGGTCCTGCATGAGGCAATTCAATTCCTGCCTCGGACGCCTTTCTGTGTGGAGTTTGTATGTTCACTCCCTGTTGTACATGGATTTCTTCAGGGGTTTCCCGTTTCCTCCCATAACAAAACACACATGAATTGGCACATAACATCATAATATATAGGACACGTGGTCTGGTAAATGTTGGCGCCGGCTAACTGCGGGGTTGCTTTCTGGCGGTTTCCTTGCAGCCTCAATGTCGTTCTCTCTTCAAATGACTGAATGAATACTGTGCACATTATAAACAGTAAAACATTTTTTTAATTTAGTCCACCAAGCAAGAATTAATCAACTATTGCAGCTTATATAATGACAGCGACTTGATTTGATGTGTGTGCAAGGAAGCGGCACTAATGGTGCGCAGACGCTGACCACCTTTCACATACAATGGGACCTAAAGTACTATCATACTCGCATGATAAACCCCAGTTGCATTACACAAACAGAAGTGTTGAAATTATACTGCAATGTAGACAGTTAAGAAAACATCCTTTAACAGCTGCTCAGATATTTTCACCAGTGGGAATTTGGTAATCTCGCTGCAAACACTGGTGGGACCAACCTTGAAAGAATCAATTTTCTCACATTCAGAGTGTCTGGTGGTCAACATTACATGACAGTTTGCCTGTTGCCTGCATTTATCATGAATGCATTTATTTCTACTAACAATTGAAAATAATGTACATTTTACATCTTTACCATCTATTGTGCAATGCCAGTCTCAACAGTACGCGAAATAAAAAAAACATAAAAACCATGACCACGTTGATAGTGAATTCAGACATGTTAAAATTTAATGTATACTCACAATTAAAATTAATATATGCATAGACCCCATGTACCAGGTACATAATTGATAATGCTTTGAAAAATACAATTTTAAATAGCTTGTATACCACTTCAACATTTATATTTTCTATTTTTTCCCAGCAAGCCTCGGTTTGGTGCTCATCACTTGTCCACGCATCAATATTAGTTTTGAGCCGTGTGATTATTATTATTAATAAAACATATTGATAAATGCATGTATTTAATTTATACTATTTGAAAAGAAGTATTGCGCACATGACAGCGTTAATACACGCTGCACGTGTGTGCATACACACTCGCACACGGCTTCGTGTGGACACACATAAGCCTGTGCACATTTGCTCAAAGCTACTAACATAGGCAAACAATTTCCGTATGTGTGGATACCCTAATCCAGCTCTAGTGTGGTGATGTAGTGGTGTCCTCGAGCAGGACCGAATGTTAGTTTTCGTATGCACTATGGTGACAGAATACATGTGAAATTTGCCTTTATGAATCCCATGAATAGCAAGGGTTTTATATTATTTTTTAGAGAAAGAGCAGAACGTGTTTTATATGTATATAGGAGACGACTCTTAGTCACTCAGTTTACATGTAACCATCCGCTAGACTCTGGGAAATCACAGGTGTACGATGATGTGTGTGAGAAGAACAAGTCTGCCATGTTGTATCATTGTCATAGCCAGGACACAACAATGTATTAGTATCTACTACAAACATTATCCTATGTTTAGGCGCATGGGTTTCTATGCCAAAATAGATTTCGTAGATAGTTAGATGTTTATTATTACAGCAGAAAGATACCCAGTCAGCTTGCAAGCTATTTACGGTTCTTATCGGATTCTTAACTCTAGTGGAATGGGTGTTCATTCTCAAGTTCCAAAATGTTCAGGATCAAATCCTCACTCAGGGTGTTTTTTTTAAGTGAAAACACACGATAATAACGTACGTGTACTTATATGACAAAAAGCCTTGATGTTCATAACAATGTACACGCGGATCCTTTACCAGGCCTCAAACATATTGATGTCTTATTTGCAGCGGGGACACCAAAAGCACTGAGCTATGAGATCCGTGAAAGCTATCTCTGAAGCGCAACATAGGGTTTGATCTCCATTCAGCTATGTTCAGCTCTTCACAAGCATGTTAACCATAACACCCGACACACCATGGCAAATTGCCCACTTTACAAATATTTCAGCGTGAAGCAATCACTGTTCTGCTGCATTGCTTTTGCTGGACAGACAATGCAAGTAATCCATCCCATTAAATAATTCAAAGTGGGCCCTGTCACCCTCGATGATTTATTTTATCTGTTTAGCACCCACAAATGAAGCATCTGTGCTGCGGCACGTGCTCCTGATACCAGTCCACGGAGAAGTGTCTGTAATAAGGAGCGGGATTAATTTAATAATAAATAAAAATGGTCACATTTGACTGCTGGGGGTCAAGGTAGAAGCGTTCACGTCGCGATCCCTGTCAGGTAATACTTGGTATTGCCTGCGAATTCTACCAAACACTTCGAAGCCAAGCTGAAAGACAACGATGTCCAGAAGCTGCCCATCGTGCTTTGAAGAATCGCAAAGAAGAAGATTTGACTGCTGTTACTTTAATTGTAAGAGTACAACTCGATCCACTCTGTGTAGCCGAGCAGACCCCTAATTGTTGTAATTAATGATCAACAATCATGATTGATATACCTGCCAAACGGCAAAAGCAATGCTCGAGCCGGCTCTGGGGCTCGAGCCAGGTAACGCACGCGTCGGATCGTTGTTGGGTGGGATGCACCTTTATCCTCGTGCCGCGAGGCGACGAAGGGCTACACCTGAGTGTGTGACCCCCGAAGGACCGTGGGATCATGAGACTGCCATGCACGGTCACCAGTTTAATACCTGGTGATGAAGGGGAGAGTCCCACTAAAGTATTAACAGCGCTTTGTGACCCTCGGGTGAAAGACGCTATATAAATTGAAATTATTATTAAATGATTATTATCATCAATAACTGGTAATGCCGTGAAACGTCTGTTATGCATAGCACTGGAATTCGATTCCATGCTTGGGTACTTTCATGTGTGAAGTTTGTATTTTCTCCCATTATCCGCGTGGGTTTTTGGCAGGTACTGCCAGGATAGGCTCCGGTCCCCCACGATTCTGTACAGGATTAAGCGCATACCGATAATTTATTATCAGCATCAGAAATGTATTTTATTATACCCGTTTACCAGTGAGTAATAGACTCGCCCAGTGGTAGTCAACACAGGTAATACACTCATCCCATTTTAACTTTCCGTGATTGTAAGTGGTTACAATAGGTGTCCATTCATCCCATTAACCACAGTTTTTGCAGATAAATCGGTGCACAGAAAATTAATCCCTATTATCTGTGTTTATCGGGAGTGGGTTTTGCTGGAAAAGGCATGGATAATGGGATCTGCCAACAATATCCCAAACATGAACATGGTTAGGAGGCATTTTAGTGGATAAACAAACATGTTTCTGTCCATAGTCCACAATTTCCGTTGATCAGAGGGAAGCACAGTATCTGTATGTATTACCCCACCACACCACTGCGTATAGGATGAGATCCTTTCTACCGTATTATTATCGAATACTATGAAAACACACGTGCAGCCTGGTTTGTTATCCCCGTAAATGGAAGTGATTCCATACGCTGGCTTCCTGACGCTCAGGAAAATGCTCTGCACTCTGCCCCTGCCTCAGGACTGGCTGCCAGACAAGATGGAATCCCATTTCATACTTTCCATCAGCCCACGGAAGAACGTGATGACCCGATTGTTTTTGGATTAATTCAGTAAAACCCAATTTAGTTAAGAGCTTTCTGAAAGCAAACTTTCTTCTGCATGACCTTTCCACATCAACGTGAACAAAAACCCCATAACTTAAAGCAAATTCAGCTAAAGAATAGTTGTAGTTTTAAGGTAATTTAAAGCCTTTGACATACTGATGATGCCACCACTTTCAAATACAGTAGGATTCTATCTTGGAAGGGAGATGTCACTATGTAAGAAAAAATATAGTGCTTTTTTGAAAATTCAATTACAATTTGTATTTTACCTAAAATTATGATGTCTCATGGCCAATTATGGTCAACCGTTAGAGATTAAATTCCAACCATTTTACATTCTAAGTCACCTGAGTGATTTAGCCATGGGGTGAAACATGCCACCTTTTCACAGGCGACCCTCGAACATGGAAAACCACCTTGAATGTCGTACACAAGGTGACCGAACATCAATCATCGACCTCCCGGTCAATATAACAACATAAAATAGACAATGTGTTGGTTAATATTACTTAAACCACGGAAAGTGTGTTGTTATTTCAGAGTGAAAACAAAGCCCAGCAATGTTTGTGACTGAACGAGTAGGTCAAAATTCAGTAAAATAGCCAAAGAGACCTCATCCACGCAAACATTTTCCCCCATTAGATTCCAGCCCTTAAGTGATCTAACAGATAAAGTATAAAATACGACGTTTTTACCCTTACCGGCAAAAAGAACACTGTGTTAAGATGTTTAAACACCAAGTGAACACCTTTTTACAAAGGCTCCAACGTGCAGGTAGCCACACATACATGTGGCATAACCATGCAAAATTAATGAGTCGCAATGCATTGATGTTAAAGCTTATTGGCCAACACACAAGGGCTTTCTTTTTAGCCTAGAATGTGTAAAGCCAGTTTCCACCACAGAGCAGACACTCTCACAACACGCACAGATCGACTCATTAGGACATGAACACTATTGGACGCTTTTTGCCGTTGTTGGTAAGGGTAAGGGTAAACACTTCGTATTTATACTTTATTTGTAACAACGGCAAAATGCGTCCAATAGCGTTCATGATCTAACAGAGTTCATTTCCACCTCATTCCCACCTGGTCTCATGCCAGCTTTAAGTGCTCTGCTGCTCTATGTAACCATGGCCGGTACACCTCCATTAAGTGGAAGTGCCTTCAATTCACATCTGCGTTACACTTTTACCTAAATTAGACATTTTAAAACAACACGGGAAAATGTTGACAACTGAATAAGTCGCGTGTGATCAGGGCAAAATAAAGATGGAGCATGCTAGCTGAGAATGGAAAGACATTTATAATTGATTCAGAGATTAGGTGGATTGCAGAGGGACTGACTCGGCAGCAGTCTGCAAGTGGGCTTAAGGCTGCCAGTGGGGGACAATGATCGCTGCTGTGTGTAATCCCAATTGAGTAAGTTGATACGCGTAAAAAAAGAAGAGAGATTCATTGAAAAGAGATATGAGAGATGTTAACGGGAGTATGGGGAGATGAAAGCACAAGGATGCTCTGCTCATGACGCCCGTGTCACGTCACTAGAAGGATACGCATCTGACCAAGACAGTTAATTTCATTTCAGAGCCATGGAGGGCTTTGTAATTAAATTTGAGTGATGCCACAGGCTGGGTTACATGACTTTGCCAGCCAGATTTCTCCCAGGGGCTGTAGTTTAGGTAGCCCTGTTGAGAAGCTATTCCAATTACAGGCCAACATTTTGCATTGAAAGATGCAACATCGCTTACGACATTTCCTTGGATGTAAGTATGAATATGTTTACATAATTCTAAACCGTAATATGTTTATTTTTTCATTGCACTTGTAACTTTCAAATTACAGTAGTAGTATTAATTTTCTCAAGCTTTTACTGAAAGTTGTACATCCTTTGTGCTCATATTGCAGGTGATATTTCCAGCAGAGTTTTAGGTGTTTATTTAAACACTCATGAGTGATAATGAGTTTTTTTTAAAATCAAATTTCAATGTACACTACATTTTTTAGCTTCATGGCTATTGCATGGTTTAACAATACACGGATGGTGTAAGTTACTGTCAGGGCTCCATGTTCTCATTAAAGACAGACCGCTGATGTTTGATGCTTTCCTGCTGTGATTCTTTTCTCGTGTTTCCAAGTGACAACTCTGCTTTTTGTGAAAAAGTTTTGTGAAGAAAATAAAGCAGTTATAAACGCAGCACGTGTGGTCTGTCACTTGTATCAAATCTGCTTCGCCCGAGAAAGCTACATTCACTTGGTATTTTTTTGCATGGTTTCTTGCTGGGTGGTGATCTGCAGTTGTATAGATGGTAAGGGTTTCGGCAGGGTGGCTATGCAGTAGTAACATCTGCGCCTAACACAAGAAGGTCCTACCCGAGTCCGTTTGATTCCTACTTGGGGTGCCCTTTTGTGTGAAGTTTTTGTGTTATCCCCCTGTTCTGCATGGGTTTCCTCCGGGTTATATTTCCTTCCATAACTAAAAAAAACCTCTCACTAACTGGCCGATAACATCATAATATATTGAATGCAGTGTCTGGCAAATTTTGATGCCGGTTAACCGCGTGGCTGCTTTCCCCCCCGACTCACAGCGGTTTCCTGGCACCTCTGAGTCGTTCTCTCTTCAAATGATTACGTTTGACATTGGACGAACACTGTGCGCGTTATAAATACTAATATTGTTATTTAATCATACGTGGCAGCCCTGACTTAAAGTCAGGACGTCAGTGTACCGGCGTCAGAGAATATTCACTGAACATTTGATTTCCCCCACTGCACCCCCACCCTAGCATGCTGCATCATCAACACACTCGACTTGACTACTGCAACGCCACTCAATGGTCTCGCAAAACAACGATGGAACAGACTTCTTCAACTTCAGCGCAACCTCGCTCGTGCAGTCCTCAACAGCCCTTCGAGACACTCACTCAGCACACGTCGCGACCCCTGTCAGGTAATACTTGGTGTTGCCTGCGAATTCTACCAAACACTTCAAAGCCAAGCTGAAAGACAACGATGTCCAGAAGCTGCCCATCGTGCTTTGAAGAATCGCAAAGAAGAAGAACAACACCTCTGTCAGCAGGCTATCCTAAACTATGTTCGGTTCCCTGACCAGGCATGAAATGTGTGCACGTTATAAATATAATTATTATTTATTATACTACCAATTTACAGGAATATTATTTACTCGAGATTATCTCTTCCCTTCCAAATATTTGTCCCACTTTATTTTGATAACAAAGTGATCTTATTTAGTATGTAAATCTACATCCACGTGTTTTAAACTTAAGCCTTGAGGCCGCACGTCTTTTTCATCATCCCAAAATAATATGGAAAACTTTTACTCAGATGAAATGCCATGAGCCGTCGGAGCCATCTGCCAACTCGTCATCACTTATTGCAATAACCTTGTAAACGTTTCTCAAAAAACCTCATAGAAATGAAATATTCAATCGCAAAACACATATTTGAAGGTAATTGCTGCGAGGTATTTGAATAAAAAAACGCACATTTCATCTCACCTTGGCCAGCTGTGATCAAAATGTTTTGCAGACCAATAGCTTCGGGTGGCAGGCCGATATTTTGAAGTGGTTAAAAGTGTTGGTCTCCCATTTAATCCAGACCTACCTCTAGTTATTCTGTAGCAACAACTATTGACTTCTTCTTCTTTGCGATTCTTCGAAGCACGATGGTCAGCCTCTGGACATCGTTGTCTTTCAGCTCGGCCTCGAAGTGTTTGGTAGTGTTTGGTAGAAGTGTTTGGTAGAACTATTGACTGCAGTTACTTAATAGGTTAACCCCTTGAGATTGAGTACAGTGTGCCCATAAACACTACTTCCAACCCATGCGATTCGTGTTAGGAGCTGGTTAAAAGTCTTATGAAGCAGAGAGCCATCATCGCCATTGACATGAGCAATATGTTCAGGACATAATAATTATTTCTTCATATTAAGGCCGAACATATGTCATCCCCTCAGCTAGACAGACAAATTCTTGTTGGCCATAGCTGCCTGTCTGGAAGTACTTTAAATATAAATCAATGTTCGGCCTGGTAAGAGAAATTGGAATTACAAAGTGCCCGTGCCGTGTTTCAGCCAGGCCGCTCCCTGCAACCATTATATATTGATAACACTTGCGCTGCACGTAAGCATGAGTTGTAGGTGTGACTGGGGCACTTTTGTGAATTCCAAACATCACTGAAATGAAAAATGTGCGTGTCATTTGTGAACATTTTAATGATATACATTGAGGCACCTGCATTCAAACAACCACCTAGACAGCAGATAAATGGAAGCAAACATGTTCTTTGTGGAAATAAATAGACCTCGAGTTCATGTGTCTCCAAATAATAGACATTAAATATGTTTTAGTCCATCTAGCCTATAGGTTCTACAGACCAATATAATACAGCGGTATTTGTTTAAACAAGCAAAACATGCACTTGGGCAATGAATGTGGCTAGATAATATTGGTTTATAAAGACAACACATAGGCTGATGGACTAAAACTACTT
The DNA here is from genome assembly GCA_036362915.1 of Geotria australis. Lineage (NCBI taxonomy): Eukaryota > Metazoa > Chordata > Hyperoartia > Petromyzontiformes > Geotriidae > Geotria > Geotria australis. Next base: position 5,682,630 of record JAZEWU010000012.1, read on the forward strand.
TATTTTTCTGTGTAGAGATATTGAGGGATATATTTCATTTGTTGCCGTGTTTTCACAACAATTCAAAATTAGTTTTATATTTTATTTATATGCATTCAGAATCGTCACAGCTGCCGCCAACTCGGCAACTGTTACACAAGATTCATCCAGCAGTGGAATGACCATGCCTGAGTATGATGATGATTTATGTGTCAAATGCACATTTAAAGTTATTTTACAAATGTAATAATTTGATTTAACACGAAGGCTTTTATGACCAATGTTATCCATAGTATAGCTCTTTTTACGAGTTTAGGTTACGTGAAAAGTACCTAAACTCATAAAAAGAGCTATACTATGTCATCATTTGAGTTGAATTATTTTAAATCTGTTACAGAAATACATGGAAACGGTGTTTTTATCGTTCCCAAAGGCCTCCCATGAAGCAATTAAGTCAGTGTTTGTCATTACAGGTGGTAATGTATACACTAAAATAACCGCACAATTGACAGCTGCACAGCTTTTGTAGACTTGTAAACCTTTAACTGTTGCAAGATACTCAAATGGGCAACTTAAATTGGATTATAATAATAGCGTGCACATATTCATTCGATTTCTAAAGTATTCATTCGAAGAGAGAACGACTCAGAAGCACGAGGTAAGCTTCCCCTTCCTCAACGGCATCAACATCACTCCACCATTTGTTAATGTCGCCATTGTATGCATTATCATCATTACACCTTTACTGTATGTGTATAAATTCTGGGACATATAACCCAATACCAGAATCTCAACGATGCTGTAAATTTGATCCAGCATTTAACAGCAAACCTGTGAAATTAAGGTCAAAATTATCCTACATGAATAAGGTAGGACAGGTCACCACAATCTCTCAGCACTCTCTTCACAGGCCACGTCCCCAAACGCCGATTGATGAAATTCCACCAGTGGCAAATGACTTTTGAAACCACTAGTATCTGTTCAGCTCCACCAGAACTCTAGCCACTTAAGAGCAGAATGCATTACACCAGTGGCTGAATTACAGATTTCCTTAAAAGCAGAAGGGGGCCAAGTTTCCACTCAAACGGCTGTCATAATCCACCAAAACAAGAGAGAATGACAGCCAAAAACCCGGCCCAGCACATATACAGCATAATGCTGCATACTGAATGAGTGTGCTACCGTGCACTTACGGATGGCTGAGAGGGTTAGAAGAGAGGCATAAAGTTCCTGGAAGGAGCAGAAGTATCAACGAGGAGCACTGCACTCACCGATATTCCTAACATAGTACACGGTCAGGTGTAATCGTATTTATTATGAAAAGGCCAGATGCAGCACTGAGGTGGCATGGTGGCACAGTGAGTAGTGCTGCCGCCTCACATCAGGAAGAGCCTGAATTCGATTACCAGCTCAGGTGCGTGTCTGTGTGAGGTTTGCATGTTCTCCCAGTGGGTTTTTGCTGGGTACTCTGGTTTCCTCCCATAGTCCAAAGACATGCAGCTACCTAGGTTAATTGGCCTCACTAAATTGTGTCTGGTGCCCCGCGATGGACTGGTGTCACATCTTGAGTTTCACCCTGCCTTGCGCCCTGTGTCTGCTAGGATATGCTCTGGTTCACCGGTATCCTCTACAGGACTAAGGGACTGAGAATGAATGCATGTATTTCGCACGACTACAAGCCAAGGCAAGGCAACCTTGAAGGGAGGGACGTTGTGGCAGCCACCCTACCTGGCTGCATCGTTATTTATTGTGTGTATTATGCAATTTTCAACGTGGAAAGTGATTATTAAAATAATGTAAGAATATGTTTAAGCATATACACTCACGATTACGTTTGTTGATAATTTTTGTTTGCTACATCAATTTAAGCTTCAAATGTGAAACCCTTTGGTAAAAAAAGGCATTTTAAATTGCTTGGGTGTGTATATATTTACGTATGTTTTCGTCACGTGATCGCCACAAACATAACGGTCATTATAAAAAATATTGTATAAACGCACGACATGACCTTCCTGTTAAGCCCATTGCTAAACTTAGTAATATGTTCTTACATTTGGGTGCTGAAACAGATACATGTGTTGTTATTTCGTTAATATTTCATTATGTGTATTTTAACCCATATCACCCAGTCTGCCAAGAGAGAATATAATGATTTTGGAAGAATGTTGAGTGGTGTGCAAAACAAATTCCCCTCACTAAGCCACTGCAAAAACTCAAGCAGCATACTACAATTACTACTTTCTTATCCTAACTTTAACTCATTCTATATGACAACATATCCCACCGTCCGGGATGTTTGCTTAAGCATTAGAAAGGCACATTATTCTTTGGTATTTCCTCTAGGGTACATGGCCCTTAGTATCACTTGTTTATGCCAGACTGCAACAGGGATCTCATTAGTGTGTCCAAACCATAACTTAGCTAATTAGATCCAACTACCGTTTGCAATATTATTACTAAAGGAAATTCCTAACTATATTTGACTCTACACATATGTTTGCCCTCTCTACCAAGAGGTTATATATCCTTCCTATTCACTAGGGCCTATCCATCGTGTTTCATTGACACCAGTGGTCACGGACATATTCAAGTTAGGTTCGCCAAGTAGCATGCTTTCCAGTACTTTCCTCCTTCATACAGCGGTCATACATTACAGCACTTCACTGACCATGTTCTGACCTCAGCGTTAATCTGCTAACTCATTTCAAAGCCTTTTTTCTGTCAATTTAACTTGAATTTCCGTACAGCGCGAGGAGATTCATTATATAGATATAAAAGGCATCTCTCCGTGTATCCATGATGACATTGGGAAGGGGTTTCAGGAAATAGTCTGTGCTAAAGAAGAGTTGCCTATACGTTTGTAGTACTTGCTCTACAGACAAGCGTTATAAACAGCATGATCGGTGTGGTGTGTGTTACAACACCCATGTGATGCATGTGTCCCATACCACAAGCTCAGCTTGACTGAACCTTCCCGTAGCATGTCATTAAATGCATGGACGTACACACCTGTGCAAATGCATACACTCTCATTGGAATGTATTCGCAATTGAAAAAGGGTATGAACCTGCACACAGCCAAATGCTGCCGGAATGAATATTAATATTTGCTGGCGATCCACTTGCTCTGCGGGGCATTGCTGTATCACGCGCGGGCCATTTAACCCAACACACCCAAAACAGTAGTCAGTTTATCACTCCCTTGTGTAGCACGTCAATTAGGAAAATGAAGCACACAACTCCATCTTCTCTGAACGTCAGCTGAACGTGGGTTCGGCTGCTTGTATTTGTTTTAGAACCTTGGTACAAATGCCATGTTTCACACCATATGTGGCATGTATGTGGAACATCGTGACGGAAACACTGAAAACACTGGGACTCTTCTCAACAGCACAGATACTTCACCTTCCTTGCTAACACATGGTTGATTCATGACTTCAGGTCATGTATATGAGAATAACTTTGAATTGTTTGGCCATTGTGGGTAATGGAATAGGCGATAAAATAATTGTGAACTCGTTTCTATTTTAACCTGTTTAATGACAGCACTCTGTCACGTACAAATAAAAAAATGTCCACATTTAACAATGAGATGTAGAGAGTGTTATTATATTATATTTTTGCTTTTACCAATTAAGTGCAACCATTTATAGAGAATGCAGCATGCAGCTCATTAGTTTTGCGAAGATCACAAAGACTTGTTTTTCTAAAATCATATAAGCCATCCATGCACGTTCAAGATAATGTGCTGTTGCAAAGGATGAAAACACAATGGTCCAAATGAAATCGTGGGTGAGCACTGCCTTATACGGAGAAATACACTCACAATCCACTATTAATTTAAAAGAGCAGATGACTGTGCTTTGAATACGAGATATCTATTTCCATTGTTATATATAAATTATAAAATGTATACATTGTTAAAATTATACTTCGTATTTTAAAGGTTTGTTAATTAGTATCTGAAAATTGTAAACTATTCAATTGTTTAATTATTTGCCAGTTCCTTTGTTTAATCACATTGTGAAGAGGGTAACTCAAAATTCAGCATTATGATTAAATGTACATACCAGCACATTCTGTGGAATATCATCAAGGCACATGCACAAGTAGTTAACATACAATAATGTGTTTTATCGAAGGCAGCTTCGATAGTGCGTGGGTCTCTAAAATATTCAACTAAAACGGCCTGTATTGTTATTGCATTGCTTTTACATTTCAATATTAGAGTAAGTGATTTTCATATATCTGACAATGATGACCTGGCATTGTAGCCTAATCATTGCAGTCTCTTTAATATCAATGACGTTTGGTTGGTTATTATTATCTTAGCATAAGACTGTGGGACAATGTGCATGAATGGAAGTTTTAAACAATATGATTTATCAGTCATTCTATATCAGTGCCTGATAAACTCTATAGAGAGCTGCGGTAAGCCGGATCCTATCCTGGCTGATACAGTGCGCAAGGCAGGGCTTTACCCAGAATAGGATGCCAGTCTATCACAGGGCACCGGAGGCTATTTAGCCAGCAGGCCAATTACCTCGGCAGCAGCATGTCTTTGGACCGCGGGAGGAAGCTGTACTGCCCATTAAAAACCCACGAGGACACGGGGAGAACACGCAAATCCCACAAAGAAACGCACCCAAACTGGGGATTGAACCCAGGTTCTGTTTTCTGTGAGGCCGCAACGCTACTTTCTGCACCACTGTACTGCGCAAAAACGAGTTCATACATCTATATTTATTACAGTTAATGGAGTGGTGCAAATGCCAGCCTTGTGGTTTTAGGCACTAAACTGGATTATCCAACACATTGTAAAAGTACTGGACACTTGCCACAATTAATGCAGACAGTAAATTGGCATATTACATCTTGTTCATATAAAATTTGTTTAGGAAAAAAATCAGTTTCTGGCATTCCGGCACTAGCCAACTTTGCCGAAGCATTACTCATGATCACGATGACGATGTTGACATGGATGACGTATACATCAATGGTAGATGGTAATAATACACAAATATGACATTGATAATGATGATGATGATTGAAGTGCAATCTTCTTCTTTGCGACTCTTCGAAGCACGATGGTCAGCTTCTGGACACCGTTGTCTTTCAGCTCCGAAGTGCAATTACATGCTTGAAATGTATGCTTCAGCCACGTTTAAATATCAGTTCTAGGGGCAGCTGGGAGCATCTCTACCGCAGACCAGAGTCCCTAGGTCTGGGGCTCAGTGGGAGACACACGTTATTGGAATCTGTAGGTTTAGAGCTCGTCAGACGAAAACTGAAGCTGTTTGGGTTTTTTTGCGACAGAAACGTGCACCATCTGAAGCCAGCACTTCTGTTTCCATGTGTTTGTAACACATAATAATTCAATTGATAACCCACGCATACTTATTCAATGTCGAACGTATTCGAAGCCAACGCCAACCTTTGCCACAGACTGCATCCTATATATTATTATGTCATCAGCCAATTAATGAGGAAACCAACGCAGAATGGGAAGTGAGCGCACAGAAAGGCACCGAGGAGGGAATCAAACTGCCTCGGGCAGGACTTTCTGTGAGGCTCTGATGTTACCACTTCGCCACCCTGCCGCCCCAAACACATAACCGTTCACGTCTTTAAAGCGGGGCTTACATCTATTTCACATGCACATACAGGGTGAGCCAGAAATAACTGACACGTTTATAGTTCAATAAGTTTGAAAAGTGTCAATAATTTCTGGCCAACCCTGTATATGCACACGAAAATAGACATGAGCATTGGTTGAATATAGATACACAATCAAATTCTGATTACGTACCAAGTTTTTTTTCTTCCAATGGCAGTAAAGGAAAGCTTTGACATTTTGACCTGCATGAATTATTTGCTGTTATATTGAGATTATTACCGACATGTTAATGCAGGGTTAGTCTAAGTATGCACTCTACATGCGCATGTATGTCACTAATATACTGGAATACCGACGTCTTTGTTACGTGACGTGGGGTTCATATTTAAGATATACGCAGATGATCTAAGGCTCAATTGTGTATTGTCTACATTGCTGATACGTACAAAATGGCACATTCTATGTACCACGTACAGTTGTCTTTACCTACGCATGAAATATTGTGTTCGAACGTTTCCTAGCATTGCACAGGTCCATGCAGTAATGTGGGCAAATGTCGACGCTGGTAGTTATTGACTGCAAGTGTCTTAAAGCATCACAGTGTAACCCCACTGCTAACGGTCACAATTTTTCACACTTTAGGAAGACCGACATTAGCACCCAAAGTATCTCCCTGCACCACCATCACGCGTCACCCTCTACTAACAATAACAGTTGCATCGGCAGTCTCACAGTAACATGTTGTCTGTTGTAAATTGTGCATGATAACATTGATAACGGAGTTGTTTAGAACTATCTAAATCCAAGCCTAATAATTCATGCAAAAGGCCACTGATCGGTTTTCCTTCTCAGTGGCAGAAAATTATGTGTGTATAATTGAACCTATTGTTTCTTGACTTCACTTAACGGGAACGTGCTTAATGCACAAAGACAACAAGACAAAGATCTCCTGTGTAGCCTTAATAGACTGTAGGGGCAAGTGCCGTTAGCGAGCACCTATAAAGGTTGGCACGGCACGCGAGGAGGTGGGTGACCACCACCACGCACCGGCCGCTTTTGTCTCTAGTGGAAACGTTTGCACACCCCACTAGGTGCTCATTTGAGGCTGAGTCGACCTAGGGGAGGCCCAGGACCGGTTCAGAAAATAATAATAATAGCGATTTATAGAGCGCCTTTCACCCGAGGGTCACAAAGCTCTGCACAAAGGCCGCGGAGAGAACGGCATGTCAACAACAACAAATAAAACAACTACTAAAAACCAAAGCAACAAAAAATAAATGATTAAGGTTGCTTCGAATACACTGAAAGGTCGTGATACTGTGCACAAACACACATGTACACACCAACATCGTGTGTAAAGAACTGATAAACATACTGTATTATAGAAAAAACAACAACTCTAATCCAGATAATTGCACATGCACCAACATGTGCATTGCATTTGGCAAAAAGCCGGCACAGAGTTTTATCAAACCAACACAAATGGCATCAGTAATGCCCATCACGATGTGATTAAAAATTTAAGAGTGGACTCATATCCATTTACCTACAATAATTGAAAAACGAGAAAAATTTCCCCAAACAGGGCAAACAGCCATCACCACCTGTAGCTGTAACATATATCAGCCTGGAATCGTTTGCATAAATGGGTTAGATGCTCCCGAGGGGCCACAGCATATTGATGGCGTTTCACATCCCACGACTCTCCGCTGCCATTTGTTGCAGTTTTGCTGCAAGGCAACAAAAAACAATCACAAAAATAACCTGTTGAAATAAAATAACAATAATGCAATGATATAATTTATTTGTATTGAAACCCCCCCCCCACACAAGTATAATATAACTCCTTTCCAAAACAAATTGAGTGGGCGGAAATGGAAATTGCATGAATGACATTTACAAAAAATCCTTAATCTTTACAAAACATATTATCAATGTGGCACCATACAGATAGTAGGGAATGTGTGTGTGAGTGTACGCGTGGATTCATGCCGATTCGCAGTGGTTAACGGCTGCTTAGTATTCATGTGGGCACGGGGATTATTTTGTGAGCGAGCCGCGCTTTATACGAGAACTAAGCAATTAATGGGTCAGTGGTTCGGTTATACATGCCATACCAAGCAATAAGTCATAACATTGCAAATAATTGTGTGTATTAGGAAATTATTTTGCATTTATATTTTATCATGATTTAATAGCAAAATTATACTGACGCGCTGCTTGGTCAGCCTAGAATACTGACTAGTGTCACAATTTTGTAATAATATATGTTATTGTAGCTTACAAATATTGAGGCAGGTGTGAGTACCGAAACATGTGTGCACACACGTATACCGGTGGAAAGGTAGCTAGTACACTGTGCTGACATCTCAGGAACAGCTACTTAACCGACGAAGTTCCGTGTATTTTGCGCTATGTGCAAAGTGAGCGGGTGTAAGGATATGTCCGCATGAAACGGAATACAGGCTCATGTGGGTGCTGCACGTCTGCGAGTGTGCAGTCATGGTGATTACTCATTTGTTCACTTGAGCAAGATAGGCGAGAAGGTTAGAGTTGAAGGAAAAGTGCAGTGGGTGAGTTTTCGATTCAGAACCTGGGTGTGAGTATGGAGTTAGCAGTGGACAGGGTTTTACAGAATGTGTGGGTGGGAGATTATAGGCGTGCAACAGGAAAGTTTGTAAAGCAGACACCTGCTCGAGTGCATCGTGAGTACTGGGAATCAAGAGAGGCACTGAGTTTTGATGGGTTTAATTGAAGGTTGTGTGAAGATTTAGTAGAGATATAACAGTATAATTGGTATGCATGTGCGTTAGTAGCCAATTAATGGACGTCACACAATGGTATAATGGCAGCCCATGACACGTGGGTCTGTCCTGTGAAATCCTGTCGGCGAGTCTTCGACACTTCACGTGGCCTCAAGGTGCATATGGCCTGGCACAGGCGCCGTGGCGAATGGTGGTTGTTGGTGTTAATGACTAAAATGGATACTAACTGAATTATCTCATTATTTGCACATTCAAATATCACTCGCCATGGTAGACTTCAGATCCATCATGCCATCATATGCCAGTGTCCCTTAATAAGGACTAACCACGGTGCTACACTGCCAGTCACCATAAATAACACACTCACATAATAGTGCTGCTCAAAACAATATTCTATCCTTCTAGGAAAATACGTTGTTTCTAGAAATGCTTAAAATGTTTATATAACGCCTTCTGATAAATCTCTTAAAAGCGGATTAATATAATCTTGTTCGAGTGGTCTGGTTTTTACACAAAAGCTTGGGAGCTTTACTCCCAACATATCTCACCGAACGAGCTTCACACTCGGGTTCTGCTCGCCCGCTTCAACCCTCGATCACGCATTCCTGCGCAGGAGCGCTTGAAATTAGTGCTAGAGTGCGCACCATGGGTCATGTAAAATTTAGGCCAATTTAAGTGGTACCACATATGGATTGCCTCTCTTGCTCTGAGTCGCTGGTCACAAGTGTTGCTTATCAACGGCAGCGCACGCACAGAGATCCAGGCGTTACTCACCATTAAGCAACACAATTATTCTTCAATAAAAAGGATTTGTCCACTGAACCTGCTGTTTATTGGTGTGTGTTGGTTTCATTATTTTCTAAAACTGAAACAAATTATGTGTGTGTCGTGTACACTATTCGGGGTGAATAGAGGCAATGGCCAGCGAATGAGCCAATAGTTTGCTAAATATCGTCAATCCCAAAAGGAACTTAAGGCATAGCAACTGCAACCACATGTGAACCTAGGCTCTATTTCAGTATTGGACAGCCACACCAGGGCAATGCATTTTAAGCCAATGAAGAACCTGTCTAGTTGTACATATTACTTGCCTTTATTAAAACAGGATAGATCATTAAACATACGACAATGTGTTTTATCACAGTTAGGCATATTCAGATTTATACGCCATTACGCACTTGTATTTTTACATTTCACAAATAATACATTCTATTTCACCACACTGCATGCATGCGAACTGGCCTGCACGTAGAGTCAA
>JAZEWU010000012.1:5697247-5755753 GCA_036362915.1 Geotria australis
GACTAACCTTAGATCCCAGTTAGAATACAAATGTCTTCATAGTTGTGATTGCAAATCGTGATTTGTGTTTGAAATGTTGCAAATGTTGCACTTGTTCCCTCTCAATGTTGAATGAACTACATATAATCTGTTTTAGTTTTCCCATCGCAATACATAACTGTATTTGTATTTGTTTATTTGATCAATTATGTGCAATGCTGTGTTTAAATTGTTTTTGTTTGGTTAATTTGCTATTTTTATTTATTTTTATTTATTTTTGTCAATTCACATATTTGTTGTGTCGTAGGAATCCCGTAAAGAGCTTGCAAGCTCACTGGGTATTTTTCTGCTGTATTAATAAACACCTATCTATCTCGAAGCCTTTCATGACCAATATTATCCATAGTGAAGCTCTGTTTATGAGTTTAGGTCATGTGAAAAGTGTGTAAGTGTAGTGCACCTGTCGATATGTTGGAGAAAACGAGCGAGCACACAAATGACTGAGATGGCATTGAAAAGTAGGCAGTAGGTATCAGTGGGACCTCCTGCAAGTGCGTAAACGACACATATCCTGACCGTTTATATACATTTGGTTCATCCTCCTGATACTGGGGATCTAGGGAACATCTTTCAAACAATTAGCCAAGTAATTGGAACTAATATGCGTGTTCCCCGAGTCAGTTTTGTTGAGTAAAATAAATATGCTCTTAATTGTTTTGCACAGATTAGTTTGTACATGCGTGAAAGTGACCATTATTCAAATGACTTGTATGGCTCGCGCATTATTAATTGCCGACACTGTGGGATCGTTCATTAAAAAAAACACTCTGGTCGAAAGATTTCATACTCTCAGGATGCTGCAAACGGGGCAACAATGCTCCTGCATGGGTGTTCACGGCAGTCCTGCGCGGCTCTACGACGCGTTTTCTGGTTGTGAGGAGCATCGTTTGGCACGATGTCCGACGTTTGGCTCCTCGTGTTGGGAGATGAACCGAATTCAGCTCCTGAAGAAGCTTCCAGCACGTGGAGCGAAATGTCACACATCGTGCTCAGCAACTCACGCTACAATTCGGAAAAATGTCGAACAGCTTAAGTGCAGCAAGCATTTGGTCAAAATAAGCACCCATTAGGAATGTATAACAATATCTCCCCAAAATACACAACTCTGTGAATAACAAAGGCCATGTTTCAAGAGGACGTGCGTATGCAATGCACAACAATTCGTGCCTTTTGCCTTTCAACTCAACAGAATAAACATTGGTGGAAAGTATAAATACCTGATGTATCTATTATACCGGTTTTCAATTGTAACAATAAACAAGAATCGATATACATTAACAAAACATGAAGTGAGAAGAGCTATCACCAAATTGTGTAGAGGGTACATTTTACTTTCAATCGATTCACGGGTGGCATTGCATGGAAGAAGTCTCTTCAGTATTTAAAATTTTTAATTGTTGTAGTTCTTATCTCTATTGCGGTTATGTAATGAAATAAAATGAGAAAGGTATTACGAGACAGATGGGTTGTACCCGTTGTTATTAAGGGCTGCAGGAACAATGCAGAGCGTTTTGCTCCTGGTGTGACACACAAGCAAGAGAGCAGGCAATACACTTGCAGTATTACAAAATAATTAGACAAGAGCGTTTAATCATAAAAGGTGGTCTTATAAAAAAAGTGATCTGCCTGGGATTTCAAAATTACTCACAGAAGCGTCGTTTTTATGTGTAATTGCAAAGCATGTGCTTTCACATACAGAGTCATCAACAACGAGGCGCTTTCGTTTGAATTGCCCAGTTTATGGACGTATTTCACTGACAGCAATTAATTTGGTGTCACAGAACATGTAAAACTGGGGACCATACTGCTGGTTGTGTAGAGAAATAATCAACAATTGTAGACTGAAATCACAGCTTCTGTGGAGGGCGTCACTAAAGGAACACTCACTGCAGTTATGGACATTTTCTGAACGCTCAGGAATTTTCCAAGATTTTGATACCTGAGCAATCTAGAAAAGTGCCTGAAATTTACGTTCAGAGGTTAACTTTATACGAACCGACGCTTGTAAGCTTTCTCCACGACCCTGTGTTTGCTCGTGTGCTACGCCAGGCGAGCGTGCACAGCTGATACCAAACGCACGCAGTCACACCACACACCGCAGACGCTCACGAAGACTAAATGCAAGTACACCATTTCAGTTGCAAATAGTACATTTTTTGCAATTGTTTGCAAAATGAGTCGAAAGAAAATTTCCAAACTAATTATTTATATTCGCTCGTACAGACGTACACATGCCTGAATGAAATTGCGGTACGCTTTGCCATCCATCCATCCATTTTCAGAAACCGCTTAATCCTGTACAGGGTCTTGATGAGCCGGGGCCTATCCCGGCAGACACAGGGCGCAAGGCAGGGGTATACCGAGGATGGGACGCCAGTCCATCGCAGGGCACCTGGGGCAATTTACTCAGTAGGCCAATTAACCTGGCAGCATGTCTTTGGACGGTGGGAGGAAACCGGAGTGCCCGGCGAAAACCCACGCGGACACGGGGAGAACATGCAAACTAGACACAGAAAGGCACCTGAGCCGAGATTCGAACCCGGGCCCTTCTTGCTGTGAGGCGGTAGCAATACCCACTGCGCCACCGTGCCGCCCGGTACGCTTTGCCGCTGATGTTTTATATCTTCAACGCAAGTTTCTGACTGTATTTTCTGAAGCTCAATCTACAGCGGCTCATTTGAAATGTAAATCGTCATTCAAGCGGTGAGACGAGACGGTTCGCTGTAGTCCCTGGCCAAATGTTGGCCGCCACACCGTGCATTACAACTTCGCAGAAGCAGATGCACTCTGTGTCAGCGGTCACGCAGGATGCGCTCGCCTTGAGCGGCAAACCTCTGAGGTCACAGGTAGAAAGAGGCCTCTTACTGCTAACGAGTCCCTTGGTTGCCATGAGCAGACCAAACATGACGTGGTTGATATGGTCATTTGTTTAACATAATATCTCTGGGTTCTATCACCAACTATGCTGCACTCATTGCCAGTATATAGACTGTACTGTATGTTGAAATCCAATTGCGCTATCAAGTGATTGTTAAAATATGCAAACGAGTTCATAATGTGAGATAAATGTAATGGAGCACTGGGATACATTCTATTTAAGGTTGTAAAGCTATTACCAGGTCACGCCACCTTATCCGGACAGCTTCCAATAAATCTACAGTGATACGGCAGATGAGAAACACCATTTAACTTCCCACATCTTCTATACGAGCATATTCATCGTTTCACTAAATTCATCGTTTCGCCGAGCTGAAAGACAACGATGTCCAGAGGCTGACCATCGTGCTTCGAAGAATCGCAAAGAAGAAGACCAAATTTTATATAATGAAAATTTTATGGTTGCTCTTCAGACGTTTTGCATCCCACGTTGGAAGCCTGATGATGCTTCCAACATGGGAGGCGAAACGTAGCGAGGGAGAGCGCTCGACACGGCTATCCCGAAAGAACAGCTATGAAGAGCAACCATCATCAGAAGAATACCAATTTGCACCTTTTGCCAAAAGTCTCGAAAGCTAAATAAAATAATAGTGTTACATGTCACAGCTAATAACACAATAGGTCTCAGACGTTGTATTTTCCATATTTTACATCTATTTATAATTATGAACAGTCAATTAGTACAACCTTGGTAATGTGTTGCTTATGGGTTTTTTCTTGTTTTTTCTTTGTTTATTTCTGGCATTGTCAGGTATAACAAGAGTCAACTACCCTTAACGACGAAAACATATTGTAAATTGAATATTTACAAAAATAGCCACACCTTCTACAGCTCAAGATACGTAAAAAGTGAATTGCACTGGCATCCCTAAGCATTGTTTGTCCAATTCAATCGAAATAAAAACTCTCAACAGACCAAATGTAGACCACAATGAGGCTCTGCAATTGTCTTGCACCCTGGTGACATGCCTGGTTTAACTCAGGCACATTTTGAACCATGTATCAGTTATAAACAAACACGTGACTCCCTTTTCACCTGTTTATTACCTTTGCCTCCAACCAAATCGCTGAGCAGTCTTAAATAACCTGACAAGCTAAGGATGGCCATTCCTGCTTACTCGCTGTTCTGGGAGGTCTCGTAGTATCGAGGTATATTTGAATCCTCGATGTAGTCAATGTAAAATGGGCGCAGAAAAGACTACAGCATCAAATGTAATTTTGCCTAGTCCATGTTGCTTAAGAAACGCTGCGGAAGGTATGTTGTGAATTCAAACTCATTCATTAATTCAAGTTTATATTATGCCTCCCATATCCAACACCTCATGCCACTTTCGTACTTCAATGTTTGCTACCCGGTGTCAGCAAATGTTATAATTTACACGCTGCTGTTACTTCCTTTTTAACCAAGGGCCTCTTTGGATCATTCTGATGAAACAGCTTAAGGCTGAATGTTTCTTCACCGCATAAACTAATAATATACATCAATAAAATCAATGGTGTTGTTTACCTGCGGTTTGCTCTCGCTGTCCTGCTGGCTCTCTCCGTGAGGGTAGGGGATCTCAATCAGCGAGTTCATTTCCTCTCTGTGCAGGCTTCGCGAGAAGAAGGCCCCGTCAGGCCATGTCACCTCCACACGTAGGCCCACGTCCTTCTCTGTGGAAAAAATAGACAACGGCCACTTTTAACGCTGCTCGTTTCAATATGTTTGTGGGAAAGGGTTTATTAAATGGTCTAGTTAAATTGAGGAAAATTATAGTAACATTCACAGCCCTTTGGGCAGCAGGGTGGCGTGCTGGCGACATCTGCACCTCACAGAAAAAAATGTCCTGCCCGAGGCGATGATGGAACAGCCTTGGTTAACTTTCTGTGTGTTCTCCCCCTGTTCTGCGTGGGTTTCCTCTGGGTTCCTCAGTTTCTTCCTACACAGTCATAATAAAGGGTGGACCAGAAATAACTGACACATTTATTTCTACATTAAATACAATGTGTCAGTTATTTCTAGCCCATGCTGTATATAGGACGCAGTGTCTGTCAAGTTAGTCAACAGTCTGTATGGTAACGTTTCTGCATTTCCTTATTAAGGAGCTGACATTGCATTTTAAACAAAAAATCCTTAACCCACAAGAGAAATCTTTGCTATGGTTACAAGCTCTATTATATACACATTTAAAGAAATATTCTGTGAAAATAATAAATGATAATGGCTGTAATTACTTGGATTACTATAAGGGTTGAAAACTAATTTCTGAAACTGGTGGTGAAATTGTGTAAAGATCGGAGAAAATCAATGAAGGGGTGACCAAAATGGATGTGGAGTAATGTAATCAATGAACGAACAGAGGGAACATCAATGGCTGTTAGACGTAGGATGGGAAGAGGACCTTCACTCCTAGGTGAATTTCCAAAAATGGCTAATTAAAGCGTGCGTTACACACAACAGCGGCATTTGTATTACACGCACCATGATTGTAAAAGTCCGACATTAAATCAGCGGCAGAATTCCCATATTCCCTTCACATGCAGTGTTGTGTTAAACAATTAAATAAACAATTCCACCAAAAACAAGAGCCACAATTAAACTTCACAAGACAAAAACAGAGGGCACAGGAATGGATGATTTCAATCGACGAGAATCAATGGGCGTGGGAGTGGATTATGGATGACATGAGATGTTTTAAGGGCAGCGGCCCTCATCACTGTTATTGGAAACAGTGCAACACAAAGCAAGATAACCCCCGACTGCTCCCTATTATGTACTGACCATCATTTAACAAGATTAAAACGACTGAAATGTTCTTTTTTCACAGTTACCTCGTGCAATCACTGGTAAACATTGTGCAAGCTGTAGAATTGCGTACAGACAGTACACAGGGTCTGTTACAATGTTTAAAATGGCAACGGAACTAACTGTAAAAGCACTACAGTTGTGTTGCCGATTATAATGAATTCTAACAGAACCTATGATGTAATTTTAAGTCTAGTTCAAGAGGGTCAAGAATTCATTTTGGCAATGTCAGGAATGCAACCTCAATTCATCACTACTTCTGTCTGCCTGCGAGGTCTTTCAGTTGTTGCACGGTAAACCTGACCTCCAAGGCCTGCTCTTATCATTCTCAAACGCTTTGTATGTAGGGTTTCCTCTTGATCGCTGACCAAGGGCAATACCTGAATCCTGTTTCTCCACCATCCTGTGGAGGTGGCCCATCCATCAAAACCTCCTCTTCCAGATGACATTCACTGAATACATATTCCGAACGTCCAAGTTATTTTCCTTATTATTTTTTATAGGGATGTAGCCAAAAGGCTTTCCGAATTAAATTTGAATAATTCACAAACAAAAACTTGGAATAATTCTCTGCTTATCCCTGTATGCAAGAAACACACAGGGACTGGTAATGTCTATCCTTCACAAAGGGTTCTTAGGTACACACGCAGATTTCACCATGGGGGATGTGGAGGTAAGTCCAGTGGTCGCCTATGCAACGACTTAGAGCGGGGAAACAGAACAAGCCCGGGGTGGGGTGGTTTGTGTATAATTCAGAGATTACATCATCGCAACCACCCGCATAACGTCAGAGATGATGTTTCTCTGCGGTTTCCTCGTGTAGCCGGTGTCAACTGATGACAGTTGATTTGCACGTATAAAGATCGCACATACCAGAATTATAATTAACGAACAGTGGTAATACATTAGCCTACACACACACCACACGCGCAGTAAGCCACGCCAATCCCTGCGGATATAAATATTGCTCTTTCAGAGACACGCCTCGGTTGGACAAGAGGCGAGATGGAGGGGTGTGGAGAAGTTGATTTGGTTGTGTGTTGATGTGTGGTTGATACTACCGCAGGCCCATTAAATGTAATTTGAATAGGCCATCCGTATTGGTGTGAATTCAAGTCCTTGGTGGTGGAAGAAATTAATCGCAGCTGACCGGTGGATTGTGTGACAGACGAGGAGGATTACATAAACATACACAACGCAGAATTTTACCATCTAAACTCCTCAAGTGCATTCACACAGACATCATTCATTTGGTCATTCTGATCTGTTGGTTAACTGTCGCATCAGCCTGGTCTCTCTCATACGATCACGGGCCGTTTGCGAAGGAAAGAGAGGCAAAGCAGGCTGGGCCCGTTACACTCGCAGCCCTAAATCATTGTCTCTCTCTTCAACATTAGACATATTATAAATCGAAACTATTTATTATATTATTCCGGCATGGACGTCACATTATACCGTATTTTCCATGGCCAAATAGACTGCAGTTGCTGTTGCCGGTTTAAACAGCCAGTATCGATGTTGACCCAAGTTGACCAGTTGCCCCCATATCGTTGGGGTATTGGAGCATAATTTTACGGCCGGATGCCCTTCCTGACGTCAACCTTTTTTACACAGAGGGTCTTCAGGTCCCTATTTGTCTGGACCCTCCCCTCAGACCTCTTCACCACCAAGGGAGACCCTAGCAGGATTGCTCGAATCCAGACCTGTTCACCAAGGCAGATCCTAGCAGGAGAGCTCGACTCCATGTGAAGTGGCTCTAGGGCTCATTGGAACACGCCAACCCCTCCACCACGATCAATGGGGAGCCAATTAGACTCCAGTGCATACGAAAAACATGCAGGCATACGTGTAGATATGTACATGCATGTCAGTTGCTCTGCCCGTTGCACAGGCGTCAATGACAGCTGAAAAGAGCTGAATGTGCGACACCAACACAAACCGTTGAGAACATGACGATCCCAACGGGCAGCCGTGAAACGAATAAATATCCGTCGATTGGTTTTATCCTCATTCGGACTCATTAGTACAGAGATAAATTGTTACTGCTGCTATAGGGACTCCTATTAGCACTTGCCCAGAGGCAACAATATTTCAGAACATGTTGGGTTTGAAATCCCTCCATAGTCTAAATCAGCAATGATTTTCCCTTAAGCACACTACAATAACTGTATGAAACAATAATTTTCCACACTCTTTCACCCCAGTCAATATATAACGTAATAACAACAACCGTCTATTTTTCCAGTTCTGTTGCAACTGTTTCCTGTACCATGCAACTTTGGCAATCACATGCGGTTCTCCCAATATCTCTCGGGCACACACAGAACATTGTATATTGAAACTTAAATCAGGTTTTCTTCAAATGAAAAAAATCGTTTTCCTCTTTGAGCTCTAGCAGCAGGGTTGTCTCTACAATTTGCCTTTCACTTTTTAAATATTTAGATAAAACCTATGGATTTGCTCCAGTCTCTGCCCTTAGTGACATGGAGGGAGTTTTCCCATTATGTGCCGCTGGAGCAGAGTTCCTCTTTACATCATTGCTTTCTATGATCATTGTTGACATCTTTCTTTGACTCTAAGGAAAAAAAACTGAATTTATTTTATACCATTCTTTGTCTAGTTGTAAAGTTTCATCAACCCAGACACAAATCCTCTGCAGCCAAAGATGTGAATATTTCTGTTCACAAATTAATGTAAAATCTGAACTCGCATGTTTTGTGTATTTTACTCAAGTTATGTTATAATTGTATTGAACCTTTGCTTCAAGTGTATTATCAATTAGTAAAACTATTTTTCACAATCAATTACGGTTGGCTTGCGCATGCTGTTGTTTGCATTCCCCTAAGTTTCTCAATATAAATACATCTCAATATCGTCCTACTTGACCAAATGCTACTTTATAATCTGATCATGAAACAAAGCAAATGTTAGCGTTCCACAGTGAGTTATAAATCTGCAGTGCAATTGATGGAAAAGATTGTTTATGCTTAGGACACTAGCTTACGATATTACAAACCAAAGGTCTCGCAGCAAGCAAAGCACATGTGGATGTTAATTATTGCGCTATAGATCCCCGTGCAGAATCTACAGAGGAATAATGAACATCTACATAGAGATCTGCAGCCAACCTAACGTGCTTATTTTTTCAACCCGTGTGCTTGTTCATGCATGAGCTATTACTAATGTTTAACTTAGTGGAAGATACGCAGACATGCCCGTCTTACATACAAGTTGCTTACGTAGACTACATGTTAAATGAAGGTCTCACAATTCAACCTATAGGTCATTCAGGACATGTTTAAAATGATCCCAGTGCAATAACGCATGGTATGATTTTAATCGTGGCCAAGTTCAGTGAGTGCCTCACATCAATGTAAACAGATGCCCCGGAACAAGAGGCATGCGTGTGGCCAGTAACATATAGCCACCGGCTTTGATGCCGCTCAAATGCACGTCTAGAAACATCCGGGAAAACTGAAGCACATCTCTTTCATTTGTAATTTTTATTTGATATTTTTTGTTTTAGGGCGTCAAGGTGGCGCGGTGAGTTTCGTTGCCGCCTCACAGCAAGAAGGCCCCGGGTTCGAATCCCGGCTCAGGGGCCTTTCTGTGTGGAGCTTGTTCTCCCCGTGTCCATGTGGGTTTTCGCCGGGCACTCCGTTTTCCTCCCACAGTCCAAAGACATGCTTTTGGAGAGGTTAATTGGCCTGCGGGCAAATTGCCCCCGGTGCCCTGTGATGGCCTGCCCTCCCATCCTGGGTATAAGCCTGCTTTGTGCTCTGTGTCTGTCGAGATAGGCTCCGGCTCACCGCAACCCTGTACAGGATTAAGCGGTTTGTCACAATGGATGGAGGGATTTAATGTTTAACATTCAATCCTTGTAGTATATATATATAATTCATTATTAGTATCTGCTTAATCCTGTAGAGGGTCGTGGGGGGCCGGAGTCTATCCCGGCTCACACAGTGCACAAAGTAGGACTATACCCAGGATAGGATGCGAGTCCATCTCAGGGCACCGAAAATAATTAAGTCAGTTAAAGTTTCCTAGGCAGCATGTCTTTGGACTATGCAAGGAATCTGGGGTAGCTGACAAAAACCATTGTGGACAAGGAGAGAACATGCAAACTCCACACAGAAAGGACACCAAAGCCAGGATTCAAACCTAAGTTCTTCTTTATGTGAGGCGATAGTGCTACGCACTGTGCCACTGTACCGCCCTGTTTCTATACATATTCCAATAATTTTTTACATATTTATCCCGTATTGCCTTATCATAGTAATACAACATAACCCTAAATGGGTTGTGTTTACTTTGGCATCATGAGGTATAAGCAGGAGGGAGGAGTGGTGTTGTGATCAGTGGGTTGCAACAAAACACGAGCAGTGGTGTCATGGTGAGCATAATCTTCGTTTGGTGTGGGTGCGGGTGTGTGAACAAAAGAGTGGGTTGGGTGGCGAGTGGCCTCATGGAAATTAATTTGAGCAGGGAAAATACGATGCTTCAAAAGAGAGACCACATCTAAAAATATTAGTCTTATATAAAGGAGCTCGGGGATTACATAGGGGCAGAGTTCAACATTGTTTCGGTTAAATCTGCTATAGAGGGTTTTTCTTTGTGTGTGTTGTTTACAGTTGTGTAGGATTGCGAATTCGGTGGCTGTGCACTAGATTTTCAATAGGGTGCACAAACGAGGGAGAATGACTCACAGATGAGACACACTTATAGAGTGAGAGGGTTACAGAAGGAGCAAGCTTTGATGATGTGCCATAGGATTTTAGAGTTAAACGTCTGAATTTTCTAGCCATGCCAGAGGGCATGTCTATATATTGTGGCGACAGCATGTAGACATCTGGTGAAAGAGAAGTGAGCATTAGGTATACACTGGGGATGTACTCATTTGTGTTGTAGGTACCATGCACAAAGTTAGATAGGTTGAGTTCGGGCGGCTCATTAAATAACTGAAAAAATGGATTTCCGGATTTCGGCCACTGTTGGTCTACGATGGTTTTGAAGGTGATTTCATTTCCTAAACCATGGCAATATGTGACCTTGTGAACTTACGATGGGATCGGAGTGTTGTGAGCAGCGCTTTGTGACCCTCGGGTGAACAGCGCTCTATAAATGCTATTATTATTACGTGCAGATTAAGTGTAGGAAGCTGTTTTTTGAGAGTGCTAGAATGAATGAAGGGAACTCATAACCATCAGGTCCCCTAAGCCTAACTTGGAAATGCGTGTAGTCAATTATTGTGGTTGGGGAAGTTACTGATGTTATTGGTAACTGCATATTTTGTATCGTAGAAGATATTGTGAGTCCGTTGTAATTACAATGTAATTATCTACAAATATGTAGTTGTTGTTGTTTGACAAGTAAAACAATGAAGTCCTGGTTAATTGGGTTGTAACAGATTGTTTTGGAACGTGGATCAGTGGATCGTGTGAAAAAGAGGGGTGAAAAATGGCATCCTCTGTGTCTCTGAATTATATCTTTGGGAGGTGTAACACTTTGTGAAAACTGAGATAGCATCGGTGCATGAACTGATGACCAAATTCCAAGTGATACATGGTTGATGTATGGCCTTTGTAGGCTCAAGATCTTTCTCTTCTGCCTATGACTGACTGACTCTCCCATCTATGAAGTGTCTCGTATATAACGCTACATACAAATCTACCTTTGTTCATTGTTTCCCTGTGATGTGCATGTCCCACTGTTTGGACAGCGTCTTGAGATACAGCTACGTTTGGAAGCCATATAAATCCAAATTGTATTGCATTGCAAAAGAGAAAAGGGCATTCTGCTCTATCAAAGGCCCTTTCCTTATGGAAAGTGATTGCACATCTCTTGGTGTTTGTCCGATGTGCAATTGCTATTGTGTTAAATCATGCTGGCTTACTGTTTGAGTGTCTTCCGTTGATGAAACAAGTTTCCTTGTTTTAGTCTTGTGAACAATTGACAACCCTCTCCTGCTCGATTGCAAGGGCTTCTACCAATAGAAATTGGGAGGTCGTTTGAGCATTGGTGTGGCATTAATGGAAGAGGAGAGTTCTATGACAGGGTCTGTTATTTGTGATTTTTTCTACGGAAAATTAAAATAATACTATGAAAATGAGTACAGGTCAATCAATTGAATACTTTTTTGTATTAGAACACACCAAATACGTCGGCTCCTGGTTTGACTCCTGGCTTAGGTACCTTTCTGTGTGGAGTTTACATATTCTCCCCATGTCCGCATGGGTTTTCGCCGGGCACTCTGGTTTCCTCCCACCGTACAAAGACATGCTGCCAGGTAAATTGACCTACTGAGTAAATTGGTCCAGGTGCCCTGCGATGGACTGGCGTCCCATCCTCGGTATACCCCTGCCTTGCACCCTGTATCTGCCGGGATAGGCTCCGGCGTACCGCGACCCTGTACAAGATTAAGCAGTTTCTAAAAATGGATGGATGGATGGATACTTGGTGTAGTAGACGAGGTCTTTCCTGGAGTGGGAATAATCATCGGAAACTCCTGTTTTTTTGCATTGGATAGCAGTCACAGCAATTTAAATTGAGCTTGCAGTTGGTCACGTTTTACGCTTGTAGTGTTCAGTTTGCTGTTATAGTACTTTTTGTGGGAAGATAGATAGATGAACTCGCAAGCTCTGGATGAAGGATTCGTGCGATACAAAAAACGTTCGAACTAAACAATGCAAGGCCTTACATTTCTGGTGGAGAATTTCACGCTTGCTGTGAAGGAGTGAGTTCTTGTTTGTTAAGATTTTTAACGCTGTTTTCCTTATAAATATTATTTGCCTCAGAAGATGGCTTGCACGGAGGCTTATTCTATATTCAGAGGGATGAATGTGCGGATCAGAATTGAAGTTTGTTCAGATGAATGTTGATATACCCTCTGAGTTGGACGTGTAATTATGGATTACTGTCGAGATTGACATAAGGGTGGTCATAGAGGTGAAACTTGTGGAAGAAATATTTTATAAATAGATTTGCATGTACTACATGAGGCTATACACATTGGCAAGGTACACTTCAGATATAAAACACACATTCTTTGGACCATCTGTTTACCGAATTTCTTGATTTAACAACTAGTTTTCTGCGACCAATACATATGATTCATAATTGTGTTTTGGGTGAGATCATGTAAATAAAAATCCAAATTTTGCCATACATCCTCCTCTACATTACCAGGCCAAACAAACCGCAAATGAGAGAAATTCCTCTCTTTCCAAATAATCTTCTCTTGGCATTCGATGACGTACAAATCAATGTGCGAAGAGGAATTCCACGCTATTTCCAACAATAACCCACATGCAGCTGATTTAATCTCAGATCCCACGACGCCGGCATTCCCGGTGACTGGACGTTGTGCGGGATAGTAAATCTCGAAAGAACAGCTTTGAAAAAGCAACCGTCATGAATCGAGCCATGAAAACCTCCATCAGTACCAACAGTCAATCATCGCAGCACACTGACCCAGGCCGAAGTGGGCGACGGGTTCCATCTGGCACAGGTAGCCGGAGCCGCCGTCGATGACGCGGAGCTGAGGGCCGCTCTGCGCGGTGTACAGCACCACCTTGGCACCGCGGGCAAACGCCCCGAAGCGGGTGCGTGGCACCACGCGCAGCCAGCCGTTGCCTGTGTTCTGCAGAGACAAGCACAACAACAATAATATCGATAGTTTAGATTTAGACTGGTAACGCACGGACTTGTTGTGGCCTCGCTCTCCAACGTACCGGTGTGCTGAAGTAGTAACGGATTGGCACGTTTTTGTTCACGTGACAGCCCTTTACTGATTTGTCTATGTCGGGTGGAGGCAGGTTTACGACATTTATATTTTTTACGTGACATAACTCATAAAAAGAGCTAGACGATGGATAACATTGGTCACGAAAGCCTTCGTGTTAAATGTACCTATTTATATAGTTTTACAGCTTAATTCATATGTCTTATGACACCCATTTAATTGCATAAAACTTAATATTTTTGTTTATCAACAGGTGTGTCCTTTAATGTAAGCAATACAAAAATTACATGTGTACAATGAATTAATCTGAAATAAACAAGGGTTATTTAAAACAGAAATGAATGAGCAAAACATAAATACGTTAGGGATAAATTAAACGGGGGTCACAAAACATCTGGATCACTCTGTATTCTTACGTCTAGCAAGATGCTCAGGAACTTACGCCAATGTCAAGGTCTGATAGCCACGATGAGCCGGCTTCAGGAGTATGTGTATTATGGCTGTTCCTCCTCTGTTGAAGCAGTGTACACTACGGTGGTTTAATATATGGTCTGTAGTTTCGGTTACCTGGCTACAATTACACTGGCTGCTTGATGTTTTGAAGCAGTTGATGATTACATCACGAATGGCTTCGAGGAGGAATGTCAAAGCCAAGAGGTTCAACGTTTAGATCTCAAATGCAGAAGCACGAATAACAAAAACTAAACATGTAAATCAATAACGCTGCGTGTGACCTTAAAAGTAAACATTTATATTAAGTGACATTTCAATCAATGTCCCATATGTGTTGTAAAGATGTGCCATTGCCCCAAAACGTCACCTATTATATCGTTTTCCTTTAAAGGCGACAGCGTTATTGACCATAGTGTCATATTTCATTTTTCAACATTTCCAACAACTAAGAATATTTTTGGGAATTTTTCAACGTCAAGATAAAATGACAACTCATTTTGTTGCTGTAAGATAAACTAAATTACGAAGAGTCTACAATGGGTTTAATACATCAGTACCCGATTAGTCCCAAATAGGTCCCACACTATTTGGTGCAGTGTCCGAGAATGTAATAACTACCAGCCCGGCATTATTTGGTTAACAAATCTTACTGCTGATGAAAACCAGAATGTTGAAACAAGTTCAGAGTTTGTCCGCCTCAACAAATGCTGCCAGATAACATTAATCTGGAAAGTGGTATTTAATAAATAAAGGTATTTAATTTTGTATGTGGAGAGATGGATGCTTCTCAGGTTATTTAAGGGTTGATTTCAGTACGTTTTCGACAATGCACATCAGCTTTTCTGTGATATAGCCACATCGTGTTTCATTTCCACGTGGACAATTTTTTTCATCGTGAAAGATTTAGACCTTGGGTGAAACAATTCCGTTATAGCGTATAGTGGGATTATTGCTCACTTTTGTCTCGTGTACTTCCTCTAGGGTTACCACGCAAGGTACAAAAAATTGGGTCAAGCATGGGAACAAATATATCTCACGTTACCGCAAGAGGGGAGAATTACATTTACACGCATAGTGTGAAGTGGTATAAAATCACGCAAAGGACAAAAACGGGTATTTCTAATGTCCCGAGAAAACTGACGGCTTTCCCAGGACAGCTTCTTCTTTGCGATTCTTCGAAGCACGATGGTCAGCCTCTGGACATCGTTGTCTTTCAGCTCGGCCTCGAAGTGTTTGGTAGAATTCGCAAGCAATACCAAGTATTACCTGACAGGGCCAGGGACAGCTGCTTCATAAAGAAGTTGATCCTGGGAAAACCAGGACAAGGGACAACCCTGACCTCGTCGCCAGGAGGAGCGACTCCGAGATGGAGTGGGGGGCTCAAACTGCTCAGGGCCCGGGAGAGATGCCTCCAGCCTAGAGCCACCACAGCGATCGAGGCATGGGCGGCAGCCAAGCATTGTGGGGGCAGCCACCTGGCTGCGGTGGTGTACACCAGGGGTGGCTAACCCACGGCTCTTGAGCTACATTAAGTAATACAATGTTTTCCTTGTTTTTGCAAGATATTTAAAGTGATGTTACATTTTCAATGTGCGTGTATATATGTGTTTATACAAATATATATGTACACTTATAGAAGGTGCACTTGGCTCTTTGCAAGGTAGAAGCGTTCACGTCGCGATCCCTGTCAGGTAATACTTGGTATTGCCTGCGAATTCTACCAAACACTTCGAGGCCGAGCTGAAAGACAACGATGTCCAGAGGCTGACCATCGTGCTTCGAAGAATCGCAAAAAAAAGTAGCTATAGCTATTTATTGTATTCTTCATCTCTGACTGGTTGGCCACCCCTGGTGTACACACTCACCGAGCTGACAAACAGGGCCACACAATCTATGCATCTGTCTCGTTCTTGCCCAGACTCAGACAGTGGAAGCACTATCATCATTTTTCCAAACGGAAAGACAATTTTGTGCTTCTCTCTGGGCTAAGGCCACCCCACAGCTGCAACACAGGAGACCGAGGGCCTTGCTATTTGGCACCAAACTTTAATTTGGTGCCAACATGTTCACAGCATGAGTGAGGAAGGACTTTGCTGCCAATGCGGCGGCAGCTGTGCCTCAGGTGCAGAGACCAGGCCTTTCCCGGCACAGCGAGCAGCGAGAGTGGAAATGCTCACCACTTCCCGCCCCGAGTGAAAATTCATTGTCACCACGCTGCTGCGTCTTCTCTCTCTCGCTACGCTAAACGTTTTAAAACATAAAGTTATTGTTAACTAGCCGCCTTGCCCTTGCCTCAACACTCACAGCCGCGATGCAGCGCAGGCAGCTGTTTTTTCTATCCCAAGATACAAAAGCTGGGGCTACAGGATAAACTGCATTGGAGAGATCACAACATCTGTAGCGTTTTGACGGTTACGTGGCTCAGGCTGGAGCACGGGGGGTGGACGGGCACAGGGGAGCTTCTGGAGACTGTGGACTGCACTAACTAGCGAATACTGCGCAACTTGTTTTATAGCCCATATATAGAAATATATTTAATTACAATATTGCATATTTTATGATGGTGGCTGGGTAGTGTTTCTGAGTGGGAACGTCTATTTATGGACTTGGTAAGTGCGGCTTTGCCAGGTGACCCGGTGAGTGAATGGGGGGATGACAAGGCCACGCAGGATAGAGTTGCAATAGTCAAGGCGAATGGTGACAAAGGCGTACATTAGGGTTTCAATAGCAAATGAGGTCAAAAAGTGTTGCAGGAAATATTGGGCTCAGGATAAAAGTCGATGCCAAGAGTATGGACTGATTAGTGAAATAATGTCTATAAAATAATATATCACAAATTGAATCCAATAAAGGTTTATCGATTTGTTTCAAGACAATATCTAGATTTGTTCTAGAAACGAGAGGAACTTAGTTTTGGAAACATTAAGTTGAAACAAATTAGAGCTGATGGAGATTTGTATATAAACAAGAGATTAGACAACGCGATCAAGTGAGATGAATCAAATGATATGTAACGTTTGAGACTTTACTCTTAAGAGCTGCTCGCCTCGGGATAGCCGTGTCGAGCGTTCCGCCTCTCTCCTTCACAGCGTTTCGCCTCCCACATTGGAGGTATTCGCATCAACCCCCCCATGTGGAAGGCGAAACATCCTGAAGGATAGAGGAGGAACGCTCGACACTGCTATTCCAAAAAAGCAGCTCTTGAGAGCAATTCTCATACGTCGAGCTGTGAAATCCTACATCCAGCTGTGAAAACCTTCATTGATATGTAAAGCTATAACTCTAAAACAGAGCGAAGCACTCCAGAGGAGGTGAAGGGCAGTGCTCCAGGAGCAGTGAATGTGGACAGCGTTGGGTGATCTGCAGTGAAATGTAAAGTCCAAGCCAGCAAACTGGCACAAAAGCATTTATTCCTCCATCCCTTTCTCTGCTCTCTGGGCAGAAAAAACAAGTCGACAGCTGTTATCATTATCAAAGCTTTTGTAAAATCAGCTATTAGCATTTATGGCTGTGCAAAAGTCAAGTGTTACGCGCCCTGTCAACCCTTAATCAAGCGCTGTAGACATCAGCAACTTTACTAAATGTTATACTACTTGTGCAGAAACATTCAACGTT
Organism: Geotria australis; assembly: GCA_036362915.1. Taxonomy (NCBI): domain Eukaryota; kingdom Metazoa; phylum Chordata; class Hyperoartia; order Petromyzontiformes; family Geotriidae; genus Geotria; species Geotria australis. The sequence goes on from JAZEWU010000012.1 coordinate 5,714,821, forward strand.
TACTGTATGGCCTCCAATTATATAATAAATGTTAGAGTTGTCGGCTAAAACACTACAGCTTTATGTGTCACTTATATTCAGGTATTATGGAATAATTATAATGCTCTATTGCATAATGTAGTATGTTTACATATTTTAATACGTTATTAAATGTCTTACCATTTTGTTTATTTGCGGTAAATATTCCGACGTTTTAATTTCCTGTTATTTTGTCAACATTTTTTTCCAATGTTAGTGCACAGTTGTACACTGTATCCTATAGAGCAAGTTATATTTTGTTAATCCACCCGGGGTCTGTTTCAGAAGAGAGACCTGGTGTCAATCACCTCTCAGCGTTTGGTGAGTTATGCAACTGTTGTTGAAAAGCGTAGCTCGGTGGGTTTAACAGAATTCTGGAATCGTTCGACATCTCCCATTTCACAGGGAGCGTGCCCTCCCATAGCTTTCATAACGTTCAGCTAATTAAGATTCCTTTGCAAATTGTCAACAGCAAAATCGCAGGGTATTCCTGTGCAGTAAACTATTTTCATAGGCAGTAAAGCAGAAGTCATCAAGTGTATTTCACATGGGAACCATCTGTAGCCACCAGAGAGAAATACATTTTAATTGTTCCTTCCTAGAGTGTGGGAGTGAATCGAATCCACCTACACAGGTGCCAAGCACACCGCTATTACATTGTGCTTACATTTTCTTTCCCACTGAGCATCCCATCTGCCCCGGCTTTCCCTCACCACGCACGTACTCTTAGCTGGTGCTCCATGTTAATCGTATTTATTTAGCTTTAATTTGTTGTACATTTGTCATTTTTCATCTGTTCCTTTTCTCTTTGGTTGGTGGTTCGTTTCTTAGTAACTTTGGTGTTTGTTGTCTGCCATGCTCTTGTTGCTTGTTTTTTTTTGGCTGTTTTGTGCGGCCTATTCCTGGCCCAGTTCGTGTAAGTCCTGCCTTGCCTAGACTCGCCTCGTGTTGTTGCCCAGGTGTCGCGTGTGGAAGTTGTGTTTTTGTTGTGGGTGGCTGCGGTTTTTTCTTTGCTCTTGCGTGTCTATGTGTGTGTTCTTGTGCTTCATTGTTGATTGCTTGATTTGGATTGGCGTTGTTTCCCCCTCGTGTCTGTCTCTCTGTATTCCTGTCTCTGTGTCCCTGTGTCTCACCCTCCCTCCCTGTCTCCCTCCGTATTTGTCTTTAAGGAAGTGACGGCCATCTTGGGGGACGCTGGCATTTTTGCCGCTCTTAAGGTTGCCAGTTTCACGGCCTTTCAGTATATTCAAGCAGCCTTAATCATTATTTTGTTTGTTCCTTTGTTTTTTATTTATTTATTTTTCATTGTTGACATGCCGTTCTCTTTGCGGCCCTTGTGCAGCGCTTTGTGACCCTCGGGTGAAAGGCGCTATATAAAACGATATTATTATTATTATTACTATAGCCTAGGTCTGTGCACTCAGATCATAATGTCACCGTTTGACAAAGCCAACACGCTTTTGTTATATTCAGTGTATATGTTGGTTAAATTGTAGGGACGCGGGTGTTTGTGAAACTGCGCATCTGCTCAGCCATTTAAATCCAAGCCCATATTTAGAACAACATTTTAAAGCATCAGTTGTCTTTTATTTTCAGTATGTTTGAGCTCATAAGCAGATGTGCAACTACTTAATCCTTCTCAAGGGCACGGGAAAGTACATTTTCGGTTTTACATCTGGCTGCAGCAGACAACTGACTGCACGTTTATAGCTGCAGGGCCAGGCAGTTTACTTTTTCTCGAGTGGTCGTAGAGCTGTGAATGTGCCAGGCTTACACAAAGCACATCCACACAGATGTAGAAAAACGAAAACCTCACTGGTATAAAATGAGATTTCACCAACTGTGGCATATTTAGTCCTGCTCAGATAGCTGCAAAACAGTCTATCCCTGCAAGCACTTACAGCGTGTGAGATGTTCACATACCTCACACACACCAATACAAGGTGCTTTTGTTGCCAGCATGCAACGAATTGCGCCCTCTCCCCTTTTAGGAGCGTTTTGCCCGTAAGGTGACTGCGTCGTCATCCACAATAAAGGCAGCCCACAATGCACTGGGACAAACAATATCGCAAAAGAGTAAAAGGGCAACGGCATGCGTTCATTTGCACCTGTTACATTGCTGATTTTCCGTGCTCTGTCGTTGTTGACATGTCGTTCTCTCTGCAGCTTTGTGCAGCGCTTTGTGACCCTCGGGTGAAAGGCGCTATATAAATGCTATTATTATTATTATTGGCACCTAGTACTGGTGGTTGTGATCTCTGTGAACATAGCACATGTTGTAGGTCCTTGCAGGGAAAGCCTGTTTGGCAAGCGATTTCGCCAAGCAGCTTTGCTGTGATTAAGGATGTGATGATGCATCTTCAAACCAACTGAAGGCTATATAACATGGAGGTTACTGGTTGACTTAGGATTCAGAGAATGGCGCCAGCACTGCTGCCATGTTTAGTTCAAATACAGGCAGCCACTTGTGCTTAAACTGGGGTCTCAAGTGCAGCACGCTCATCATTTAATGATAACAATAACTGATTAGTCCGTCTAAGTCCGTCCTTTTCGTTGCCGTGAGGGCATCGCACCCGACCCTCATTCTTCACCTTGCGGGTGGTGGGCCCACAAGGTTGCTCCACGTATCCGTTTCGGGCTGTGCCCGACCGGGCTACGTGGGTCACCCGGCCACCAGGCGCTTGCCGACGGACACCACCCCCAGGCCTGGCTCCAGGGTTGGGTCCCGGTAACCCTAGTCCGGGCAGGGTTCTCATGATTTTATTTCGAACCATCATGAAGGTCTTGGTTGGCCGTGCTTCGTCTGGAACCTCCCCTCAGACCTGTTCGCCATGGGTGACCCTACCAGGAGTACTAGACTCCAGACGACGTGGCTCTGAGGTTCATTGGAACACGCAAGCCCCCCCACCACGACAAGCTCTCCTTGGACTGCTGTCACCGCGACCCTCACCAGGACAAGCGGTTTAGAAAATGGATGGATGGATGGAATAACTAATTACGCGCGCAATATTCCACGAGCGTACTAGACGGGTGTGAACTCGGAGGCGGTGTTTCTGTGCGGGCGGTGAGTAGGTGTGTTTGGAGATGGTGTTTGAAGGTGGTGGGGGATTCGATTTGCCGAAGGTGAGGGGGAAGGACGTACCAGATTGTAGGTGCGGAGTAGGAAAAACGGCGTTATGCGAAGGTTGTGTGAGAGCAGGGTGTGTGAAGGAGGTGCTGCGATGAACTGCGCAGTGTGTCAGATTGCGTTGGTGCGAAGGGCCCGAGTAGTGATGCTAGGTACTGTGGGTGGCGTGTGTGAAAGATTTAGATGCGGGATTTGGCCGCTCATCCGACTCACACGACTGCAAAAATAAATAAATCCCACAGCAATAAAAAAACAGGCAAAATTCCAGTGAATATTTTCTACAGCGGTGCATGTAGGGTAGTGCACCACCCCTCGTGTGGATAATGGGACCTTGAAGAGAACACAGAAGTAGCTTTGTAAAAAAACATGTCACCTTCTACGGACAATTTTAATGCAGCAGAATGCTCGGCTGTGCGAGAGTTTTTATCGATTGTAAACATACCTCTTAACATCGAAAGCACAACTGGAAAAATGCTGGGATTATGACAACAGTTTAGTAACATAAAAGAATAATAAGAAAAACAAAGATATGAGGATATTGTATGTAGAGGTGTACACGCACCACCATGCACGGATAAGCTCCATGCTCTGTACAATATGACACTCCTATACCGTAGCTTTAACATTCATTAAATTCACTCAAACAGTACAAATCATGATTACGTTTGACCTTTTAAGTGCAATAACATGTCAGTATGGTGCAATACTATTTGGATTCAGTGTCCATGTGCCCTGTTTGACAATGCACAGAGACAAGATTTTTGTTTCGTCTTACGAGGGAACATGTTTTCTTTGGAGAGTGGGGTGAGTGCCTGGGTTAGAGAGAAAACCACATTGCAATTTGAAGTGTTTCAATGCAACCACGTCTAAGCGACAGTGCACAGAGGAAGACACATGCACATAATGACATTACGAGGAAGAATACAGATTTGCTTTATCGCAAAAAAGAAGGTCAGAAACAGGAGAATGTGAGGGACAAAAAATAATTCAGTTGCAAATGAAGACGCTTGATAGAGGGAGAGGAGAAGATGAAGGCTACGCCTACATCTAAAGCTTTACGATGACAGTTATGCCTGACAGTTATGCCTGCCCTTTTTCATGCTCTTATAGAAAAAAGAATAATGCGCTGCGAAGATGGACAATGAGAGATATAAAATGATCATTACCTTCTACACAAGCCACACTACGATTGCAGGAGAATGGGATTCAAAACAGTGTCCCACTGCTATCTCCACAGCAACCATAAAATAAAACCACTATGTGTGCAATTATTCCAGTAATTAACACATCTGTCCATCACTGTATTGTAATATTCTCCACCTTCGTTGAACACAACGGATACACAGACTACACAAACGCTTTGGGAGCATGTACACAACACCACGAGGTTGCTGATTTTGAGCTCGCGAAGTCCCGAGTGATTATTTACTGGCAGCGATAAATTATGCGATGATAGGGGTCATGGCCAAAGAGGCACAATGGGGGCACCCAGGTGATGCTCGGAAATATTTAACGAGGAAACGGGCTGACAGGTGTAGGGAGTTATTTGGTGTTGACGCGTGGATTTAGCGTATATCAAAATGTTAGCTTAAGCAACGGAAGCCACTAATCAGTTCGCCCAGCACAGCCGTCATTTGTCAGCTTAGTTTCTATAACGCGCGAGAAATGAAAAGCAAGCAAACACAAACAGTTCATGGTTAAAGTGTCGCATACAAGTTGCAGGCATGACACTGAAATACTGTGTAAGAATATCGTTTTGGAATTTGTGGTCGAAGCAGTGGTGTGCATTTAATAATGTAAGGCCGTAGTAATGTATACGAATGGATATGCGAATCATTACTCCTGGTCGTGTGGCAGGGTTGCGCACACTTTGATTTAACAATCCGATGTGAAATGCATACGAATTGATGCGTATTACGTACTCCGAGTGTCGTAATGAAATTGGCTTAAGTGCTCTATAAAATATTAACGTGAGGAAGATGTAAGTCACGAGTATCAACGTATGCGCCGTGATAAGTGAAATGCTCTTACGATGCGGGCGCAGTTTTAGCATGCATGCTAAGCCTGTGCAACCCAGCACGGAATTCGAGATTGGGTGGGCACCCTACGCCTGCCTGTGGCGACTCCATTTAGGTTAATGCGCGGCGCGTGAGCCAGCGCGGCAGTGTCTGCGGGCGTACGAGGGTGTCCGGCCCGCGCTGCAAGCCCCCTCACGGTGCCGGTGACTCTGTAAGCGCGCGGCGAACACGGGACAGACATGCCATGAAGTTGCTCGGAAAGGAGCGACGTCGTGGAGATGCCAAAGAGACCCATGCGAGCATCGGGCGTTGTGCATACACATCTGACGAATCGTTGTTCTGCTCAGGAGCTGTTGACACTCTGTTCGGATTGCTCTGCCGTTCGTGCTCTGGAATTATACAACTACACGGATGCAATGGCATTTGCTACATGTCAAAAGGATGCTCAGAATGGTCGATGCTGTTGGATTATAAAATAATTCAAAAAAACACTTTCATTCATTGGCCGATAACATCAGAATATATCGGACACAGTGTCTGGCGGGTAGGCGCCAGCTAATCGCGTGGCTGACTTCCTCCCTCTCTGCGGTTTCCTTTCTCCTCTAAGTTGTTTCTCTCTTCGAATGAATACCTTCGAAATTGAATGATTATGTCTGCGTTATGCGTGTTATTTATTTATTATACCCATTAAAGAAGACCAGCAGAGTAGTGAAGCAATTGGTGGCCCCTCTACAAACTAGAGTCAGGTTATGACATTAGCAAATTATTCCATTAAGGAAACGTTTACAGGAGCAAATAAACTCATAGATCAAGTGATGACCAATTGTTATTGGCTGGGAGTGAATGAGGAATGTGCGGACATACTGTCAATCAAGTGATTCATGTTAGGGGATGATTACAAAGGGGAAAGTGGAAAAAGGCCCATGGGGAAGAGCACCCGTAAATGACCCATCATTCCGGTATGTAGCAATAAACACCGTGAGACCTTTACCAATGACCATTCAAAAACGCCGCTATATTCCGACAGTGACAGACTGCGCCGCACGGTATCCCAAGGCAGTGGCTCTCACGACTATAGAAACAGTGCAGATCACTGCAGCACTTGGGGGAAATTTGCTCAGGTTTGTGTACACCAGGATAGACTGCGGTCTCCAATTTTCATCTCGGCTGACAGGTAAGGTGAGCTGTGTGATACCCATACAGCAATTACACATAGCACCTTATAACCTACGTGTAACAGATTATTCAAGGTCTAATGAGCATCGGCCGTTGTCTATCTCCCGGCTGAATGATGATTCCCCTATTAAGTCACGACCCCTCATGGCCAAGATTCCACTTTGCTCCAGGCACATGAAGTTATCTCATCGGAATGATGTAGGTTTTCACGGTTCGATGTATGAGAATTTCTCTCCATAGCTGCTCTTTCAAGGTAGCTTGATAATGCTGCCATCGTGGGAGATGAAACTTCGCGAAGGAGAGAGCAGAAACACATAGCACGACCCTCCCAAAAGAATGGCCATGGAGCGCTATTCTCAAGTTATATTATGGTCCCATCTTTGTGGGAGCCATCCTTTCAGGTATGTTCCCACCATACAATCTAAATCTGTGTGTGTATGCACGGATGTGTGTACACGCGTCTGTGTAAACGTGCACGTGGTAATGTGTATGTGTGTGTGAATGTGGGGAGTGGTACTGGAGCAGTTAGCGCGCTGCGCTGCACTACAAACCCGACAACCTGAGCTCGATTCCCACTCACGGCAAACACCGGTGGTAATTATCTGAACCAGTCCTGAGGCTCCTCTAGGCTGGCTGGCTCAGCCTTTAACGAGTACCTGGTGTAGTGTGTAAACATTGTCACGAGGGATTAAAGGCATCCAGGCATGCTGCAAACCATCTGTAATGCCCTCAGGGTGCCCAGACATATACACCTCAATAGAGCAGCCAGACCTGACCATATATGGTCGGGGTGGCCACGAGAATGGAGAGGTGAGCAAACAGATGTGTAATGCCACAGGCGGAGGGGTCAGGCTTGTAATCCCTGACTAGACACTGGGTGTGTATTGCCTTTGATGCAGAGACGGGTCAAACTGGTCACAAGCTGAATAGATCTCTGACGTCATCTCCTGGCCCCAGTGCGTTTGCATTTGGATAACACTGTCTAGTGGATTCAAGGGGGGTCAAGGTAGAAGCGTTCACGTCGCGATCCCTGTCAGGTAATACTTGGTATTGCCTGCGAATTCTACCAAACACTTCGAGACCAAGCTGAAAGACAACGATGTCTAGAGGCTGACCATCGTGCTGCTTCGAAGAATCGCAAAGAAGAAGAAGTGGATTCAAGGTGGCCAATGGTGAACGAGGAGACGGGATATAATGTGTGATCTGCCATGGAAAAAGGGGAGATCTCTGTGTGATAGCGAGGAGCAAGCTGAGCGTTCGTAGTGACGGACTGCTGTTCATGTGAGAAGTCTTGCTGGTGAAATAAAGGACAAACTGCTTAGAAGGTCAACGTCTCGACCTGCTTCTGTGTGAGGATGACACGCAAGCGCACCAGCCGATCCCAGCTCCCGCAGCTGGTGGAAGGCGACCCGGCGCGATACGGATTCCGGGACTGCTGGCTATGAAGGTGGGTCGGCGGCTCCTGGCATGACGCCGGAGGCGTGGGCCCTCAACTTCATGATGTCCAAATACACGGACGTGAACGTGATACAACACCCGACGGCACATCCTGACACGATGCCGAGCGGGGTATTACACATCCACTTCTAATGTGCCATGCTAGCATTCATAGATGCTCACTAACAGCACTTGCCCCAAAAGTCTGTAAAGGCTGTATTAGGAATCATTGTTTTGTGCGTGTGGATGTGAGCAGCATAGTGGTTCATGCACAGCTCTATGAACACCACTAATTAATTTTCATGATTGGGTACCGCGGGCATTTGTTAATGTGAAGCCTATTTGTCTTTTCGACCATCGGCTCACAGACCTGAGAAATTATGTGGTCAGAACACGTGGGATGGCCACATTTTTACAACTCTCCGAGTTCGTGGTTTAAACGACGAGCTTGCTATACATTAAGTTCTTTTGAGCTGGTGTGCTGAATAAGCCCAAGACGTTGTGTACAAGTAATGCTGCACACCATTGTGTGTTGTTGAATCTTTTTTCATGTTATTGTACACATACACTGATACATTACAGTGGTCCCTCGTTTTACGTTGGCCTCACAACAGGATGAAATCACTTTACGATATATGCTCTATAAGAACATTAGTATCAAGTTACGATATGGCTGCGCATGAGCGTAGGTGTCGCAGCAGCCAATCAGTGATGCAAACGCATGCCGCTGGAGTAGCTTCTCAGGCAATAGCGTTGCTTTTTAGTGTTTACATCTCAACTTCCGAGGTCTTGGAACGAATTACCATCAAATAATGTACGCTATTATTGGTCTCAATTTGCGATGGTTTAACATTAGGATACAGGATTCTGGAACGGATTAATATCGTTAAGCGAGGGACCACTGAATAACAGAAGCAATATTAAAACAAATGTAACGAAGCACACCTTAGTGACTTTGTAGACGGACAGGGCCTGGGCTATGGATTCTCCGTGAGACAGGATGAGCTCCAGCGTGCCGTCGCCATCAAAATCCGTCGCCACACCACCTGGACGGAAGCAAAACAAGCGTCACATTATCACCGACGTAGCCATCATCATCACCACCATTGGTAACATCGGCAACAACAGTGACATTTGTGTTGTGGAATGTATTGTCATTTCACGGATCCTTCTACTGATGACAGATAGCCCGTTCACGTTGGTGTTACATGCGGCCGGCAGCACGGCATTGTAGTTAATCTCACTATAACATGCGTCGTGATCTCATTACACCAGTACCGGTGGGAAAATGTTTTCCTCTCGCGTTATGGGTACTAGCAGAGTATCCGCCCTACTGGCGATCTTGTTCCAAACGTTTAACACGTTCTTCTGAATTCTCTTGTTGATGACACTTTGTACTGAAATTACTGGTTTCATCACTATTTCGTCCTGATATGCTTTTGGGAACATTGCTGGCTCTCTGAAGTTTCAGAAGAGTAATCAACAATGGGAATTAAAGCTGAAATAAGACATGAAAGCCTTGCTGTTGTGCTGGTACAATTTGGGCTTAGGAAGGATTCGAACCTGGCACCCTCATTGCGTGATATGCATACATACAAACGCTTGCTCCATTATAAAAATAGAATTAACAACACGGGTGTGATTTTTTGGGTTGGGCCTCGTACCGAGTGGCCCAATACCAATCTTTCACCACGCACCGCCGCAGACTTCTTCATCTCCTTTATTTCGTGCAGGCTGCCTGGCACCCACTACAGTCTTCTGGATGGCAACGCTCGAGAGCTATTCGCATAGGGGAGCGTGTGTGGGGCCTCATCTGGTGGCACAGAGCTCGTGATGATCTCAGGAGACTACTCTGGCCCTGAAGCCTGGAATTGACCGTCCTGTGCGCAGCTCCCCGTCTCGCCACTCCGATCCTCCCGGGCTGTGCTGTCGCTGGAGTCGTCACCAGGAGGGCTCAGCGGTGATGTTGGGATCGTCGCAGCTTCTCCAGTAAGAGGAGCCGCATCCTCTCTCTAAGCGCTCAATACCGCGCAGCCTCCGTACGGCTAAAGCAGACTCGATTGTCATACACCGCGTTCCGGACAGGCGACGCATTAAGAGGGATTGTCAGTTTTGAACATGATCTGCCTTGAAGCTGCAGATTTTCACAGGCGTTTGGTAAGATGCATTTAGAGCTGAAACAAAACAAAAACCCTTGCCCCAGAACCACCACAACATTTATTTGGTGTGGAATGAGAACAAAAAATAGAGAAAGAAAAAATATAGAAAAATCGAGGGCAATATGCTCCTGCAGTGTTCACATAGTTAAGTGTCGTCCACTGGTAGGTTTACGTGTGTGTTAGCATTGCTATTCTCTGGATACGGCGATACAAACTATAGATAATAGTGCTAAGCTCATTAATCAGCATTTATGCGGGTGCAGACATAAAAAAACCAACTTCCATCATCCGATGATGAAAGGAATATTACTAAAGGTCTCGGGCATAAGATGCATTCCTGTCAAGAGGCTGCATCTTGTCTACGATGCTGTGGACACACACAACATTAAGAGCCTCTCATATTTCATCTCGGCAGATGTTTCGAACGAGACAGAAGAGTCATGCCAAATCCATCCTGTAACCGTGATTTCGCGTGTATCACAAATAGGCGTCTGCGTAAAATGCAATTTTGATATCATTATAAAGAAAGGCATACCTCATTATTGCTATTTTATGTCAGTGTCATTGCGTTTAACAATGTCTTAGATGGCAAGAATGCTTTAGTAACGCGAGACCGTTATAAAACTATTTAGCCACAAAATTCACAAAAGCTTTGAATCTGCACCCTTTCAGAATTAACTTGGCTAATTTCTGAGGGTCTCATATTCAGTGATAATGATTTAGATATGAAAAAAACACACCACACATTTACATAGCACCAATTAAATTTGCCGTTACAATTAATTTGTTTATCCTAGTCCTCAGAGCTTTATTTCATCTACAGGCCCCCGTGCCTTCTAGCTATGTGATCGCCCAAGCTTATTTCCTTGACAGTCGATAAAACGTTTCAAACCTGTTCATGTTCTCCGATCCATGTGTTATTCTTTATGCCTCTGATTATTATTTTAAGCATTCATTATTCAATGCTTGTGGAAAACTTTTCAGATTTTACTCAGTGTTTTCAGATTTCATTCACTGAGACTACGTATCTGATTAATTGGTCAAGTGCAGCGATTGAAAACCTTTGTCTCGAGGCCCAATACTGTATTGCTTTTCTTTATCAAGCTCATTCATACTTTCAGTATCAGTACCCACTTAAGCCTGTAGAGGGTCACGGTGAGCCGGAGCCTATCCTGGTAGACACAGGGTGTAAGGCAAGGCTATACCCAGGATGGGATGCCAGTCATTCTAAGAGTACCAGGAGCAATTTCGTCAGTTCAATTATCCTAAGCGGCAGCATCTCTTTGAACTATGGGAGGAATCTGGTGTACCCAGCAAAACCCACGCAAAGAACATGCAAACTCCACACAGAAAGGTGGCACCCGAGCCAGAAATCAAACCCAGGAGATTCTTGCTGTGAGGCGGCAGCACTACTCACTGTGCCACCGTGCCACCCCTTATTAATCTTAATTTTCCAATTCTAAACTTCAAACTGATGTCAAACTGCTTTCAGTAACTGAAATATTTGTCTCTATTGTGTTTTCCAGGTATTTTCCTTTTCAGTTAATCTTAAATGACACAAGACGCACCATCGCAGACGCCATTACATTGAATTACGAAGCATTAATGCCGTTTTAAACATAAACATACGCATTTCAAAACGAATCGGGGGGTGTAAGATTATATCTGTTTACAGTATACAAACAACATAAGCAGCCAGATATGAAGCATGAGCCACTTTCATGTTGCACTGTTAAATCTGGTGGCACGGACCACTGTTAATCACTGTTTAATGCGTGTGCAGCATTTCCCTAACACTTGCCGAGCCATTTCCCTATTAATTTATATGACACACTGGGGAGGGGGCCACGTTATATTTTATAGTACTGTTAAGCTACTGTAAGCACTATGGGGCACACGCCGCCTTAGATCAAGGACAAGCAGTGTATGTGTTTTTGCCGCTGCCAGTCCTATATTATATGTCATTACTGGGGGGGGGNAAACCGAATAATTTCAGTCAAACTTTTTTAATTCCTCAAGAATCTATACATTCTTCCCTCGTAGCAGTGATCTGCAATGGGATCTGAAACAGAGAGACCACAAGACACTGTGGGAGAAATCCACAGCAGCCTGCATTCTCTCCGTTAGCATTCATGGAGTCTCAGCATTTCCGTCCCAGCCTTCAGACTGCTGAAAGCTTTTTAAAAATGTGGACCATTAAAAGAAACATTGTTGTTTTACTGCCACAGAATTTTAAAAAGCCACATGTTTATCCCTGTTACAGACGACGATCTGGGACTCATCGGATACTGTAGATGTCCCACATGATGCACCGCTGCTTATCTGTTTCATCTTGTGAATGTGCATTACTTTAGAGGAGAAATCGTTCCAAAATGCAGGCTTACCTATGCTCTTGCTTATAAAAAAGGGAACATTACTATGAAAATATCTCTGGAGCAAACCAGGTTAGGAAAGTGTATTAAAATAGAAAAGAAACGTATACACCGCATATGTCCGAGAAGCAAAGTAAACATAGCCCGCAGGCACTCCACAGGTGCAATATAATTCTAAAAATAAATTCATATTTGCTTAACAAGTAACATTCTACCTCACATTTATAAACAAGGGTGTTATTGCATGAGCATGTCGCGCCTGTGTGCACATGTAAACTGTGCACGCGTGCTGCCGGCTCTGAGAGGCTTGAGGAATCGTATTAAACCTGTCAATCACAGGGAAAACGCCACAGACAGAAGCAGCAGCACTTCCCATCATCATCATCATGCAGATGTTTCCCCTTCACATTTTCTCTCCCACACGCCTCTTCACAATGACTGCCGGAATCTCCAGTGCATTTTTAAGGTTAGCCGTGTTTTTATTTACAAAAGAATACGGCACAGCTTACGACAAAGTAAGCATCACTTTTTGGGAATCTCAACAGTGGTGTGTCATATGGATAGACTCGTCCCTGCCACAGAAATGAGGAATTTACACCGCTGGCTCAAGGCTGTAAATCGAAAATGAATATCTCTTCAATGGTCAGTTCAGCAGTACATCTTTTTGACTTTTAAATCTAACCTGACCTGACATTTACTTTGTCTGAAAATAATATTGAAAGTGTCATTCAGTTCCTGTTTACCACACTGATCGGATAGATCCCTGCCCAGTGGAGCTGTTCTCTCCCTCAGTCACATCCCAGTCATAACATCCGCACCTCACAGAAAGAATGTCCTGCCCGAGGCGGTTTGATTTCCGCCTTTGGCGCCTTTCTGTACGGAGTTTGCGTGTTCTGCCCGTGTTCTGTGTAGATTTCCTCCGAGTTCTCCAGGTTTCCTCCCACAACTAAAACACACTAATTAATTATTTTGCCGATAGCAACATAATATATAGGACGCAGTGTATGGCGTGTTGGCGCCGGATAACCGTGTAGCTGCCTCCCCTGCAGCGTTTCAGACTTCTGAGCGAAAGACGCTATTATATAAATGTAATAAATTATTATAACTAATTATTATTATCATCATGTTATAGAGAGAGAGAAGGGGGCATACAGAGAGCAAGGGTCATGCACTTTGAGGGAACGATTTCATGTAGCTGGGATTATAGCTTGGTCCGACATGGAATTGTTTGGCCACAGTTTAGGCTTGAGTATGGCTCTAGCCCACTAATAGCTTGCTCATAAAAATGTAACATGAGAGCTCGTATGACAGCCAAAGTACAAATAGTAAAATTAGCTTACAGGGGAAAAAATACTATCAGTAAGTACAGCCACTCCACATCTCGCTTTATAAAATAGATCACGCATCTGATTGGGTTATTATCTAATATACTCACAACATACTGACTGTGTTTAAATATATTTGCAGTTCTCTCTGGCAGGAACATTGTAGAATTATTGCTAGACTCGCATATGTCTGCAAATATTTCCAGCAGATATGAGTGCAACATTTAATTATCAGCAGTGCAAATGAAAATGTTTAATTGGTTACCAGAATGGAAACAATATAACGTGTGACACTGTGCTAAGTGACTCACAAATGCACGGTGGAATAATCAATACAGATTTTTTAAAAATCCTATTTCTTCACTTTCTCACCCCAATTGTAATACCCCCTTTAATATTTGCTACGAAAATGCACATTGACATTCAGTTGTTTGAAGCTCATTGCAGCAACACTTGGCACCAGAGCAGAATTTTCGAGGAAGCCAAGCAGACGTTGTGCATTTGAAATTCAACGGCTGCGATAACGGTTGCAGACAGGGATACATTGCACGCTATCTACGCAGCTTGTGAGTTTATTTTTTTTACATTGATACGTACTGTACACAGGAACAATTACTATTCCCTTACCTTGTCCCCATGCGCTGGTATAATGTGTGTAATTATACTGATCATTAGCACCATCGTTCATTGTGTAATTTTACAAAACGGGCATTTTTTTATTAGCATGCATTTATAATTTATGGTGCCGCATCTCAAGTGTCGTCAAATAGAAACATGTTAAATGTGTCTTTTACAAACATTGCGTTATGTTCCCAAAGAGATGAAAATTGATGAAAGATAATTAATACAATTTAAAGGCTCTGCCTGTAGTCAGACGAACAAGGTAGTCATTGAATATGATTTATCATTGCTATATTCAATTAACTTCATATAGCAATTATATGCCAGTGCAGGCTATATACACTCTACTCATGTGTTTAAAATCTAAATGTTTCTATTTTTTGTATGCAGTATTGAAACAAGGCATTATTTGTTTTTGGAATGGAATGACAGAAGTCAAAAATAATTATTTATATTTTCGTTAGAAAGGACAAAGACAAAGATCCCCCGTATAGCCTTAACAGACTGTAGGGGCAAGTGCCGTTAGATAGCACCTATGAAGGTCGACACGGCACACGAGGGGGTGGGTGACCAGCACCACGCCACCGCACTTTTACAGCCGCATACACAACACAATAAACAGGCTAACAACATCTATAAACACTTTGGGGACTTCTATTCCCCATATCCTTACATACTCAGCAGTGTAAGTGACCATAAAAAAATACTGTACGTTTTGATATTTTTAAAAGCTGTAAAATTGTGTTCCGTTTGTAGTGAATAAACGCAACGCTGGCGACAGCAGTGGCATTTTGTGGCATGCATTGCACTTGGAGTATAAGCACCATAATACAACAGCACAAACGCCGTTTCCCTGGTGGCCTGAAGCTGGGAGTGAGCAGGCTTTGTTTAGGAAGGTGCAAATGACACGAGGTTTGCTGGAAACCCCTCATGCAAGCTTCTCTGCGTGATCGGAGATGAGACGGTGCTCGGCAGTCAAGGGACCTCGAATAATCTGCGCTAGGTGTAAACTGCCAGAGAGTGGCAGCTAGGCATATCCTAATAGGTTATGTTGGCTGCTATGTATAGTGAAACCATGATCAATCCACTGCTACGTGGAGGCTTTACCGCAGTCATCGACAATACTGGATCATGATGGTTGCTCTTCAGAGCTGTTCTTTTGGGATAGCCTTGTCAAGCGCTCTCATTCTCTCTCCCGACGTTTCGCCTACCACGTTGGAAGCATCATGCTTCCAACATCAGTATAATACTGGATCAAGCAAAAACATCGTGTAGATGAAGGGCCACATTTGACCAGTTCATGTACATCAGCTGTACCTCCATACGGCACAAATGTGCGGGGTACTCTATCATGCTATTACATCGTCATGCTGTCACCATCACACTCATGCTACCGTACTATGCTACATCAAGGGAGCGAGGTGAGGGGGGTAGATACATGAAGGAGGTGAGGGCAGATGATCGAGGAGTGCGTAAAGGGCATAAAAACAGAGAGAAAATAAAGAGCAAAACGGAGAAAGCACGGTGAGCGAACGTGACGAGCAGTGGAAGAGAGGGTTAGGGAGAGGCAAGAAAGATTGAGATGGGAAAGGGAGAAGTGGGAATCAGGAGAGCGAGGGAGAGAGGTGAGAGAGAGGAATGGAGAGGGACAGGAGCAGGGAGAGAAGAGGGTGAGATACAGTGTAGGCAGAAGTGACAGAGGAATTGAAAAACAGTCAGAAATAAAGACGAAGCGAGAGATTGAGATCAATCGCGTTACACAGCAGAGAGAAGCAAGAGAAAGGTGGAGAGACAGGGCTCTATATGAAAATAAAAGTTCTGCTGGCTGGCGAGGAAGGATGGACAGATGGTCACGTCCAAAGGACGTGCAGATTGCCAGTTAGATATTAAATTAAGAATTATCGTAGCAAGTATAGGATTTCAGAAACTGACGCCAATATAGCCTTCAAACATCTGCATTATAAACACCAAAATCTTAATCTTAAGGAGTAAAGCATTGTCTGAACAAATTATAGCGTGGAATAATGTCCTTTCAATCAGTCAAAAGGGTCGAAGCAGAAGAGCTTTATCAATGAATGTTCCAGAAAAATCCTGCAAGTTAAATGGCTGGACATGATTGTAACCACAAACGTCCCGTTTCTCAGAGCTGGCAATGTCCCAGCATCGGGGGTATTTCAAAACATGTGTACTCCACACCTTGTTTATGTGTTCCGCATGCCCAGCACAACAGTACAAAAGGAGCCCTCTGCTTGTATTGGCAACCAGAAGGCCAAGGATAAGGGGGTGGCTGAGGGGCAAGCTACACCATCCGATGCGGGCCGATGCGAGAAAGCTCAACGTAAACTTCAACAAGCTAGCGGAGCAAGCACGAAGGCCACACTAAGTGGTGACATCAGTCTCCTTCCTTCTGTGACTGTCACGAGAAGACAACTGATGAAAATACAGGTGAAACACAAGCACCTAACGTACCTGAAGAAGTTTTTAGAACGTACAGCAGATACATCACTATATCGAGGACATGAATATTGACAGTATAACGCAAATAACTGCACGATCTATCCAGCAATTAATAAACATCAGCCATCAGCCAATACAAACGTTAAAGTAAGTTATTTAACGACCTTATTTTGAATTGCATCAGAATCCTGTTGCTGATGTAAAATACATTCAAACGCCTCTGTTGTGGATGACCCTGTTATAATTGGCCGTTGTGAACGATCCTCTAGTGGATGATACTATAGAGGATGGACTTGTTATGAATGGACCTGTTGTGGATGACCCTATTCTGTATGATCTTTTAGTGGATGGGCCTGTAGTGGATGACCTCACACACCGCCAGATGGTTGTTCACCACAACCATCCCTTAAAACGTCTGACAAATCAAAAGTAAAAAAGATGGCAATTATTTTTTTTACATTACCTATGGTGTTACTAATTGGAATAAAGCGATGTTGTACTGCAAATTGTTTGGGAAAATATTTACGCAAATAATACGAGAAGTCTTGAAGCTCGGGATCAACACACAGGTCGTGTCCTAAACGGCAACAACGGTCCTTTACCATCTCCCTGTACAGTCAGTGTATTTAGTGACATGTTAATGCATGTGTAATGTGCTGTTGCGTGTGTCTATGTGTGTGTTCTTGTGCTTCAATGTTGATTGTTTCATTTGGATTGACGTTGTTTCCCCCTCGTGTCTGTCTCTGAGTCTCTATGTCTCTCCCTGTCGCCCACCCTCCCTCCGTGTTTGTCTTTAACGAAGTGACGACCATCTTAGGG
Source organism: Geotria australis (assembly GCA_036362915.1). Lineage (NCBI taxonomy): Eukaryota > Metazoa > Chordata > Hyperoartia > Petromyzontiformes > Geotriidae > Geotria > Geotria australis. The sequence goes on from JAZEWU010000012.1 coordinate 5,732,350, forward strand.
GACGCTGGCAGATTTTTTCCGCTCTTAAGATTGCCAGTTTCACGACCTTTCAGTATATTCGAAGCAATCTTAATTAAACAAATTTTGTTGCTTTAGTTTTTATTGGTTGTTTTTTCTTTCGTTGTTGACATGCCGTTCTATATAAAATACTATTATTACTACATGCCGTTCGTGCAGGTATGTATGTTACATATGCTGTAATGAACCTGTGTTGGCTGTGACAAAGCATACATGGTTTCCAATGAAGTCAAAGTGTCTCCGTGTTCAAATGACCAATGGGAAAAAATCTCATTTCTGCGGATGGCCCAGGACCATTGGTATATATTACACATTGCCATGGTGGGGCCATCCAAAGGACAACCACTTTTGACCTGCCAGAAAGTGGTATGAATTTTATCCCAAGGGGATTATCAGCCAAAAAAACGGATTAGATTAATCTTGTATAATATATATTATTTCTATTATGCCACGCATATGATGAAATGTAAACTAACATGTGATGTATAACTCTATGCAGTATGGGAATCAGTGCTGAGAGATTCCTACGCAAGTGGATGTGAATTCCACCATTACAACTTGGGTGAACACTGCAAGAATCACGACTGTTCTATGGATGTTCCCATGTGACAATCTCCATTGACTTGAATAGAACGTTAACCGGATTAATGTGCCCTTCATCGGTGATCGTGGAGTTGCCAATAGAATCCCATTCATAAGAACACAGACATGCGAGCTATCATTGAAAACAATGCAGAGTCTGTAGATGGCACCTATGCCGTTTAAGAATCTCCATTAAATTGACTGACGGCCTTAGGTCAATCTAATATAATTTTATTGCATTAAATAGAAAATGTGATTTTATCCTTTCAATTGAATGGAGTTCTATTAGACATGTTCTATTAACACAAACTGAATAGAGCATAAGTGGTCTTGACGTGGTTGGAACATGGTGTGAGCTTCTCTGACATGGCAGAACACAACAGGTGCCAAGAAGCAACAGGACCAACAAAGTCAAAACACAGAAAGATAAAAAGGAAAAGCATAAAGAAGCTGAGAACCAACAAAGTCAGCAAAATATGTATCTATTGACACTTCTACAATTGTCATTAGATGGCAGGATCTGAAATAAGTGAATGCAGATTACAAAATTCCAACAATAGCACAATCCTGTTAGGAATCATTTGATTGCAAGATTCAAATCATGATTAAGAGCTAGGGATTATGAGAACTGTCCAACACCAATGTATAAATATGAAATAGCTACACTGAGATTGGATAAAGAAATGAACAAAATACAAATCAGAAAAGGAGTCTGGCAAATAAACACGATCATACCAAGGCAAAAGACAGCCTAGTCGAACATATTTTCAGAACATTAAATTGGGGAAATAAATCTATCTACATCCATTGAGAAAATGTGCGCACTTTCCTTTCAGCTGTTAACCCAGCAATTCTAACTACCAACGGAAATGAACTCCAGGAAGTTATTGATGATTGAACAAGAGAGAATAACAACAGGCTGTTATGCTTAGAGTAATTATTGAAGGTGGACTGCAATCAAATAAAGACTAGAGTAGTTAGAAGAGCTTTTAGAAATGTTTTATTGCAAAACTAAAAGCAACATACCAATGTGCTGACTTGTTGAAAACATGTTCACTGACAAATAATTTGGAATGAAGCTGAAAAGTACATACTGCATGTGAGTCATACAATTATGGGGATTGCACTCGGAGACAAGAAGTGAACCAAATGCATCAGAGAACAATTGAAATTCATGTACTGATGTAGGTTTTCATGGCTCGATTCTTCGAAGCGTGATGGTTATATGACAGTTTCCCATTTCTTTACAGAGTTCTTTGCATTTTTATTGAACTCTACAAGGTCTTTTGAGCTGCAGAGGTTGGGTAGTAGAGTGCAGACAAGGCAGTGCTCCATAGTATGGTCTGCTTCTCCACATTCAAAGGCGGTTGGGCCGGTCTTGTAGCCCCATCTGACCAAAGCAGCTTTTGATCGTCCCGTTCTAGTTCTCGATGCATGATAGGTGCTTTTCGAAGCTCTTTTATCAAGATTCTGCAACTGTGTCGCATGACCGCAATGTGCAAGATCTGCTGTTGCAGGGTCTACCCATCTGGCCCTACGCGTTCTCCTTGGCTATCAGCACCCAATTTCCCACTCCCCCAGTCTGGGTAGCCTGTGCCTCCTCCACGCCACGCGTGTGACCCACCCATCGCAATGTCCTCTTCCTGATTATTCTACTGAGTGGCCGAGATGTCGTGTGACCCCTATCGTTCATTTCTGTTTAAATAACTCTTATTTATTTCAGATGGCCGATATGAGTTCATATATGCATTTACGAATGGCCTGTAGTGAGAATATGGGCTCATGAAAGATTACAAACCGGAAAAAAACATGAATTGCGGGTACCACAAGACATCTGGACCACCCTGTGCAATGGTTTCCTGCTTCATTTTATTTCTTAACTGCCTACCCTTTCCTGCTATTACATTCCCAGCATCGTCTGCACTCCTATGCTCAAAGGCCAGAAGCTACCCTCTAGTTGTTCCAATAAAATCCAGCTCTGAATCACACACTAACGGTCATCACCCTCGTCTCAAACACCCCTGCTTAAAATTAACTCATAGGCTTCCATGACCAATGTTATCCATAGTGAGGCTCTGTTTATGAGTTTAGGTCATGTGAAACAAAGTGTGTAAGTGAAGTGCATCCGTCGATATGTTGGAGCAAACGAGTGAGCACATGCATCACTTACGCCTGCTTAACATTGAATTCTCTCATCTCTAAAAGTAGATTTTGAAGCACATCACAAACTCAACCTTCTAATGAAAAATGTTTCTAATAGCTTTTTTCCCTGCTGTCAACTGCTCCACACTCCAAAGAGGCTTCATCTTATGCAGCTCTTTCAGCATCTACCAGCAACAATCTTACATAATCTCATCAATAATGTACCCCTGCTGCTTTAGCAGAATTGAACGATTGTGCGTCTGTTTAAAACTCTTCTTGGGCTACTTATTTCTCTAGCCATTTATAATTCTCCAATTAATTTTCACCCCATTGGTTGAGAATTTTCAGATTCAGCAAAAGGTATGTGCTTGTTCCCACAAGACCTCACTTAACCAGCTCTGTCATACTTCAAAGCTTTTACATGTTCTCCCCGTGTCCGCGTGGGTTTTTGCCGGGCACTCCGCTTTCCTGCCACAGTCCAAAGACATGCTACTGCATAGGTTAATTGGCCTGCGGGGAAAAATTCCCCCGGTGCCCTGTGATGGACTGGCGTCCCATTCTGAGTATAGCACTGGTTTGCGCCCTGTGTCTGCCGGGATAGGCTCCGACTCACCACAACCCTGTGCAGGATTAAGCTGTTTCTGACAATGATGATAACTGTTATTTCGGGATAGCCGTGTCGAGTGTTCCTGCACGCTCCTTCACAATGTTTCGCCTCTCACGATTGAGGCGTCATCAGGCGTTGTGATGAATGCCTTCTGATGCCTCCAACGTGGGAAGCCAAACGTCGCAAAGGAGACAGCAGGAACGTTCGACACGGTTATCCTGAAAGATCAGCTATGGAGAGCAATTCCAAGGGGGAAGTGTTCTAGGCCTTTGAGACAGCTAATGCAGTACAAGACAAATGAGGCTCAAGCAGCCCTATGCTATGCATAAAAGGTTAACAGGACTCTGGGTAATCACTACATTATCAGAGGCAGATCAGCCATGGACAAATTCACTGCAAGTTGCTTCTCAGTGTCCCATCAGCTGGCCACCCACAAACAGTGACACGAGGCCAATTACATTGACGACAGCATCTCCAAATAGTCACAATCAGCCTCGCAATGTCTTTTTTAATACTCAAGCTGTCAATTACTTTTACAATTTTCCATAGTTTGATTAACCACTATAAACGTCAGATTGCTTGATTACATCCCCCAAACTGTCCCCACATATTCCTCACCATCACGTTCAACTCTTTCGCCTAATCATTGCTTGAGTGTCAACCGCATATTACAAGACGCAACCCAATCTTTTCCAGTGTGTTCATCACATCCCTTGAATCCATGGCCTCTTTTCCCCGTCCGCTTCTGACGTCCCGCTAGATGGAATGGCCGCTGGTGTCTATTCAGTGCTCGTGACTTCATCATTAACACGAGTGAATCTCGCCGTCATTGTGTCATCCTGTTCCTCAACTTGTCAAAAGCGTTTGGCTCTTGGGCTCACGCTGTAATTTTGCAAAGGCTAAAATTCCTAAATTTTTAAGATTACATAATCAATTGGATTTGTAACTAATTATCTGAATGACTTTAAATCTACTCCATCGTTGAACAGAACCCCACTAAGAAAGTCCATCAGTGCTCTGTGCCTGGCCCTATCCTGTTTGCTATCTACATCAACAATCCATGCATCTTACAAGCTTAACACTCTCTTCGATGATCTGCCCAAATTGTTTACCTTAACACTTCAAAGGATCCAGTGTTGGCACAAGGTTTCTCACTAGCACTCACAAATAAGGCCATATCAACCCAAGTGTCTCAACCCTCCACTGCATTTCAACCCAATCACCTACAACAATTCCCTCTCCATATTCAACACCCACCGTGGTATCATCACCCCTTACCTTACTGTCTGATGTAAATATACCCCTTCAATGTGCCTTCTGCTCCACCAACTAATAGCTTCTGATGTCATCCACAGTCAAGCTTGGTAAAATGGGAGGTTACCCTGCCCTGTTGCTTCTCCCTGTGTCTAGAACCCTCTCCCTCTGACCGCAATCTCATGAACCTTCCCCTGTCCACTACCAAGCTCAAGAAAGTTCCTCTTCTCCGTCCTTTTGTTATGACGAGTCTTCTAATGCGCGTCTAACTTTATCCTTTACCTCTCTGACCTGTAGCCTTACAGCCTCGCTCACTCCCCTGCAAAACATTGCTATATATCTTTTCGTCATCATCATCCATTCATTATTTGTAAAGTGCTAACAAACCGTAGTCTATTACGTAGCAGTACAGTAAATACAACTACAGTTAGAATCATGAGAAAACCAAATGTGAGGTAATGAAACAAATCATGGTGGCGGCCACAACCTCTGCACTGTTAATGTGCACGAGGAGACAACGAACAGCCATCATCGTAGGTCACCCCCGTGACCAAATTCATGATCGCCAATTTTATTTGACGAAGGGTATCGTATGTCAAGTGACGTGCGGACGGTGCAGGTGAATAAACATGTACTTAATGTACTCATGAATGTAACAAGACTATTGTGTGCTTATTATACTCAAATTTTATAATAATAATAATAGCATTTCTAGAGCGCCTTTCACCCGAGGGTCACAAAGCGCTGCACAAGGCTGTGGAGATACACGGACCCATTACATTTACTATAGTTTGCGCTGCAGTCTCATTTAGATGCCTGAAAGAAAACAAATCCCACCTGTGTTTCCTGAACAATGCAGCTTTGGCCACAACACTCAGAACGCAGGAGAGACGGGGAGCACTTGACACGGCGATTCAGCTTTGGAAAGCAATTCTCAAGTGTCGAGCCGGGAAAACCAACATCATCAGTATAACGTGTTCATCACCCGTTAAAACGAGGATGCTTAAAATGAATGCATCTTAGCAACATGATTAATTGAAAGGCCCTCATTTTCTAACCAAAAGGACAACATACGCAGGTAAAAAAACAACAACTACAAAACCATAAATAATACAGTTTGGACTGTATTTTGAGCAAAGCATTGCTTGTGGTGACCCTCTCACTGAGTTTTATTTCATTTTCATTTCAAAGGCGGCTGCAAAGAGGTGTACGTTTGGAATTGATGGGTGCAGCAGCTGCCAGCTCTTCTGACACAAGCTGAAAGCAACGTTGACACAAAACGTCTGTCCAGGGGCGTTCACACTGACATGCAATTTATATGAAAACTAAATGGAATGAAACAAACTATATGAAGGTGATGGTCGTAGTAGTCTGCATCTGCAAATGCATCATCCTGTTTATTGGAAGAAAGAACATTTCGACTCAATTTATTTTTTACAGCAATGCAATTAACAATTCAATCTCAATGTTTCCACGGTGACTTACTCAAGGACTGCAAATAATTAGAATGATTTCCCATAAATCCCATAATTCGACTTCATTAAGTCATTTTGAGTCCATCAATAGTGATTGTCGCCATTGCCACTGCTTCCATCACCAGTAACTACATCACCAGGGGCAATGACGGATGATAATGACAACATTGATTATGGATGTCCATAACATTGACGATGGCACTCAATGAGATGGCAATGATGGCTGTCTTTGCCTCCTCAGCCACTCGCCACTCACTTCTGACATCACCAAACACAACTGCTGCTGTGGATTAAAATGATAATGGTTGCTTTTCAAAGCTGTTCTTTCGGGATAGCCGTGTCAAGCACTCTTTCTCCAACGTGGGGGCGAATCATTGCGAAGGAGAGAGAGCACTCGACACGGCTATCCCGAAAGAACAGCAATGCAAATCAACCTCAGTACAATGATGATGATGGTGTATTATTATTATCATGGCTTGTTTATCCTGGAAAGCCTCCTGCCAAGTATTCATAGGAGGGGGCAATGTTGCTGTGTGCAATCCCAATTGAGTAATTTGCAGGTAATGTTTCCGCTTTGGGATGTTTTTTTCCAATTCCAGTTGCATTGCGTGTTTCTTTAACTGTGAATGGCTGCCGCCTACGATAATGATGATGAATACCATAATGGCGACTGAGGGTGATGATTATTATCATTGCCATTGCTGCCTCTGTTGCTGCCATCTCTAGTTATAATGCTGTGGAGAATGTTCTCGCACTTTTGCCAACAATGATGATGATGTTACTTGTCTAGAAATGCCTTGAGACTCTAAACACATCTTGTAATCAGTGTTTTGCATTTTGGAAGAAGAAAAACAATAAATCTTGCCATCATCCTCAGCAGTATAAACCAACGCTTCCATCAGTTACCATCATCATCTCTCCAATTTGTGTGTGGATTACATCCAGCATTGCTAGGATGTTATGGCCCACGCTTCTCTCCAAGTGCTGGCAGCTGTCTCAGAAATGGGATTCAATTCTGGGATTCAAGGCGTGGTACACCGTAAAAACGAACCTATACAGCACAACAGAAAATACCTCTGCAGTAGTAGCATAATCATCAACATCAGCAGTAGGTATAAGTGACATTCTGTTGTCTTTAGAAGTAATGGATGTGGACAATGTACAGTGAATCATCCAAACTCACTTGGCCGTGAGATTTTTAGATGGCAGGACAGCAAGTGGATACAGGAATGCTTGTGTGTGGACCTTTACGAATTATTATGTTGTATGTGGGTATTTTCTCATTGTGTTCCTCTTTTCTCTACCATCCAAAACATTCAAGAAAAGGTGGCCTTATAAACTCCGTGAGGCTTTTCTAGATAAATAACATAATCAGCAGCAATAGCGTCCATCATCATCATGTGATTTACCATCAGAGGCAATAGGATCGCGATGATCTCAGTCTTTGTGGTTGTCATCAACAGGAATGGGATTTAATTTCCTGCTACTTCCTGGTCATTTCATGAATCCGTGCAGCGCCACAGATAATAGGAATAATCTTTGCGCGGGTAAGAGGAAGTTTTGCACATCGATTTGAGGAATGATTGGACAGAGAGAATAAGAGGTGGTTCACCTTGTATGAATTTGAGTTTGTAGCAATAATTCCGGTGAATGCATAAAATAAAATATGCATATTTCCGAAAACTATGAGGCAGTACATCATGTCAATGGATATTTCCTTTTCCTTAGGAAATGCTCATAAAACAGCAGGTATACAGCTCTCATGGGGATTCTAAAGTCAAGATAAGCAATAGAGCAATAACTAACATTTTTTAGTTTAGAACATTAGTGAAGGTTTGGATAGGTCCTCGTTTCTGCACAGACAGTCGTGCACCTTTGCAATTCATTGTGGAAATGAAACTAGATGCTGAACAAATTTCCGTAGAATGAAATCATAAAAAAATCCATATTTACATATGACGACATCGTCTTCATCAGTCATGATCTATCCACTCCTTGCCGAATGTGGCTCAATTCATTTCGCATGGTGAATCAGACAAAAACGGTCACGTACAAGGTGGCATTCTGTTAAGAATTTTCAGCACTGGAATCTGGCCAAAATGTGTAATACTAGCCAAACGATGTTATACAGACGTCTATAGCCAGCATAAGCGAATAAATCACCCATTATTGAAGAAGAACAGAAAGAACTACCAGATGTCAGACCTGAATAAGTGAACCTTGGCCTTCACAGGATGAAAGTTCCTGGGCCAAACCGACTAACAGTGATTGCTCTCTGTGCCCTGTGTTCCTCATTACGTCTCTAAATGTGTTCTTTGCTGCGGAATGCATAATTACCTTGTCAAATACCTCTTCACTACGACTGAGTCGTACTGTGTTTGTCTGTGAGTGAACCTTAAGATTGTACAACTATGATTACTTAATTACGTGTATTGACCTTGTTTAAGCTAGGACTACATTATTGTTACACTATTATTATGCGTGTTTACCCAAGAAAACCTTCATGGGTCTCATGACTCCTTTAGAGGAGGGTCGTGCCTGCCAGGTTTTAACAGTAGGGGGCGATGATTTATTGCTATGTAAATTACAATCAGGCAATTTTCAGGTATATTTGAAGGCCCTCAGTGATGCTGCTGCCACATATACCTGCGATCAAATGCATCTTTACACTCCAACATGAGTCCTCGGGTCTTCTCATGCTGGCCTGCTATGCCTGATGTGCGCACCAGGATCAAACTCTCCCCGTGCAGCCTCCAGGCTGCAGAATTAACTTCTACAAGAGATCGGCTCCGTCGAGTCCATCGGCTCGTTCAGATCTTGCCTTGAAACTCACACCTGTTTCTAAGAGCATATAGACTGTCTTAGTTGGGGTTTTATTCAATTTCATTTAATTAACTCGAAGGCTTTCATGACCAATGTTATCCATAGTGAAGCTCTGTTTATGAGTTTAGGTCATGTGAAAAAGTGTGTAAGTGTAGTGAACCCATCGATATGTTGGAGAAAACGAGCGAGCACACACAGCACTTGCCTTCAAAGATGGTACCGACTATTCCTGCAGACAGAAACAGAGCCTTCTACTTGTGGAGGCAAACCCAGTGTAGTGGGTTTGGTTACGATGTGAAGACTCTTTCTGTGTTATTCATGATACCAGTTGATATACTATTTCCATAACAATCCAACATTATTTTCTGCTCACTAAATTATTTAATACCTGGTATCTGCAGTGCGGCCACGGGTTTCACCTCTATGGTGAATCCTGTGCTGCTGTAAACTACATGTGTGCTCTAGGCGGCAAGTAACCCACATGAGCGCATGAAGCTATTTATGCGCAAATAGCATATGTACACACGGCAATCGAGGCTATTTACAATGTGCCTCACAAGAAAAATAGCGCAATCACACCCAGAAGCATGGGGACTTCTTTTTTTCAATATTGCAAGCCATAGAAAATGTTCAGCATTCATCTTAGATTTGTGAAGAAGCAGCGTCCTGCATGACTAGGCAATATCATTCAAGCACTGGAGAAAATTGTACATGTCTACTTGAATAATTTTAGTGCAGTTCAGACATAACTGCTAAATCCCGAAGGGAAACTCCTCTTATCTCTAAATGATCATTCTTGTGACACCCCATGCCCACACCATTGCCAACCAGAAGTGCTCCACTACAGCAAACATTAAGACTCAAATTATTTATTAATTACATTGTAATTCAATATTAATTACACAAGTTTAAGAGTTACTGCAACCTGCAATGTTTGACGCTATAAATTGGTTCAGTTTATTTTCCAAAAATATATTTTGTGGTTATCCGCTGCCCATATTAATTAGTGGTGTCTGGCTGGAATATGCACCTCAGGACTATGTAAACAACCCCCTACTCGACTGCATGGTAATAGTAAGAAGGAGGCTTTCAAAAAATCCAACAGGTTATTATAACCGAAGAGCATGTACTCGACGAGTACAGTATGCATTAGTGGTAGCTAGAGGACCTTTTCAATTAACATGCGTTATGCATGATATTAAAAACATCGTTTCTTATTTTAAAGTGGAATGAAATTTGAGTCAGAAACCCTTTAACAGCCATCGGTAAGAAGTGTGTTTCATTAGAACTTGACGCCTGTATTATCTGGCATTATTGTCTGACATCATAAATCACCTGGTGTAACATAACTTACTCATCACTTTGCCTTCAAAAGTCAATATGGCATTCTGCTGCAGCTTGCATGGACATATGTCCTGTTTATATCTCACAGCCAATGGTGAAAACTCGACATTACAATGATGTGTGCATCTAAAACCATTGATAACGTCCCGCAAAGTGGTGTTCATTGATCCTCGAGGGAGAAAGGGCCATGTTGGCCCACAAACAAGATTCCAGTTGCAAATAGTATTACGCCAGAGTGTGGGCCTTCTACTCCAGTTCACCGATTCTACCAGCTCATCACTCAAGTGAACTGAAAAGAACGGAAGCAAGCACACACACAAACAGAATATTTATACAACAACTGGCAATCATCACTAATTGGTGGTGTTAACATCATGACGTTTGTGCCAGGCTAGGAGGTGCACTTTGAGACCATATGAAATATTGAAGGCTTAAAGACAGATCATGGGTAAGGCTCAGGTGTTACGGAACAACTGACTGAGATGACCTACAGATACACCCATACTCCCTACTGTCATCACATTATGTCTTAGCCACCTGGTGTTATACTCATTGTTGCGAGCATCACTCCTCTCCCCCTCAGAGGGAAACCAGCCTCCAAATAGCCCACACGTTTCTTTAACAAACCCCTCCACAGAGGGTTACTTTTGACACCGTTGCTACCAACTGTGACCAAGTTCACTCAACTTTCGTACTATATCGACCCATCTCTTCTCTAACCTGTTGTAGCCCAATTAGTCCCTTCTACCCATCCAAAAAGAAGCTGTGTGGGCATGCAGGCTACATAACCAGGCCCATGTATCATCGCCAGTTGGTGGCGCTCACTGATGGGATGATGTCCAGACCTACTATAGAGCTATGAGTGCTTCACACATTTAAACCTGGTTAATCCCAATATAATGTTACTATACATTTTGTTACTATACATTTTGTAGAATCTCCTTTGTGTAATTTCCATCTATTACGGAAATTCAACCAAAGCATGGAACTCAACTGGAGACGAACCATGCTCCTTGTGTTGTGGAACTTTCAGCTGCATGGATTTTGAAATTGCTTCATTGCATCTCATTTGGCTCTGTATAAAGAGTCCCCTTGGTCACCTTTAACATTTCCCTTTCATAGAATTATAAATCCTCTTGGCAAATTTAGACTAACAAAACTAATATCACGACGCTCTTCCAGCTATATATTTATTTCCATTAATATCAGGTTAAAACGATTGCATCGTTATTTTGCTATAGGAACATTGCTGGAGTTAGGCAAGTCTTTCCTAGTGTGGGAATGATGCCTAACATGCATGAACTCGCACAGGTCTTGGATAGTGTCAGAAAAACAGATTTATTTTTTTTCAAGTAAATTTCATGAATTTGGGCTATCATTAGTGTTAGAAATTCAGCTATTAAATAGATGATTACAGATTTCAAAACGAACAGCACACGGCAGATCAAAAGCGGGAAAAAGGGTTTTCATAAGTGCATTCCACATTGTGTGAATTGTAACTGCATATTATCTACGTCCAAGCCAATTATGAATTATATGGTGTACACCAAACAGGAAAACAGAAATAGCTTCTGGCTCTTTTACATGAATGTTGCATCCAGAGGGACATTGCCAATTTGTAGTTGGTCGCATCTCAACGCAACACCAATCTGCTGTGCATGCAACTTTTACAGCTGAGTTATAAAAGTTGTGGGGGTGGGAGAGTGGCGAGTGAATTGTAAACCGAGGGGAAAAACCACACAGGCCGAGAATCACTCAGAAGCAAAAAAAATGCCATAGTGTGAAAACCTGCATCAGAAACATCAAATTTAAGTGGACATCGTCTAGGCATACATTATATCCAAATTGCCTAACATAATGCTACAGGAAGATTAACGAGCCAGGGCAAACACAGGCCTGGTGAGACAACATCCATAAAGGAGTATAAGGAATATCAGTGACACTTGGGCACATCAGCGAGCAGTCAACAGAGACTGACCAGATCGCATTTCCTCACTAAACGAGTGCAAACCGAGAATGTGGAGAAACACGTGTAAAGAAATACAAGGACTTTGCACCCACGTAGGAATAGAGCAATGCAAGGGTTAAGGTTTAGCCTTAAATGTTGCCTCCGGGCTGTATCTTCAGCAGTACATACAATGGAGAGAGAGTCCTATTTCCACTGCAGTGCCTGTTATCTGTCTGCCTATTTAATTAGTACACACTAATATTACGAATTGCTTCTTTCAGTGAATTAATACGAGACATATCGTATCCGATTTTTTCCACTTTAATTTGAGTTACTTTGGTAATGAAGCCCTTATGTAAACTTCTAAATATCCCTGATCAGGCTTTACCTGCCATTCTGCTTAATGTACATTAGCAAAATGGTGCAGCTCATTTATAAGACATTGCGAACTATCATTACCACCATTACCAGCGCAGGAATAGCAACGCTCAAGTGTCTCCAGTTTAACATTAATTGCTTGATCATTCTTCCGGACATTGGAAAATACCGCAGTCTACTCTCAAACTTCCAAGGCAATGTTTTCAAATAGAAATAACATTTCAATCTGAAATGCATGCTAATTGCACATGTATAACGACGGTAATCTAAATGATATTAGGCAAGCCACGTGTGTTTGTTTGCCATTAAATTTGCTATCACACATTCACTTTCTTAATTAATAGCCACTTCTTATTTGCTGATGACGTCTAAGAATGCAAAACTCAAGTCTGTTGTGTTGTACAGGGTATTCCCAAAAGGACGCTTCTGTTTACAGGATACGAAATTTAATCTGGAGCACCTTTTTAGGAATGCTCTGTATAATTGTACCAGAAAAATGCACTGAAAGCCTATCGAGGGAATAACATTTTCCTTTGAACAGAACTTTTTTAATCTATAGACATTCATATTTTAACCCTACCTACTCACATGCCCACCCCCGACCCCCAGCTTAGCTTAACTTGTAAATATAAAACAAAATGAGTATTTTATTTTTATTCTAGTACTTTTAAACCTTTGTTGTTGTGTTCCAGTCAATTTATATGCCAACACCGGGGTCTGAGAGAAACGAAATTTCGATCCTCAATATGTCCTGTACATGACAGGATTGACAATAAAGTTGAATTGAATTGAATGCCGCTTAGCCGCTCGCTTCAATTCACTCACACTTTGTTTCAGCGCCAAAAACACTACCACATCATGTGCTGCGCGCTCCGCGGCCAGCGGCACGTGTCTCCAAAACAACCTAGCACGTGCAGTCCTCAACAACAAAGCGAGCGAGCAACCAACCACAAAATGCACGGAGACTCTACACTGGCTACCCATCCACCAACGCATCACTTACAAAACAGCAATAATATGCCACCCGCCCCAACACAAAACAGCAATAATAATTCACACACGACACCCTAAACACCTCGCATCACTACTCCGGCCACCCGCCCCAACACAATCCTGCACTCTACGCAGCTCATCACAAAGACAAAGATCCCCTATATAGCCTGAACAGACTGTAGGGACAAGTGCTGTTAGCGAGCACCTATGAAGGTCGACACGGCACACGAGGGGGTGGGTGACCAGCACCACGCCCGGCCGCCTTTGTCTCCCTAGTGACGATATTTACACACCGCACTAGGTACTCATTTGAGGCTGAGTCACAGCACCTACTCCACACACCGCGCTCACGCACAACCTTCGCACAATGCTAATTCTCAAGTCGTGGCACCCACAACCTGGAACAGCCTGCCACATCTATTACGCCTAACACAGTCCCCCAGAACCCTCAAAACACTTTAAAAAGTCACCTCTTCACCGACTCACAACAAACCAACTGAGCCAGGCTTCGTGCCTCCGAATCAACGGGTGCAACACGCCCAGAGGATATGCGCACGTTACAAATATATATTAATAGGAGGGGCGACCCGGCGTTGCCCGAGTAAATTTGATCATACCTGGGGATAGTAATAGAGGTGCCGCTTATCCAAAGTGCGTATTGTAATGGAGGCAGCGCTTATCGTAACTGGGTATTGTAGTAGCGGTCCGCTTATCCGAACTGGGGATTGTAATAGCTGCGGCCCTTATCCTCATGGTACCGTGAGGGCATGGCCCGAAGCACAGAAAGCAGTCCCGGTGGCCAGGGAAGGCCTGTGGTCACTTGCTAAGGTGCCAAAGACCTGCCTCGGTCCTTCGCACAACAAGTGGTGTTATTGTGCGAAGGTCCCGCGCGATTTGGTTGCGATTTGGCAGAGTGCATTGTGATCAAGCAAGCAAACAAACCCAACTTGATTATATATATAGATTATTATTATTATATTACGACACAAAGACATGAAGACATGAAGATATGAAGATATGAAGACACAAAGAGGCGGAGACATGGAGACATCGTCACCTGGATACACGGACACATGAAGACATGAAGACACGGACACATGAAGACACGGAGACATGGAGACATCGTCACCTGGATACACGGACACATGAAGACATGAAGACACAGACACATGAAGACATAAAGAGACGAAGACATGAAGACACGAAGACATGAAGACACGAAGACATGAAGACACGGAGACATGAGGAGACATCATCACCTGGACACACGGACACATGAAGACACGGACACATGAAGATATGAAGAGATGAAGACACGAACACATGGAGACACGAAGACATGAAGACACGAAGACATGAAGACACGAAGATATGGAGACATCGTCACCTGGATACACGGACACATGAATACATGAAGACATGGACGCATGAAGACATAAAGAGACAAAGACACAAATACATGGAGACACGAAGACATGAAGACACGAAGACACAAAGACATGGAGACATCGTCACCTGGATACACGGACACATGAAGACACGGACACATGAAGACATAAAGAGATGAAGACACGAAGACATGGAGACATGAAGACATGAAGACATGAAAACACAATGTCTCCACGAAGACGTGGGGACATTGTGGAGACATCGTCACCTGGATACACGGACACATGAAGACATGAAGACACGGACACATAAAGACAGAGACGAAGACACGAAGACATAGAGACACAAAGACACAAATACATGAAGACACAAAGACATGGAGACATCGTCACCTGGATACACGGACACACGAAGACATGAAGACATGGACACATGAAGACATAAAGACACGAAGACATGAAGACATGAAGACACAAAGACATGAAGACACGAAGACATGAAGACACGGAGCCATGAAGACATGGAGACATCACCTGGACACACGGACACATGAAGACATGAAGACACGGACACATGAAGACATGAAGACTCAAAGACATGAAGACAAGAATATGTAAAGAGACAGAGACATCATCCACTGCTGACTAAATTGCCCCCGGTGTCCTGTGATGGACTGGAGTTCCATCCCGGGTATAGCTCTGCCTCTTGCCCTGTGTCTGTCAGGGTATGCTCCGGGTCACCGCGACCCTGCACTGGATTAAGCGGTATCTGACATTGAATGGATGGATGGATGACCTGCAAACTAATTTGCCCCTGGTGCACTGTGATGAACTGGAGTTCCATCCCGGTTATAGCCCTGCCTTTCGCCCTGTGTCTGTCGGGATAGGCTCTGGGTCACCCCGACCCTGTACAGGATTAAGTGGTTTCTGACAATGGATGGATGAATGGATATTTTAACCCATTCATGACATGAAGAAGACCTCTTATCCACATGGATGTGTGGGACGAACATCACGGCAATGTTATCCACACATCTACTCCACTTATCTGTAAGTAAATAATGTTTACTCATGAACATCAGGAATCATTTTCTGCACGACTCCACTTATCCTCAACGCTCAGCGTGTGCATCACGTGCACATTGCACGGGCATTGCACACGCTGTGCACTGAACACACTGAGAAAGAGGAACAACACATTATTTATAGAGCTCACGCAGGTTCAAGGCACAACTCTGAGTGTTAATGCGAGTGAGTGGGTTGGGCAGCACGTAGCGTGAGAAGGGAGGATGGCTGATGGTCATGAATAATAACGGAAGGGAAGTCAAGGGACAGAATACTGTCATGAGGACATCCAGCTTGGAGACGGCACAATGAAATTGGCTCGTGTGCAGGTGCTAGTTGGATTACATCGCAGGATCGTGAAAGATGGTAACAGCTTGGAGAGGCCTTCATCTAGCAGTGGATTGATCATGGCTGATAACATCATAATATATAGTAAGCAGTGTGTGGCAATATGGCGCCGGCAACACCGCCTGGCTGCCTCCTCTGCCTCTCTGCGCTTTCCTCGCGCCTTTGAGTCGTTCTCTCGTCGAATGAGTACCTTCAACAGCGAATGAATATGTGCGCGTTATAAATGTAAAATTATTCATTATTATTATTACATGCGATACAACATGTAGGAAGATCCTTGTAGACAGCCAAGACAAGGTTATTTGTTTAACCAGATACGAAGTTAAGAGACCAGGAGAGTCTCACTTGCAAGCGTGACCTTGAGAGAAAACGTAACATTTTGTGAGCGGGGAGGTTTGGGACCTAAAATAAAGTGGGAATGACATGGGAGGCAGGAGCATAATCAGGAGTATTCGCTGTGGATGATATTAAAATAGTTTCAGGTTCAGGATTGTTTCTTTATTTATAAGCTCGTGTTGTAGGAGCATACGTGTGATTTGCTACAGACTGACCTCGGTCCTTGACAAATAATTTTCAGTCGTCTGTGAGAAATGCCTCTTAAGCTAAAGCTAAACAGTGCAACTCCCCTGCAATGTAACTTTGTTGAATTCCTCAAACGTCGCACATCGTCCAATGTTTAACTGTAAATCCTCACCGATGTTTTGCAACACGGTCTCTAAGGAGTACCAGAAGGGAGTGATGTATATGTATACATTTCAAGTGGTGTGGGATTAGGCAGTGGCCCTGGTGATAGGGCGGTTAGTGGATAGGTGATTGAGGACTGCAGGCCAACAACGGTGATTTTGAAAGCACACATTTAAGAGTCTCCCGCTCCCCCGCACACACCACCCAGTTCCCACTGCAACAACACAAACATCTTCTCAACCTTACAGAGCAACGTAACAACCAGACACATTTCTAAACAAGCCTCGACATCCCTTCAACCATCTACCTAACCATCTGCCAGGTAACTGGTTCGCGTAATTCTCTGCATGGTTGCAGAACCTAGAAAAAACACATGACCACTGCAATTGCTGAAAAACTTGCACAGGTATCATGAGTCCATGACACAGGTGTGTTCTTAAGCTGATCAAGTGTGAAATGTTTTAAGGACCTTTGCATGTATCCACACGTTTGGCATGACAAGTTGTTAAAAGTGACGGTGGAAATTTGCAGTGAATCATGCTTCACGAAGCCCCATTCAGATGCATGAATACGAGAATATACGCCGGTGCAAATATTTTATATTCCACATTCAAATAAATGCCTCTGTGCATTTGGCTCTGCACACTCTGGTGAATTGCACTGCAAAAATCACCCATCCACAAACCCCGTCCATCACACACCCAACCACCACCAAACCTCACCCCATGTCTCCAATTCCATGCCTGTGCACCTCAGTTTTTCATGTTACACATCAGCATGAAGGCCTTTTGCCAATAAAACATGTAGCTTTCTGATTGCTCTCAATGACAGTAATAAAACCATGTTATTGTTACCTAACCTTTAATTTTGTATGTTACTGCATTTACATTCATACAAGGCACACAGAAACACAGCCTTGCATGCTCACACATGCTGAAAACCTACACAACACATATACACACTTTTACATGCAAAAACACATCATCAGCCATGATCAATTCACTGCTAGATGAAGCTCTCTCCTAGCTCTTGCCATCGCTTGCAGTTTTGCCTTGTACAATTTATATAGCACCTCCGCACGTGCTGATTTCACAGCTCCATATCCGCAATGGATGTAGCCTTGGCTGTTTTTACTCATTTAGCTCCTACTCCATTTATTTCAACAGCCGGCTATTTACTTATTTCATCATCATTATCAGTACCTGCCTATTTATGTACAGGATCGCAGGGCGCTGAAGCCTTTCCCAGCAGACATTGGGTACAACGCATGGATATACTCATGTTGGGATGCTAGTCCATCGCAGGGCACTGGGAGCAATGTAGTTAGGCCAATTAACATAGCCAGCAGCATGTTTTCTGACTGTGGGAGGAAACCGGATTATCCAATGATAAACATGCTGACGAGTTGAAAACTTGGAATCTACACAGAAAGGCACCCGAGCCGGAAATCGAACCCAGGGCCTTGTTGCTCTGAAGTGGCAGCGCTACTCACTGCACCACCATGCTGCCTATTTACTTCTTTTAACAGTCAAAATTATGTTAGAGAGCAAATGGAAATTAGAGATATTCTGATTATTAGGGAAGACACATTTAATTTGGCAGGAAACATTGCTTGAAAGAATCATGGCCAATGGATAAGCCAGGTAATGAAACAGAAGCCAAGGAGGGAACTGGTCCAAGAGGATGACCACCAATGAGATGGAGCGAGGAGATCAGCTGATACGTAAGAGTGCTGTCGATTGTAGCATCGCAGAATCCTGAGGGATAGCTGATATGGGGAGACCTTCATTCAACAGTGGACAGAACATGGATGTTGATTATGACTATAGACTGACCAATATATCTGTGTGGCTGATATATCGGGCCGATTTTTGCATGTTTCACCGTATCGGCATCGGCGGGTAAGGACACCGATATGGCCGATTGTTTTTTATGGGCGCCCCTGGTGCTCCCTCTAGTGTCAATATAGTAATAATAATATAATAATAGCGTTTTATATAGCGCCTTTCACCCGAGGGTCACAAAGCGCTGCACAAGGGCTGCGAAGAGAACGGCATATCATCAATGAAAAATAAATAAATAAATAAAAACCAAAGGACCAAAAATAATTAAATGATTAAGGCTGCTTCGAATATACTGAAAGGTTATGAAACTGGCAATCTTAAGAGCGGAAAAAATCTGCCAGCGTCCCCTAAGATGGCCGTCACTTCCTTAAAGACAAACACGGAAGGAGACAGGGAGGGAGGGTGAGCGACAGGGGGAGACATAGGGACACAGAGACAGGAAGACAGCGAGACAGACACGAGGGGGAAACAACGCCAATCCAAATCAAGCAATCAATAATGAAACACAAGAACACACACATAGACACATGCAACAGCAAATAAAAAACGCAACCACCCACAACAACAAAAACACAACTTCCACACGCGACACCTGGGCAACAACACAATGCGAGTCTAGGCAAGGCAGGACTTACACGAACTGGGCCAGGAGTAGGCCGCACAAAACAAGACAAAAAAAAACAAGCAACAAGTGCATGGCAGACAACAAAAACAAACACCAAAGTTACAAATAAACGAACCACCAACCAAAGAGAAAAGGAACAGACGAAAAATGACAAATGTACAACAAATTAAAGCTAAATAAATACGATTAACACGGAGCTCCAGCTCACGTGCCCCTACGCGTGGGCTGCGGATCAATATAGATAGGTGTCATACCACTATAGATAGGTGTCATACCAATCGGTTCACATTTTCATTTGATATAAACAATAACTTTACATCTCTCATATTACACATATGGTAATTATGGCTCAAATGATTTGAGAACATGAGTATGACTTAAAAAGATATACCGTTGACGGAAATGCAACCTGGGCAATAGATGTTCTAATAATCTGATCCAAGAATCTGAGCGTTTTTTACATTGCACAGTAGGATCACCTTGCTTAAGTTCAAAAACAAGAAGCGTTTAAGAAATTATACTGTTAAAATGTGTGACGTTTTTGTAGTTGTTTAAAGTAACCAATAAATACTTTGTTAATAAAGTTATTAATGTAAGTACAATGAGTTGGTGTAATTCTCATTTTTCTCATGTTAATTATGGATATTGGCTGGTTTATTGGCCTATCGGCCTTTCTGCTCTCGAAATATCGGTATCGCCCCAGAAAAAAATCAATGTCGGTCGACCTCTAATTATGACCAATAATCTCAAGAGCGTGAAACACGTTAATTTTTATTCATAATAACATCAGCAGCAGGAGGAGCAGATTCTATTTACAAAAAGAGCCTCATTGTAGTGGCGCCGTTAGTTCCATAGTAGTGTAATATAAAGATGTGTTTGGGGGCAGTGAGCAGTGGTGCAGTGCTGAACGTACTGCGTTGTGAACGAATGATGTCCGATCTGGTCCTCACCCCCCACCACCAACTCCTCAGCACACAGTGACCAGCATCGTAAAGTATGGTAACAGAAAACTCTCAACAACAACACGGTGTAGGGAGGCATTTAATTCAGATGTAGATGGACAAAAACGGACTGCTGCTATGCTTTACCAAGTTTCATGTGAAAATCTGGCCAAATGGAAAGCCTCAATGTTGATACCACTACTGGGTTGAGTGTGCCTATTGTGTACTCAGTGCTTATTGCATACACTGAGCATATCGTGTAATCATTATGTAAAATACAATAATTTTTTATAAGTAAAACTGACATCCATGTTTCCACTAATGTATGAGTTCAGTTCAATTCACTGTAAATTAGATGTCTCAAAAACATTATGGCGTGTAACCCGTCATTTTTTCGTATTAAAATAATTATTGCATAAAGATTTATGATTAATGAAACGGTAACTTACATTATTCACAGCGCGAATGTTCAATATTAATGTACGGTATTGGCTGATGAGTGCCGCCTCTATCTTGAGAAAAAAACGCTCCCTTGTAACAACCAGATTAGGGGACGGTCTGGCTATGGGACTAGCGAAGAATGTGTGGGTAGTAGAGACACAGTCTGGATTAATGTATCTCATTACAAGGTATTACTTATTTAGAGACTGACGCTAAACACAATCTGTGATAACAGTACTGTAAATGATAAATGAGCGCACGCCGATGATACACTCTTGCAGTTCGGTCGCACAAATCCTGGGGATTTGTGGAATTAAATGGACATCTCTGAGACTCAGCAAGCCTGCAGCACCATATGCACATTCACTGCTGCAGAATGAGCAAGACCAGGACACGTATGGAGCCATTTAAATTCTTTAACTTTGAAAAATTGAGATGTTTTATACATGCTTTAACCCAATTGTATTTTTACTCCAAAATGTATGTAAAGCATGTGTTGCTATGTTGTGCGGCTGCCTTAATAAGCATGTTTTTCAAGCCATACATATCGTACAGTGTTTGCAAGCAAATGTGCAGTACTTAAAATAAAACTTCAACTTTTCTGTGTACAAAGCTTTGTGCATAATATATTTTCTGCAGTGGGGTGCCTAACTTTGACCCTATAAAACTTCAGGTTGTCCACAGACTTCAAAGAATCCCCGGGTACTTTCGAAGGACCATGTGCTTTTGCAATTAGGCATAATATATTTATGTTGAATACCTTGCCTTTGGCACAAATCTAAAATGCTACAGAACAAAACGCGAGCTCATAAACAATGAACGCTGTTTGTATTTGAGACAAATCCTTAATGACAAGAGTGGGCGTGGTGTTTTCAGCTTGTATCTAATGTCGAGTCACAAGCACGCGTGGACATGAATCCATAGCGCAGGGCTGTGCCTCCTATAACTCACTTCGATTTAGCCATATATCAGCATACATCACACTTGCATGCCTATAGGCACCGGTGACATGCAGTGGGGAAAGTTTGACACTTAAAACATTTATAACGGTCCATAGATAGGGAGCGATGAGGAATGGTGCCTTTATAGTGTTTTCAATAAATAACGGAAGAAGACAGAAATGCACTAAGGTCATCGACACAACGTTTCCAAAGGGAGATGCAAAGCTCTTTTCGGAGAGGTGCCGCTGGGAGGAGGATGTGTGCGCCGTGGAATTTTTGTGCCGCAAACACATGGTGATTGGCACGTGTTTTACAGCTCGTCTCTTTATGCATATATTTTCCAAGGAGCTACGAACCTTTTAACACATTGGATTGATTTGCCAGTCCGTGTTCTCACTTTTTCATTGTATTTAAGTTATTTCAAAGGTAACTCTATTTTAGCCATAAACCTCCACTGTATCTGTACTCTCCATCCTGGTTTGTCATTTGCATTGCAGCATTTTTTTTCGCCTAAAACTGCCCGAATATTTCCCTCCATTTAATTTATGGGTCGAGGGCACAGGTATAGTTTTCCTTCCCTTCAATTCGCATGTTTGTTGTGGCACAGGAATCCCGTAAAAAGCTTGCAAACTCACTGGGTATTTTTCTGCTATTATAATAATAAACATCTATCTTCTCCTCACTAGCACTGCTTCTCATTCAGAGCTCGCAGACCGGGATTAATTGTTTACATTAAAGACAGTGCATGCACACGGCATTCCTCGGTGTTCAGTTGTAAAGCCCGGGTATTATGTGAACACCTTGCAGTGTTTGTTGCCACAATCTGTAAATCTTAGTGGCAGTTTACGTCTGCACTTGGCGCGTACGTTGCACCTGGTTGGCCTCCAAAAGACATCCCTCTCTGTCCCCATGCATGCACTTACACACTCCCCGTCAACTCCGCAATAAAATGTGGACCTGCCCTGAAGATGGTAGATATTTTACCGTCTCGCAGACTGAACGTGCCTGGCATGGTTATGCCGGAGGCAGCGGGAATCCGTGGGAGCAGTTATATCATTTAACAATACCGCTTTTAATTGTAAATCCTAGAACGTGTCCTTGGAAAATGGCAATTGCCACGCATTTAATCAATGCTTTCATCCCTGAAATGTTTTTAAATGAATTAATTACGTTATAATAGATTCACATTGGGATACGTCATTAAGTTAAATTCGTATTGAATTGATGATGAATTATGTAATTTATCCAAGCCAGAACCCCATGACATTTGCTACCCATTGAGATATTGTAAACAATAGGGTGGTATTTAAATAAAATATTACTTGAGGTTACTATAGCAACGTACCACAATTGGCCTGATCACTGACATTTCTGACATGATGGGGGTATGTGAAATACAGTATATGTTTGTGTGTAAGAAATAATAATGTAGAACCATAATGAGTGAGATTGGCAGTGGTGTACAAGCGCAGATAAAAAAAAGCATCGCCACTATGGCATTGACACTGCATTAGGGGATACGCCAACAACAACGCAGATGGAGATGCAGTAGAAGCATGGGCT